>CM050325.1:11524216-12124216 GCA_027475135.1 Bactrocera correcta
CGCTTCGTCATGCCTTGCAGCCGGTGCAGACGACGCATGCGATAAGCAAGCATCAAAGCGTCAAGGCGTGTGCGGCGACAAGTGTTGCAAATATGTAATATACTGGTATCCTGCAAGTAAATCCACTTGCCACACAAACGCGCAGTTGACTATCTGTCTGTCTATCAGTCGGATTTGCTGCGTATATATGCTAGTTGTGGCTTGCAAGCGGGTTGCGGCAGCTGTCTGTGTTGCCCCACAGACAGATTTTGGTGATGTGTGTGTGTGTGCGACAGACAACGGTACTGCTATTACTCCTGCTGGCTGCTGCCTGCTGCATTTGTTGATGTTATTTATGCACAGTCTGTCTCTCAATCTCTTTGGCCGCAACTATTTTAATTGCCTGACAGCGAAATTAGTTCAATGTTGTTAATTGCAACTGATTTTGAAATGCAATGAACTTGAAATGTTTTAAGCAAACTAAATCACAGTCAAATACGCCAACATACTTAGGCGCAGAGTATAAATATATTTATATACATGTATGTATACATATATATGTATGTATATACATACATTATATGCATTGTCTGATATTTTCTGCATTGTTTGTTGGCTGCGGTAAACACGCGGCGCCTTGACATGCAAACTTTCGCAAACGATTTCAAGGCGACATTAAATATGTGTGTGCATTAGAGCGGGTCGATTTTTTTGGCATAAAATCGCGTTTGTGAAAAATGTTCTACTGTTCTTTTGGAACAACTTTGCATAAGAATCTAAGCCCGATTTCGTCCAGCGTTTTTCAAGACAAAGTTTAAAAATCCGAAAAATTGGTTGCATGGGAGTTAGAAGAAATAGTCGTACAATTTTAGGGATTTCGACGAATGGGGATTGGAATATCATAATACTTCTACATATTAAATTTCATGCGGATATTTCAACAACTGTCGAACAAATTTTTTAAACCCTAAAAAACTTCGCCTTAAAAATCACTGACTCGAAACCGCTTTAAGACACATAGTCTCTAAAGCAAAGTTTTTCTGAATGATCCATGGAACATTTCCCGCATACGCGACTTCTTCGTTTTTTCTTTTTGGCTCCCTGTAAATCGACCCGCTCTGGTATGCATACAGTGTTGCTTTTGTATTACACAAATGAAGGAGTTAAAATTTTTGAAAAAGTATTAATTTAAGGGATATGTCTGTATGGGAAACCCATTCATCCTCGGGTAAAAAACAGTATTTAAAAAATTTATTTCTCATATAAGAAATTAAGTATTTTAATTTATTTTTTTTTTGTCATAAACTTACACTATTAACAAAGAAATTCGGAAATTTTTGGAAAAATATTTTAAACTCGGTCATTGCGACGCCATTTCTGGTGGTTCCTCGAAAAAAAGTTGCGCCTACGTCGGCTACTTATGTGATCCAAATACGTGTTTTAATTAAAACTTTAACTTAGAACTTGGACGAAGAAAAAAACTGGAAATAGGATTTTTGGTAGACATTTTTACAAAAAAAAAAAAAATTCCCTATTTCTTTTTTTTTTTTTTCAAATAGTTGTAATCGAAAAAAATCATTTATGCAAGTCGTTAAGAATTGTATCTCAAGGATTGGGTTCGAAAAAAATCATTTATGCAAGTCTTTAAGAATTGTATCTCAAGGATTGGGTTTAGTAGTTCTCAAAAAATCTTGTCAACCGACAATTTCAAAAAAACAGTTTCAAGAAAAACGCGTTTAAAGACGGCGCACTAAGCCTAGCTAGCCTCCAACTCACAAGTTCTCAAGGCTGTATCTCCGAAACTACTACGGGGATCGACTTGGAAATTTAGGACAATATTCTAGAGGTGTTGTAGAATTTGATAAGACAATAAAAAAGTCGATTGCTAGGAACTCGTAAATCCATGTAACCCCTTAATACTGTACAAGAAGCGTTCTAAAGTTAATACAATATGTCGCAGTCGGGGAAAACCTCAGTAAACTTCAACTATTTTTTTAATGCTTCATAAAACGGCCATAAGTAAACAACTAAGAGTGCTCTCTCCTCCCTCACGAATGCTAAAATTCGTTACAAACTGTCACACACCCTAATGCATATTTTCAACACACTGTAATACATTGAGCTACAAAATTTGAATGCAAACTTTTTCGAAATTCAAAAATAAAATTGAGTGTTACATAAATAGCCAGACAGTTAGCCAGATTGAGCAACGCTGTCGCGTTTGATGCGCATTGGACGCGGCGCCTGAGACGAATTCTTTTAATTTGCGGGTGAAACGCAAGTCGAACACTTTAATGTTTGCGCGTCTAAGAATTTGTGTTTTCCCTGATTTCTTGCTGTGCTGCCAGCGTGTAGGGTTCAATGTCAGGGATGAGAAATTTCTTCGACTACACACAAAGACATTGAATTTTCATTTTCATAAAAATTAAAAATAAAAATGGTGCCGTCACATCACCATCACAGCGACGCGCCCACTTTCAATTGAATGAAAACAAAATTAATTTGAAACCATTAAACTTGAAAACATTTCAAAAAATCATTGCAAAGCAGCGCCGTATTTTTTGTTTTTTTTTTTTTTTGGAAATGTGTTATAAATTACCCCAATTTCCAATTTCCACTGTCCATTACTCTTTCGCTTTTCCCGCTGCCTGGCGACATTTGCTTTGATCAGCCTGCTTATCGCAATCAAATCAGCGATCGAAAGCGTACACGACTACCTTTTGTAACGTTTTGTAGCAAGCCAACGCCGCAACGCAACGTGCCACTTGGCGCGGCAGGTCAGCAGGCTGTCCTTACTGCTCCAATTACTTTTCCTTCATTTCCTTGCATTTCTTCTACACATCAATATTCTATCAATAATTGTGCAGCTCATTACTTTTCTACTGTCTGCTAAGAGATTGGTACTCGCCGCTGCCTTTGAGCCCCATAAATTGCCTATTTTATGAACGGCTCACACCTATTTCGACCCAAAGAGTTAGCGACCCTCATCTCTCATGTGTTTGGTATTGCTCCTTCCTCTTTGCGGGCAGTGTTGCGGCTTAGTGCATTTGTTGTTGCACGGGATGTGCTCGGTGTGGCGCGCTCAATTACTTTGGCGCTCATTGAGCGCGTTCTATTAGACACATCCTGTGATAATGAGGGTGCGCTTATCATTGCAATCCATCTGATTAACATAACACGGCTTGTTTGATGCCGCTCCTGTTGTCACTACCACTCCTGCAATTGCTGCTGCTGATGTGGTGGATAAAAGGGCAAGTTGTGTGCCTGGCTTAGAAATGTTCAGTTAAAGGTGGATCTTCCTGCAACGAGATACTGTCTAAGTATTATATGAAGTACTATGAAACTGAAGCTGGGGAGGGTGTATGCTTTTCAAAGCGCTCTAGAAAGTATAAGGAAAAACTCAAAATAAAATCGCTTTCATTATTTTAAGAAAGAAAAATTTTGGCTTGTAATTTAGCAGTAGCCAAGAGCATCTGGATTGTATCTTTACTAAACTGGTGTGTATCTTTGCTAAACTTCTTGCCTACATTCAGGCACATTTTAAAGAGTTAATTTCAAAAGCGAATTTAAAAATTGCCAGTATCGGTCTTAATGAAACCTGTTATACTTATATTTAAAAAAATCTAAACTTTAAACATTATGAAAAATAAATGTTGAAATAAAAGAGTATGTTTTAAAATCTTGCTAATGATTTTCAGTCCTTCTAAAAGTGTGGCCTACATTTTGGAGATTTCATAAAAATGTTGAGATCATTAGAGCTCAATTAATATTAGATCTTAGCATCAAAAATATGTCAGATTATATTTTTAGAGTTAAATCCGAATTTGACTCAAATTTAGAAGTTTAAAAGCATTTACAGTCGAAGTGGAGACGGCAAAAATATCAATAATGTGAGCCTTATTTTTAATAATTTTTTTTCGCATAGTATAATCAGCACCTTCAACTTAAAACGCGTTTTTTCGAAACACTGTTTTCAGCATTAGTACGAAAAATTTTTCCGAAATGGCCAGGTTGAACGACTTGAAATTTTCACACGACGTTTTTGAAGGATATTTATTAGTAATGGTAGAAGAAACAACATTTTTGATTTTTAAGCAACATTGAAGTACACATTTTTTAACAAACATTTTCTTTGGAAAAATAAAAATTTTCACTAGTACTACGATCATTGCCGGCATACATCTGCAGTCATATTTTTTTAGGGTTTTTAATTTAAAAATCATTTTAGTTCTCATTTCGGAGGCCGTCCTGATGATCCCGCCCCGGTATTAAGGCAAATAAAAATGAATAGCCGCTTATCAATCTACATTAAATTCTGTAAATGTTTAACCTTCAATTTCGTAATATATGTTCTTTCTCTCAAATGCCTTTGGCAAAAATCATCTACAACTTTCACAGCAAAAAACACTTTCAGCAATTATCATAATTTTTATACAAAAAGTTGCCACAGAAATACATATGCGCTGTCTAAAAAAATATTTATGCCTAACATTAAAATATGTCCCAAATGCGGTGGACCTGATCATGTGCCCGCTTTGGGCAGAAATTAGATTATACAAATCATATACATACATTTGAGACCCATTTTGGGCCCCCATACAGTGCTTACGAAAAGTCACAAGACGCCACAATTTATGAACGGAACTAAAGAATATCACTTTCAATAAATTTCTAAGGTGTGGCATGTGAGTCGAGTAGCGCCTAAATCTTGTATTTATATGCATTTATACATCTACATGTTTCAACAAAATATGCATGCAACGGCATGTCCATAAAAATACCGCAATTAATGTGGCACTAAAGAGACCAAGTGCTGATGCATGTCTGTAAGTATAGTATGCGGTGAGTGCCGTCTGGGCAGTGGGCCAAATTCAATTTTAGTTCTCTGCTTCCTATAAAAAGCGTGCACTTAACGAGACAAACTGCACACTTACACATGCATACAAACATATATGTGATCGAATGAGACAAAAAGCGAGGGAAGAAAAAAGCGCAAATTAAATCGGATATTTTTAGTGATGCCCACAGCAGATCCACTGTAGCGGTGTCATGTCAATAGTGAGACATCGACACGTAATATTAGATACGTCGCTGCTGAAGCAGGCGGCGGTGAGAAATATTCGATCATTTGACACACTTTTGCTCAACGACAAATGGCTTGCTTGCCGCTAGAGCAAAGTTTGAACGTTGGGCAGCTGCGGCAACGGTGGCAAAGAGGCCTGAGAAGCTTTTGAGAAATTGAAGTCATTACCTAATCGTGCGCTTTTTATTGCCGCGTAGCTTTGGAGTGCTCTAAATTAGAAAAAAAGTCTGTTCTATGCTTTGAACGCGTTTTGCTGAATCGAACACACACTCGTTTCTTTGTGCTAAGCTTTAGGCGCTTTCATAGTCCTGAAAGCATTTGTGTTTTATATGAAACTTGTTTAAGAGTTGCTCGAAGGGCAAGGAACAAACGCTGTCTTGATTTTTAGAACCTTACAAATGTTTCAATGACAAATTGTGGTAAATACATACAAAAATGGAGAAATTAATATTATTTTTCAAAAACAGTTGAGCTTACGTAAATGTACGATCTCTTTCATAATTTCCAAGCTTTCAGATATTTTATAATTAGCACAAGCAAAGAGTGATTTCTGTCCCAATAGTATTTGGTTTCGGAGATTGCAAACATGGCAGAAGCGCGGGGTGGCTTAGAGAGGAGACAATAGAGTGAGGGATCAAAATGAGCCTCCTAAAAACTGTCATCAGACAGCCACTCTACCTACCTACCCGTCTTCCTCATGTTATTCGTAATAAGAATCGACATTTCGCTCAAAATGATATCTTGCGGTGTACTTGAATGTTCCTTTTTAAACACCCTTTATAACTGTAGCTATGTGATTATTAGATGCTCATCAAACGACACCCACATGCGAAATCCCTGAGCGTCATACGCCTGTGCGCACTCATCATTATCACTACCATAAAGAACACTAACGAAAACAATAAGAAAAATATTAAAAAATGCAAGTAAATAAACCGGCAGCAGTCACAAGACAGCGAAATGAAAACAACAAAACTACAAAGATGTTTTTCAAAGCAAATGGCATACAGTTAAAACCGAAAAACCCGCACGGAAAGGATGAAAGGAAGCGCCAATGCATTTAAACGCAACACTGGACACATTAGCGAGCTCATTAAGAGGCGCGCTTGGCGGTCTGACTCATCGCCCGTCTGATGGAGTGTTGTTGGTAGGCAAAATAAACACATAAACAGCCGACGCAAAGTGCTAAAACTTTGCAAAACCGCTAGAAAGCAGAATGCATACAATGAAAATATTGAAAAGTGTGAAGAAAAAAATGAACCAAAAGTACGCGCGATTCTATGGAGCAGGGTTGCTTAGCTGTGGTGGGTAACGACAATTAGCCGAAAGGCGCGCAGAGTGTGTGTTACGAAATGCAGCTTATTTAATTTGTTGGTTAATAGAGTAAAATGGTAAGGTGAGCGCTTTGGAAGCGATTTGTTTTTTGCACTTATCGCTTACCGCGTGTGGCCAACATAAATATTTATATTTGTCTGACACACTTAGGCATAATGCTAATGATGGATAGATGGCTGCGTGGAATTCGACAATTCGCCTTAATTATAGCGCTGTATATAGCGCATTCCCTTCATACTCACCGACACGATGCCGCGACTGGCCTACCCCACGTGAGCGCCTATACAAACACCGGCAACAAATGTCTAACGCCTTCGATATTGACGCAGCACTCAGCCATTTGTTGGGCAATAGGCGAAAATTCGAACAGCCAACAATTGGGTGGTTTAATTTTCAACACCTTTTTGAGTTGTGAATGTCAACAGAAAATTAAAAATTGCGCAATGTACAAAGAAAGCCTAACACTTGAAAGACATTCGATTTTGGGTTGAGAGAAAACAGAGAAGAAGAATAAAAAAAGCTTCAGAAAAATCTAAACAAAACATTTGAATTGAGGGAAGCAAGCGCAATATTGCAACATTTTTCTTAATAAGAACTATCTGAAAATACTGAATACTGAAAGTAAAGCTTTCTACTTGCTGAGCGATAACTATCTGAGCACTCACAACTCCAAGCAGAGTAATTGACAGACTAAAAATCTCGAACTAAAATATTTACGAGCCAGTTTATAGAGCGATGTGTGTAGCAAATACTCAAGCCTTGGACCAATCAAAACTTATACAGTAAAAATTAGGCACATAACACGAAGAGAATAAATGAAGTCATGACACAAAACTTTAAAATAATATCATACCAAAAGAATTTTAACTATAAAGGAAAAGTGAAAGCACAAAAAGCTTCCATCTTCGAGCTTTCGCTTACAAAAAGCTTTGCAATATACGCGCGAGGGTCTAAATAATGCCAAAGCCACCCCGCCAAAGAGTCAGTGTCGCTTTTAAGTTGTGAAGAGCCGTGCGTGAAAGCACATAAAGCTTCCATCTGTGAGCTTTCGCTTATTTGCAATATACATAAGTGTGCTTGTCTAAACAATGCCAAAGCCACCACGCCACAGATTCGATGTCGCTTTTGAGTAGTGAAGAGCGGAGTGCTTTAAAGAAATGCTTCTTCTGCCAACAATGCCGTCATAAAACAACAGACTTGTAGACTCGAACAGCCAATTATACTCAGAATAAAACCACTGCAAAAAAAAAAAACAACTCACATCGTGGACTATTTGTAGGGTAGAAAGTAAAATTGCGTGAAGCATCTTAACTTGACTTTAGCGTTTGGCAACATTTTTGCATTTTTGCATTTTTCCTAATTTCTATTTTGGTGAAACGATGTTGTTTTCGAGTACTGCAGACGCCACCATGTCGCATTACTTGACGACAGATGTGGCACAAACGGCGGCTATTATTATTCGAGTTGTGTGAAAGGTTTTCAAGTCGAAAGTTTTGCAAGTGAAATGAGAATGCAGAAATTAAACAAAAAAAAAAACCGAATCGACACGATTTCTTTTAAAATGATGTTTTTAATTACTAAAATAAATTAAATTTAATTATAAAATTTATTTAGGCATAAAATGTAAATATTCCTCTGTAAAAGCTTAAATGTTCCTGGAACTCATATTCTCCAAATTTTTAATTTATTTGCAGCAAGAATTCACCGACGATTGTGTGTTCAACGAGAACATGGAGCAGCACAACTACAACACCTATTCATCCACCTACAATTCGAATGCGCGACGCGTCTACTACTTGGCGCTGAATCGGCACGGCGAGCCGCGTAAGCTGCAAATACCGCCAACCCGCTCGCTTGGCAAACTAGCCACCTATACGAACGCCATCACCGAAACGGTGGAGGATGTACGCGTCGAACAGCTGATAGCGAAGAATTTCGGCGAGAATCGCATTAAGCACGGCATACGCCAACTCTGTGATACGGGCAAACCATTGGTCGACCTGATCGATAGCAAACACTTCAAAGCGCTCCCCAAGTGCAATCCAAATTCTAGTAATAACAATAGCGGTAGCAATAGTAATAGTAGTAGTAGTAGCAAAAAGAGTAGCAGCAGCAGCAGCAGCAGCAGAAGTAGTCTCATAGGTAGTGATAGTAATAGTCCTAGCGGTAGTAGTAGTATTAGCGGCCAAACAATGAACAACGTTCCTGCTGCCAATGAAAGAGGCGAGTCACAAAGCAGCGCAGTCACAAATAGCCATAGCAACCACAACGGTCGGGGTGGCCAACGGGGCGCCAGCACGTCCAATAGCTTGAGTAGTAGTATTAGCAATAGTCCGATGGCGAGTAATGACAGCCATACTAGCGGTAATAGTAGTCAGAGTGCGCCCAGCCATCAAAATCACAATGGTGGCGGCGGCAAGAAGAAGAAGAAGCGGCGAAAGTGCCGGCCGCACGAGAACGAGGAGGAGCACAATTGCCAAATGACACCGCTAGCGCTACGCAAGCTCAATAATAAGAAGTGTCGAGAGCTGCAACAACAGAGAAGGCAGCTTAAAGCGAAGGGCGAGGACGTGCCCCTTCTGCCACTGCCGGCGGAATGCAAGAAGAAGAAGAATGGTGGCGGCGGTGGCGGTGGCGTTAAGAAAAATCGCCAAAATCAAAACCAAAATGCTAATAACCGCAATAGCGTTGGCGGCGAAGGCGCAAGCGCAGGCGCAAATAACCGACGCGGCAAGAAGTTGAATGCGAATGGCCGGCAAGCAGGTGGCGGTGGCATGGGCAATCGTAATGGCGGCGCAAATCGCAAGAAGGGACGTAATGGTGGCGCACATGCGCAAAAGAAACTTAAAAAACAGTCACCAGTCAAAAGTACAAGTACTACCACCAGCACGACGCAGGCGACCAGCAGCAGCACGCTTACCACGGCGGCAACTACGACTACAACGCGCCAGCATACCGATAGCACGACAATAGCGACGGTGCTATCAATGACGCCCACCACCACCGAACTTAGCAGCGCGGAAGTAGAAGAGAGTTTGGATCCACGCGCTGAGGCGACAAGCGTGCGCGGCGAACGTGAGCGCGAACAACGCAATGTACGCTACACCAACTCAATGGAGGACGATGTGCTACAGGCGAGCGCAGCGGCGGCGGCGATAGCTGACAATGGTAATTCGCGCGAGGACTCAACAGAAGCGGAAGCCAGCGAGGAGGAAGAACACGTCGAGGACGTAGGCGGCCAGCTCAGTAGCGCGTCAGATGAAGATGACGCCGACGACGACGCTGACGATATGTACGATGAAAGTGAGGAGAGCGCGGCGGCAGTGCCGCCTGCTTCATCAGCGGCAACCAGCGGTGGCAAAGCGGCAATGAAGCGTGCGCAACTACTCGGCGATGCAGATGATTTTCTATACTACGATCAATTGGATTTGTGAGTGTCAAAATTTATCTTAACTACTACATTCAAATCTAAATTGTATGCTAATCCACACTACCACACCTCCTACACAACCACTCACCCACACAACCAATCAACTACCCAAGCACCCTAAACAAAACCATTCAACCGCAACACACCTACACAAACACATCCTTTGTCAATCCATGGCTTCCTTTTATGCTCTCAAAAATATGTTTCATTCAAAATTCGTTTGCTTAACCATATTTTTTTTTTATTAAAATTATGTTTGGTACTAGTTTTATACATTTTGGATGGTTGATTAAACAAAACTAGCGTTTAGCGCGTAAAAGAATGTTTAACAAAAATATTTTCAAAATTTTGTTTGGTTTTTGTTTTTGCTAATTTGGTCTAACTCAACATTGAAAGGTTGTATTTTCAAAATTTCTCTAAATATTTTTCTAATTTGGGTTACTAGCTACTTTGTTTTTGTTCAGACGATTTGGCATTAATTTTGGGAATGTTTTTTTTTTTTGTTTGTATTTTTTCCAAATTTTATTATTTTGTTATAATTGGTATTTGCCAAAGTGTGAAACAATGCTCTCGAAAATAGGAATTTCGGTTAGATTTTTGTTTGAAATAAAAAAATTCTGCTTGCATTCTAAAAGCAGAAGAAAAACGCACGTGTGTAAATTGTAAAGATGAACTGAAGAAGAGTCTTATGTGGCGCAAATAAAGAATTGTACAAAGATAAACGCTACTTCTTATTTAAGGCATTTATTTATAACACACACATACAAGTACACACAAACATATTGTAAATTGAAGCATTAAACAGAATGAAAGACTATTTTTATAAGTGAAATAGAAATGAAGAAAGGCGATAAGTGAATTTGCAACAAAAACGGAGTTTGTTATATTACATATACTTAATAAATAACTGTTAACGAGAGAGTGCATATTCACACACACACATATATACATACAATGCACCAGCAAATCTATGCGCATGCGCACACGCATACACAAGCGCGGCGGCAATAAAAGCAATATCCGGCCTTCAGAAACGCATGCAACCCAGCTGCAATCATCACTCATCACACATCCATCAACAAAAATACACATACGAAAAATTCTTTTTTTGATACATATATATTTATACACATACATATTTACGGGCTTGTAAGTAAATCTCTATACATAATATATGGATGTGTGGAGGTCTGACAGGTATATACGTATATTATTTTAAAAACGCAAAAAAAAAAAAATAAATTTTGGTTTTTACAGAGCTTCGAGCTTTCATCAAGTAAAGCTTTTAAACAATTGAAACTTTTAAAGACACTTTTTATAATATTTCTAAAATAATTTCTTAGCAGCGATTTTATTGATTGAATACATACAGATTCAGCTTGCAAAGCTTTAAGCTTTCCTCAAGTGAAGCTTTCAAATAATTAAAGCTTTAAAACAAAAATATTAAAAAATATTTTTTTCAGATCTAATTTTTTAGTGGTGAATTTATTGATTGAATACATACAGGTTCTGCTTACAAAGCTTCGAGCTTTTAAAAAGCGTAGCTTTTAAATGTTTTTTTTAATAACTTTTGTATACATCTTTTTATAGTGATTTTATTGGTCAATGCGCCTTATTTTCTAGTTCAAGGCGTAAAAAGTTCAGTTTCTAAGCTTTTACATATTTTTGTAGAAAAAATGCCCGAACTCGACTTGTAACATTTTTCGAGCCTTAACAGTTTTGAAAAGAATGTTTGGAGATGATAACGTTTGTCATTTTTTTTTTGTTTTGTTTTTTTTTTTTTTGTAGGATAAAGCTTTGTAGCAAACAAGCTTTGCCTTAAAATAGAACTTAGCTTCTTTTACAAAACCGTCTAATGTTTCATTTTTAATATATTATATAACTTTTTTTATTATGCGAAAAACTTTATTTGTTATTTTTTAAAGAGTTTAAATTTTTTTTGTAATTAAAAGCTTATAAAACTTGCTGTTGTTAGACCCCTTTTGTTTGCATATTCTGTTTAGTCCAATCCCAGTATAATCAAACTGTTATATATTTGTAGGAATCATACTTTTTTCCTTTATAAATACAACAACTGGACGAGTTCGAAATAAGTGTAAGCTCTTTGAGCTTTTAGCAAGCTTTTTTTCATTTGTAGAATCAAATACAAAATATATAAAGGCGATTTTTTATCCAAAAAACCTGTTTAACACAGCTTTTTTACATGACAAAATAATTAAAATATAAAACATAAATATTTACAAACTTGAATACTTTTTTTAAAGTTAAAATACTCTTTAAAGCTTGCAAAAGTTTCCTTTTCGCACAATATTTTTTAACTGTATACATTTTTTTTTATAAAATTGTAGAATAAACACCAAATCTCCAATAGCAATTCTTCACATATTCACAATTTTCAAAAAAAAAAAAAAACAAATATAGAAAACAATTTTGAAAAATTTCGAAAGTTTGAAAAATTCTATATTTGAAGAAAATGCTAAAAATCTGCACTGATTGAAAAACGAACCGCAGATCAATATAAATCAACCCACCACACATTCATAATTTCTGAAACAAAAAATTGGATTCAAAAAAAAGTTTGAAAATTTAAAAAATTCTATTATTTGATAAAAATGCTAAAAATCCACATTAATTGAAAAAAAAACAGAAAATCAACTTTAAGGAAACCCACCACACATCCATCATTTTCAAAAAAATTTTGATTAAAGAAATTTTTAAATCTTAAAAAATTCTGAATTTGATGAAAGTGCTTAAAAAACAAAAAAACCCAACACACCAATATAAAGCAAGTCTCCACACATCCATAGTTTTCAAAAAAAAAAAAAAAAATTATTCAAAAGAAATTTTGAAAATTACAAAAAATGTAGTCAACACAACACACCTGCATTATTTGGAAAAAAATTTCAAAATTTTAAAAAAATTTTAATCAACATAAATTAAGTCACCACACATCCATATTTTCAAAAAAATAAAAATAAAAAATTGATTCAAAAAAATTTTTGAAAATTTAAAAAGTTCTCAATTTGAAGAAAATGTCAAAACACATACACTAATTTTCAAAAGCAAAAATATATATGTATATGTAAACACTTTGAAGCGCACTGTACATAAATTTCCCCCAACACAATCTACACAAAAACACATACTCATATCACATAGTTTAATGAAGAAATAAGAAAGAGAAGCTTAAAATTAAAAAAAAAGTAAGGATGAAAATTTGAAATATCAATAAGCAAATGCATAAGAAACCTCGCTGCCTCTCAGTAAGTAATTTAAATAGTTAAAAAAAGCAATGTAAATAAAAAGTAAAAACAACAAAAAAATAAAATATAAAATGAACGAATGAAACGAAAATCGAAATGCGAATGAAAACAGTACTAAAAGAAAAACAAAAAAAAAAAATGCAAAGAAAAATGCAATGAAAAATGCTCAAATATGCGCCTTCAAAGAAACTAGTATTAAGTTGAATGAAAATTTTTATGAAAACAAAAACAAATGCAATATATTTAGACAAAAGAGCGGTGTAAAAGCTCATTTGCAGCACATCTCAGCCAGAATTGAATACTGCGTACTGAGAATGAAATGCTAAGCCACTTAACTCAGCTATGATTAATTTATTGCTACTTGAATATTTATTTAAAAAATTATAATTTCTAATTTACAGTTATTTAGTTTTTGCGTTTAAGTTTTGTTTGCTGTGTGACTAACAATGCCAATAGGTTTTTATTTTATTTTTATTATTAAAAGTAAAAGCTATTAACAATTCACAACACATACACACACACGTACACGTACACACCTACACACATTTATGATAATAATTAGCTGTTAATTAATTTACATGTAATTTATAATGAAATCATTAAGTGTAAGAGTTTAATTTAAATTAATTTTTATTTTTAATTTATTTAATTTCAATTGTTTAGTTTGTAAATTTGTAAAGATTGTGCGAAAGCAATGCATACGAAATTACATGTAAACAGTCAGTGGTCAGAGTGGTCCGAGCTGAGGATGTAAAGCGAAGCAACAGCAAACGGCCATATTAATAGAAGAGCCACGACGACACACTTGCAAACAAACACGAATGAAAAAGAAAAAAAAACGTTTTCTTTAATGAAAATTTGTAAAAAGCGTTATTCTTAAGTTATGCTCTTTTTAATTTTAATTATGAATGAACACTACTTAATAATTAATAATTAACAATAAAAAAATTAATAATATTTAATTAATACAAATAAGAATAATAATGATGATGCTGATAATGGTAATACTGAAAATCAAACTGAAAATAGAACAACAAAAAATGAAACAAAAATAAATGAAATACATACAAATAAAGCAATTTCGTTAAAGATTTATTTAATTTTTGCAGTGAAATGCGATGCGTGTTGCATGTCGTATAATTTACAGTTAATTACTTACGATTTTTATTTCAAAATTAGTTTCCTTAAAGTTGCATGAGTGTTCAGTTGTTTTGTAGCAAATGAAATTTTATATAAAAATGGGAAAGAAAAACAATAATTGGCTAAAAAAATAACGAATAAATTAAAAAAAGTAAAAAATAAAATTTTCTAAATAATAACAAAGCAGAGAGCACAAGCAAGAACTGCGTAGCTTAGATGCAAGGAAGTCCAGAACTGATTAGTAACGTCGCAGGCATAACTTTTTACCACAGGCAGTAACACTTACCATTATGCATTGCATTGTGTGTATAGCAGCGGGACCAAGGGGAAGGCAGTGGTGCAGATCGCAAGTGTTTTTACAATTTTATGTCATTTAAGCTTTTAACGGTAATTGTGTATGTTAATGGAGTATAGCAAAGGACCTGGTCGAATAATATAGTAATATATCGTTCGACATGTTTTATTTACAAGCGAGCTACTTACTAAGAGAAGAAGAAATGAAAATCTTGCGCAACATGTTGTTGGTAACATTTTTTGTTTTTTATGTTGAAAGCTAACTTATAATTAATAATATTTATTAAAATTCCACTTAAATTTGAGGAAATAAAAATGTTAAGCAACATGTTGCTGGCAACATTTTTTGTTTTTCATCAAAATATTTTGCAAGCTAATTCAAAATTAATAATAATAGTTAAATTTTCACGTGAATCTGAGGAAATAAAAATTTAGAGCAACATGTTGCTGGCAACATTTTTTGATTTTAAAATCTATTTTGAAAGTTAATTTATATATAATTAATAATAATAATTAATGGAAATGAAGATGTTGCGTAACATGTTGCTGGCAACATTTTGTGAATTTAAAATATATTTCAAAAACTATCTTGAAATTAATAAAAATAATTAAATTTCCATGTGAATATAAGGCAATAAAAATGTTGAGCAACATATTTCTAGCAACGTTTTATACTTCAAAATCTATTTTGAAAGTAAATTTATGTATAATTAATACTAATAATTAATGAAAATAAAGATGTTGCGTAACATGTTGCTGGCAACATTTTTTGACTTTAAAAATATTTTTAATTAATAATTATTAATTAATAGAAGTAAGAATGTTGCGCAACATGATTATGGCAAATTAAAAAACTGACAACATGTCGCTGGTAACAGTAAATAATGAATAAAAATAATAAATGGAAATGTTAAGCAACATGTTGCTGTGGCGCATTTGTTCGCTAGCAACATTTTTTGATGATAATATCTGTTCTGAAAACTAACTTATAATCAATAGAAGTACAGATGTTACGCAACATGTTGCAAGCAACATTTTTATTTTTAAAATATATCTTGAAAACATACTTGGAATTTAAATCTTATACATTTTAAAAAAATTTCTTCATATTTGTCTACATGTTGCAAAGCACAAAAGGTGCAAACTTGTGTATAAAATGTTGTGGCGCCACTTATTGACATATTAATTTCACACAAAAATCTTAATTAACCAAATATCAAAAAACTACAATGGGACACTTATTAGCTCGATATACATATGTATGTTTATCTCGCAACATATTGCTAAAGAAAAGTTATGCAACAAATAGGTATACATATGTAAATTTCTGAAACTCTATTTCATCAGTGTTAACTATATTACAAACTTTTACAAGCAGCACAACATGTTAAAAAAAATGTTTCTATGAAAAATTGCGTTAAAAAGTGATAAAAAAATTTTGCTATAAAACGGTTTCTTTAAAAAAAAATTGCTGTAAAGAAATGTAGATATAAAAATGGTGCTATAAAAATTTTTGTTATAAAAATGTTGTTATAAAAATATAGCCTTTATCAAATTTTTAAAGCGACCTGTTTATAGCAACATTTTTATAGCAAGTATTTTTATAGCAACATTTTTATAGCAACATTTTTTATAGCAACATTTTTTACAGGAAATGTTGTTAAGCAAAATTTTATGTTGCTAAATTTAAATGTTGCTGTCAATAAAAAGTTGTGATATAATTTGCAGTAATAGTTTTCTTACTATTTAGTAACTTTACACCAAATGTTGCTGGCAAACTTTTTCAACAACATACACTGAAAAAAATATATTTTATTTTGTTTTGAAAGAAATAGATGAAAACTGGTATTTTAATTACTTAAAAATATTTTAGATATTTTCGGTAAATCACTAGTGGACAGTTTTTATTTGTAAAACCTATAAAATACCGTATTGCCAGAGGTTCTTTGTTATGTTTCAAAACCTTTGAGTTTTATGTTTCCATATTAAAACAATAAAAAATTATTGCTGTATTGTGTGCGTATTTGTAGCATTAAATGTTTGTTTCATAGCTTTGATGTGCATGTTTTTGTCTTTCTGCTTTTTTGTTAAGGGTGCTTCAAGTGTAATGACTTTTATTGAAATGGTAAGTGCTTGTCAAGTTGTATTTTATTAATTTTTAATTTCTATGCATTTCATTTGATTTGTTCTTTAACTGCTTTGCATGTGCTTACACATATTTACTTACCATATTTATGCCGTTATGCATTTGTGACTGCTTTGCATGCATATTGTATTTCTCACAGTGTATGACAGACAATTTTTATACATTTTATTTATATTTTATTCATTATTCTTTCGTTATTTTTATGAAAAACTAAAATTTACATTTTCCAAATAATTTATATGCTTTGTTGTTGCTTTAAATAAGTTATTGCTTCATGCTCCCGGCCACCCGAAACACATTGCTCAAATTCTCTCTTCTCTCGCCCACTTTTAGCCTGCCAATTGGTCTATGGAAATTCTTAGCGTTGTACTGGCTGACACACTGGGCGCTAAGGCGACGAACGTAACGATTAGTTATTGGCCAAAATTATAATAACAATTGGACAAGCTAAAATATATAGAAATTCTAAATTTATACATTTACCCAGCAAACGCGTTCATAAGTAGCGGAATTGTTGCTATTGTAGTTGTAATTGTAGTGTAGCTGACGTATGTTGTACCGATTACCCGCTACCCATTTGCCATGTCATCCCTTACGCGTATGTTGTTGTATTCATTGAAATTACTACAATTTATGATTACTCAAAGAAACTTAAAACAAATTAGTCTACTTTGCATTAAAAAATTTAAAATCTTGAGAAATTTAGAAAAAAGTAATCTCACGCCATTAAAAATAAAGGCTCGCACATTTTCTATAAAATTTTCGTAATTTTTTTCAGCCAAATTCGAAAAGCACGAAAATGCAAGCGATGCTAACGGTGAATTTGCAAAATGAGCGTTTTAAGGTTAGCATAAAAAATTTACAAAAATACGCTCTACATACTTACCACATGGTACACATGAAGAATAATAGTAAATTTAAAAAATAGTAATAATTTAAAATATATTTAAATTATAAAAAAGTAGAATACAAAATAATTAGAA
This sequence comes from Bactrocera correcta, assembly GCA_027475135.1. NCBI lineage: Eukaryota > Metazoa > Arthropoda > Insecta > Diptera > Tephritidae > Bactrocera > Bactrocera correcta. Next base: position 11,541,870 of record CM050325.1, read on the forward strand.
ATTACTTTTTAAATAAGATATTTTTAATCTTAATCTTATATATGATGGTTCCTGCATATTAAAATACAAAAAAGTAAATATACCGCTACTTTAATTTGCTACTTAGCCCTAGCTTCATTGTCTTAAGCATTTTGTAAATATTTCATACTCACATACATATATATTTAGCAACCGTTAGATAAGCGCTAAATAATTACTTAATCAATATTTCATTAATCTTCTAGTGTTAAAATAAAATTAATAATATTATTTGCGAAGAAGAAATAATTTTTTTACATAAAAATGTTGCTGAAGGTGTCTAAAGATGGTACAAATAAAGCATATGAAGTGTGATCCATTTCGAGGTTCCCTACTTTTTTAAAGAAAAAACAAAGAAACTTCAAACTTAATGGGGAATGTTTATTATCATTTAAAAGAACATCCTTGGGCATTTATTTTTTGAAGATTACCTCTTTTAAATGTTGACCGCGACTACGTTTCAGGTGGCCCATCCATTGAGTCCAATTTTCGATGACTCGTTCGAGCATTTCGACTGGTAAATGGCGAATGACATGTGAGTTTTTTGGGTCCAAGGCCTGAAACGTAGCGGGATTTTCCGCTTCAACTTTAGACTTTACATATCACCACAGGAAAAAGTCCAACAGGGTGATGTCAAATGATTTTGGTGCCCACCGACCGTCCCAAAACGTGAAATTATCTGCTCACCGAAGTGTTCTCTTAATAAATCTATTTCTTGATGCGATATGTAGGAAGTGGCGTCGTCTTTGTGAAACCAAATGTTGCCGAGATCACGAGCTTCTATTTTAGACATCAAATAGTCGGTTATCATGGCGCGATAACGGTCGTCATTGGTGGTGACGTTCTCACCTTTATAATTTTTGCAGAAATATGGACTGTTGATTCCACCGACCCAAAAATCACATTAAACCGTTGTTTTTTTTCTGAATAAAATGGTAGCTCTTGGATCTTTTCTGGGTGCCTATGCCTTAAAAGCGGCAACTTTGCTTCTTTAGATATCCATAGAGCCGGAAATGGACCTCAGCGCTGAACAAAATTTGGCTCGAAAAGATCGGATCTTATTGAAACTTTTCAAGAACCCACAGAACGAAGCGATGTCGTTTAGGAAGGTCGAGCGGCTTCAGTTCTTGCAAAAACTATTTTTTGTACACTTTCAACTTAAGATCTCGACCTAAAAGGCGCCAAGGCGGTCCATACGACAGTCCGAGTTGCTGCGAACGGCGTGCAATCCACGGTTCGTGTACACTCTAAGCTACGCTGTGCTCTATTCGGTCGAATGCCATCTAATAATGAATGCTGGGTCTCAAGCTGGATGATGGTGTTGCGAATAGTACGCTCAGTAGGTTAGTCATAAGCAGAGCGAAGCACACCAAACAAATTATTAACGAAACGTGAGTTTTCAAAATAAAGTTGAAGGACTTGCAAACGCTGTTCAGACGTAAGTTTTTTCAAGGTGAAATATCAAAAAATAGTGAACAAAAACAACATCACAGTTTGACACGACTCATGCGTGATCTGTCAAAAGAAGGCTATTGAAAAAGGTGCCTCTACTTGGATCACCCGTTATATATATAAATGATCAGAGTGATCATCAAGAAGCCCACGCCAATTCTTTATTCGAATAAATACAAAGAGAACTGTTTTTTCATGGCTTTCCTAACCTCAACATTTTCTTTTAATAAAAAATAAACTTCTTCCTCGCACTTAGCAAAATACTTACTATATATGTATGTATATCGACAAACACGTAAATTAGTAGAAAATAATATTTATTGTAATTAAGCAAGCGAAATAATCAAAATTCAAACACAAACAACAAGCATTAGTGAGTAGCTGTAATCTTAAGTAGAATTACCAAAACAACACAATTAAACATAAATCCTTCAAAAACATCCAGCAATTAACATAGAAACATTTCTAGGCATATAAATTTAGATATAAATATCATTTCCTATTTATAAGTAGCCGCGAAATGTATAATTCAATTGATTGTTTAATTAAAACTAAATTAAGACTGAAGCAACAATCACTGCAACGAATATATGCAAATGATTTCGAAAATATATATACAAATCAACAACAAAAAAAAAATACGAAAAATACAAAAATAAAAAACAATAAAAACAAATAAACACGCATTTCTTTTCATTCACCTTTGGAATTTCGAATTAAGTTTTCAACATTTACACGTTTCTGAAGTGATTTTCTATAGCAATCGATGGGCTGAATGTGAAATTCGTTTATTTACTTACAAGTGAAATGAAGTGAATTGTACCGAATCGGCAAAATATTTCACTTGCACCTCATCAATGTTTGCTGGACTTAAAGGACCACAACTTGTTGGTCCATTTTTGTTTTTGTAGGCAGCAGAGTAAGCAAATGGCTTGCATGTCAGAATTGATTGGCTCACATAAGCGTTCCCAGCTGATTTCATACCATGGTACTCGATATTCGGTACAAGTGATTTACAAATGATTTAGGGATCGGCACTTCATGTGCGAGCCACACGGTTCAACGATGTAGCGGTAAGTAATGCTTCCGAAATGGTTCAAAATAGTTCTATATAATTTGGAATCATTTTATATTCGAAAGCCGCCTTTGCTATGAATTATTAATACTAAGACATCAAACGTAGTGTTTCGGCACTACGAAACCGCACTCAAGCCAACAATGTTCTATGGTGTATTCGTCTAGTGGGGGCGCTCAAAAATGCCCAATAGAGTGCTTCGGACTGCGGACTACACCAACAGTAGCACTTAATGCCATTTTAAACACAGCAACCGTGGATATTGCCGGCAGGTGTATTGCTGCTAAATGTCTTCTAAGTCTCAGTGAAGCGGATTTATGACGGGGTTCGAACAAGAAACTCCCTCTATTTCAATTGCTTTGCTTAAAACTTGGTTCACAGCGTCGCAGAGGCCACTAGTGTCCGCTTTTTCTCTGCTCCAATACCAACGAGGGAGATGTGGATGAGGAGAGTTTGCTCGAGAAGGGGCGCGGTGAGCTTTTTCACGGATGTCGAAGTTAGGTGTGAAGACTGGAGAGGGAGTTTTCTGTAAGAAGCTCGCCGATAAAATTGGCTTTAGGCTACCAGACCACTATAATGTTTCTCAGACATAAATGGCTGCTATCAAGGCGGCGATGATAGTACTGCTACGAAGTGCCGCCCCTTTCTGCGATGTGAGTATTCACTTCTACATCAGAGCGGCAATACTGTGCGTCAAAGTTAGTGAATTAGTATCTGTCCTCACTAGAAATAGCATGCAGCTACTTCATCGTCAGACCACTTTGGGTGCCTGGTCACAGTGGATACGCTAAAATCGGAATGAGACCCAGTTGGATCTCCATTAGCGTCTTGCGCTATAGTACAGAACCAATGGACTTCGCTTACGCTTAGCAAGCGCCATTGTCTAGTCTTTGCGAGACTAATTTCTCGGTAATTATAGCTTCGGCGAACCAGAAGATATAATCAAAACAGCGAACGAAGCCATATTTTTTCCGCTCTTTTAACATTTCTCTTCAGTAAGGTCTGCCATTTCATTGTAGAAAGATATACGATCCAACAACGAGTCGAAAATTTACAACCAAAATCCGGAGTCTCTATTTGAAGAGCGCTATATCAGATTACAATTGAGCGCTAAGTGGACAAATTTGAATCCACAGTATATAATGTTCCCGTGCCAGTGAGACAAAGAAGTACTTTTTCCGTGATAACCAAGACCGGCATGTTAATGTGAATGGGAATCGCTACGGCTCAATGATAATCGAATACCGAAAATTTTTGACCCGAATTGGATGATATGGACTTGGACTTGTTGTTCCAACAGGACGGCGCCAGAAAACACACATCGAATATCACAATCGATTTATTGAAAACTAATTGAACGTGTTATCTCACGAAATGCCCCAGTCAACTGGCCGCCTCAGACGTGCGATTTGACGCCCTTAGATCACTTCCTGTGGGCTACGTCAAGTCTATGGTCTATACCAACAAACCAGCGACGACTGATAGACTTCATACGAATGTCGAAATCGTCGAAAATTGGGTTCCGCGCTTGGAGTTCTGCAAGCCTGCCGTGTTGGCCATGCAAAAGAAATCGAGTTCCTTTGTCTCTAATTTACGCGGCATAATTGTAACCGGTTTTACAGCAACCACAACTCTAGCATTTCCCTTCTAATGCATTCCAGTAAGTGCGGAATATCTTGTTTGACACCTGCCATTAACCCCTAAAAGTTTGCATTTACCGCATTGAGGAGACCTCTCAGCTCACAGCTGGCACGCCGAACAAATGCAAATTGCCTGAATGCCGCACTGACCTAGTCAGTTAGTTATTTGCTTCGTTTTCAAACACATAAATACATGTAGGCCGATTGTTAAAAAAAAAATTAAATAACGAAAAGGAAAAAAAGCAAAATTCGCTCAGAATGAGTAAAAAAGACAATTTGCAGCGCATTAAAAAGGTAAATTTACTCACTGAACTTTACAAAATACAGCATTTTAAGGACATACTATACTTGGCTACGAAAGTTTTATTTAATATTTTCTATAAAAGTAGCCGAAAATTCCTTGGAAAAATAAACAAGTTCAGAGCTTGCAAGGACACAAAAACTTTTGTATTATTATTGCTATAAATATGTTTGAGGTGCAACACAGGCGCGCAGAGGTACAATTTAGCACATTTAGCTAAGAGAAATCAATAAATTATGCTAATGACAGCAATAATGCGCTAAGCTGGCTGTTTCGTCTTCTGCCATAAACAGAGAGACTTCGAAACCCAGCAAACAAATTTTCTTAGAATATTAATAGAGTTTTTACATTTCTATAGGTAATGTATCTAGGGTGATGATGTATTTATATATTTTATAGAAAGTAATCACTCGCAGTGTTAATACTTCAAGCATCAGGTTAGGATTGATTAAGCGATTGTTCCCAAGAAGTATCTCACTTGGACAGCTTAGAATACTAGTCCGTTGTGGTACCTAAAGCTCGTATATAGTTGGTCATAAAACTCTCACAAGTCGACAAACCACAAATTTATTAATGCCAGTTTCGTATAGTCTTCTGGTACGCCGATGTTATAACTGCCGTGCAGTTTCAATCTCAGTCCTGTTAAAGCTTGGCATTAAACGGGAAAGTGCCTTGATGTTTCCGACTCAAATTTTCCATACAACTTTGACAATTTTCCAACTTGCGTCCGAGAACTTGCCTCCACATGATTATAGGCCTTACAGCATGAAGCCATGCCTATCAGACAATTTTCAACAAAAACTCTTGCGATCGCGGCTTAAGGACAAGTAGTTCACTATTTAATCTACTCGGGGTCGAAAAGTTTTGCCACCGTGGACAAAATTTGTTTCTTTGTTATGGCGGATAAAGTCATGCCTCTAGGCAAAGAGGAACCCGCAGTCGCAGAGAAGCTGGGCGTCGATCAAAGTCTGCTAAGCGCACGCGAAGTCGCTTGGGGCACCGCTGGAAAGCAAGAACTTTAAGAGATTTGAGAGGTTACATGAGTTAAAAATAAAATATTTTATTAGAATTTTTTATTGTTACAAACATACACTATTAACAACAAAATTCTGAAATTTTTGGAAAAAAATATTTTAAACTCGGCCATTGCGATGCCATTTCCGCTGACACCTCGGAAAAAAGATGCATCCGCGTTGGTAAGATAACTCCTTACAGGATCATCTAAAATCTTTCGTCTAAGACTTTAAAGTAGTTCGCGAGAAATCTTGCGAACTGACTTCAAAAGCACAGCTTCGAGAAAAACGCGTTTAAGGACGACGCACTTAGCCTAGCTAGCCCCGAGCGCATAAGTTCTCAAGGCTGTATCTCCGAAACTATTAGACGGATCAACTTGAAAATTTAGGATAATATTCTAGAGGTGTTGTAGAATTTGATAAGGCAATAAAAAAAATCGATTTTTGGAACTCGTAAGCCCATGCAATCCCTTAATACTGTAGAATTTATTAAGACAATTAAAAAAAAATGATTTTTTGAAACCCGTAAATCCATGTAAAAGAATAATACTATAGACCTCTAGATTCGAATAAACAACTGTGGCAAAAATTATGCTTTGAAGAAAAAAGTTCGTATTTTTGTATTTAACTGCTTTTGCCGCCACGACACTCTACGACTTCACTACAGTTCCTTTGGTGTGGCAAAATTTAACTTGCTTCTCGAATTTACTGGGTATTTCTGCCAAGACATAACCTCTCAAAAGCAAAGTAAAAAAAAGTTATTTTTATAAACGTTTCGGCTTGTACATATATTCATATATGTAATCCATATATATATATATATAACATATTGTAATAATATTGTAATATATACTTATAACGCTTTCAACCAACAAATGTCGATACACTTACCACTGGTTACCTTAACAACGTTGAAAACGAAAACAAACAAGAAACCCATTTCGCTCGAGGCTTTTAGTGGTGGAAGTAGCGAAAAAGGCGTTAAGTATTGTCCTGCTCGTATGTGTACTGCACAATTACTAATGTGTATGTGTGTAAGTGTTTGTGAGTAATTGCCTGCAGGTACGCAAGGTAAGGCTTAATCGTTACAAACAGAGGGGGAAATGATCTCAGCGTATATTGTCAACTCCGGTGTTGTCACTGTCAGTATGTATGTGTGAGTATTTCGATTAGTTGGCTGCAACAAATTGTCAAATTTTCAGTTGTGCAGTAACAGTTGAACGGTTAAGTGGATTTTCGTCTACACGAATATACCAATTTTGCCAAATTTCTTCTCTCACGCGCTGAGCAACTTAATGCAGTTGTTGTGGAGCAACATGTATCCCCAATCGGAGTTGGATAATTACAAGTTGCAAGTGGATTTGCTGCAGGAAAAGCTTAAACAAAGGTACACACACACATTAAAGTGCAGCTTAAGTGGCAAAGAAATAATATAGATATATATATAAGTGTATGTATGTATATTTATGTATTATATAAGCCACAGCAGACACTGCAGTTTTGTGTAGAATTTTTGATGATTTTTTTGTATATGCAAGTAAAATTTACATTGCAAAAAGTAACGAAAGTAATTGCAATTTCGAAAATGTATTTCAATACATATATGTGAATGTGTTTTAAAAAGAAAATTAACAAATGTGTGCATTAAGGGGGATAAGTGGCATATCGCTACTAGAATCTTCCACGAGATACTATCGATATATATGAAGACATGTGGTGGTTGCTACCTGCCTGGATAATGGAATGATTAAACATATTAAAGATTATTATGATTTTATTATATCTATATAATTTATCTATATAATTTTATTATCCTTAACGGCCCCTTCAACTAAATTCAACACCGACGCTTCTTCTAGTGACAAAAATCGATGACAGCATAGTTCGCACTTAAGCTGAAAGGTTAAAAAAATATTAGGAATTATCGAATAAGCCACGTTTGTACATACATTCTGACAAATAAGCACCCGGAAAAATTAAATAAAAAAAATGTATTTTGCTAAGTTAGTAGGACTGACCTTAATTCTACGCCAAATATGTACGCGTTTTGTCAACCAATTTGTTTCTGGCAGTTGCTCAAGTCGGTACACCTCGGTAGTGCGTTGCGATTTTTACAATGGATAAAAATATAGAATAAAGAATTTGTCTGAAATTTTGTATTTCTAACCAAATTCCATGTGCGGAATCGTTGCGAATGTTGGAAAAGACTTATGGTGATTCAGTTTTATCAAAAACTGAAGCCTACAAGTGGTACAAAGCACTCAAAGATGGTCGAGAGATCGTTGAAGACACACTATACCTCGTTCTGTACGACCTTCGACCTCAACTGATGAAAATTTAAAAAAAAAGTGGGGGATGTGCTGCTTGAAAGTCGTAAAGCCAGTGTTAGAGAGATGGCAAGAAAGCTCGACATCTCTTTCGACTCCATTGGAATAATTTTGGTTGATATTGCTGCTCGACTTGTCTCGATAAAACTAAGTTTTTTTCAAACAGAGCACCGTAAATAGGTCTCTTTGGACATGCTCGATCGTGCGAATTCGAACCAACAGTCATGGATAGCATTATTTATAAGTTTAAAATACAAATAACTCAACAATCAACGAAATTGAGGGAAAACAAACGAGACGAAACAAAAAAAAAAAAAAACATGCCAAAGGCGCTCAAAGATCAAGGTCATTCGGACAGTAATAAGAGTTCTATTTGGCCATATTGAAGCCTAAGAACATTCGTCGAAAACGGCCGCAATCCGTGAAATGAAAAGTGTTTTGAGAACTGAGAAAATCGTTGGCATAAGTGGATTGCTTCTGGTAGAGGTTACTTTGAAGGCGAAAATATTTATATTTTGCGTTTTGTTTACAATTTCCGGGTACTTTTTTGTCATCATGTAAATGACTTGCTCTGCTTTTGGCTTATTCTGCGACTAAGATTGATGGGGATGGAGGATAAGTGAAACTTCACCTTTTATCACGTTTCGATTATGTCAGTTGTTTCTTCTATTGGCCAAGCCTAAGAATAGCGGGCTATGGCAGAGCATTGATGACCATCTAACTGATATGTTGTTCAAATCAAATGAAAAGACTAGAACTCATTTGGACCAAATTTAAGTGTTTTATGTCATTGTAACATCACTTAGTTCTTGTTGGTAGACCCTGTAGTGTATAGCAAACTCGAATATCATAAATCGTTTTCAAAATTAGCACACTGACTGTAGTTTTAAGCAGTCAATCCACAATACTACACACTTCATTAAACAGTATTTAATACTTACATTCACTTTTTCACTTTCGCAACACAAAATGCAGCGAGGAGAACCGCCAACAATTGCAAAAAGAGCTTCAGCAGATTTTGCAACGACGCAGCGAGCAGTAAGTAGCCCGAAACCTTTAAATATTTACTAAAAAATATGAATTTATTTTCCCCACCGTTTAATTAGCGACAAGTCTGTACGAACAAAAATCCGACAAAAGTACCAGAGCTTTCTGGATGAGCAGGAACGGCGCAATGAGCGCAACAAGATGCTGATGCAGATGATCGAGCGCATCGATCAGCAAACGACAGCGTTGTCAGCGCGCAGCGAGCGACTTAAAATGATGAAGGTGAGTGTAATTAAAAACCCATATATTTGTAAGGATACCATAGCGCTAACAAATTCCTAACACCAAACCTTCAAACTGCAGCTGCAATATGAACGCTACTTCGCCAAACTAATGCAGACTCAATCGGTACGCTGCACAACAAATGCTGTGCCAACAGCCAGATTGGCAGCGGAAGCTGCACCCATAACTGCCATGACAGCGTCCACACAGATACCAGTGTTGCTACCCGCCATGTCGGCACAGCCACCAACAGCAGCGCCGCCTATAGGATCGCTTAGCGGTCTGAAGAGCGAAGTAACAACTACAACACCGGTGTCTACAATCCCAACATTACAACCGGGCGTTACTCACATGGAAGCCATGACGGAAGCGCAGCCGGCAGCTCTAACGCCACGGATGTGGACTTTCGCAATGGCCACACCGACGCCAGCCGGATTATTGCTCAGCGGAGCGCCGACAGCGTCGATGACTGCTGGCACACTGCAAACGACTGCTACACCATTTGAGTTCTTACAGTATCCGTTCGGTTATGGACCGATTATCCAACAGCACACACTACAACAGCAAGCGCCTTATGCTAATGTAATCCCAACAGATCCTTCGATGGCATTCGCAAATCGGAGAGATGTTCCACAGGCCTCTAATGCTGATTTGACCGAGAAGAAGTATAGTGCCCCAAATGAGTACGAACTTACGGATGATATCGTGTCAACTGCAGAAGCTGCTACGTCAACAGAGTTTCCCTCAATAGTAGACAAGTCAGTCGGTGAAATGTCTAACAAGCAAACTGAGACAATGCCGTATTCTATGGATAGAATGGTGGACACAGGTGAAATGGAAGGATCTACTTATTCGCCAGCTACATCACAGGGAGAAACGACGCATCTAACATCTACTCAGACCCTCGAAAAATTGTCAAGGCATGAATCAGACAATGCTACATCAATGAAAGCTTTCGTGGACAATCCAACTCCTGTATTTAAAGAGCCAAATTCCGCTATTAGTGATGTTAACACTGGTATGTCGGCGATTAAGCTGGAAAATAATGATATTAGGGACAAAAACATGTCTTATACTGAACCGACGGACAACTCTCAGGACGAAAATATGGGCGTAAAGCCTTCTTACAACTTTAAAAACGACCACAATAGCACAACTTCGGTAGATGCTTTGAAAAAAGGGAATATCATCAAGTTAAGTACAGCGGAAGAGCATAGACGAAAAATTGCAGAAATCGAGCAGCGATACGGTACAATTGATGCTGAAGAGAATAACGACTACGCCAATAGGAATATGAATTCAGAGAGCAATGAAACTGGCTTTGGCTTCAAGCGTTTCTCAGAAATCGTTAATCCAAAAATGGAATCAAGCGCCGAACAGCTGCAACCTACGAACGAAAATTTAGATAATCAATCGTGGCAATCGCACACGGGCTCCATAGAGAATGCATCAATGGCACCCACTTCTAGCATGTCTTCAGCCTCAAAACCGCTTTCAAGTTCCAAAATCGATAATATTGAGAATGCCATTTATGGCGAGCTTGTAAATCCCCAGTTGCCCGAAACTGAAGGGACGCCCACACGAACAGCAGCGCAAGGCTTCTTCACTGAACTACTTGAGCAGCAAAAAACGCCTTTGGAAAATAACCAGCTTCAGGAACCTACAGCACAAGAACAAGAAGACCCTACAAATCTTCCTGGAAACACAGAGTCTCTAAATTATAACTCTACTATTGAGAACAGTGGTACCGACGAACTAAAACCAGAGACCGCTATAAACGAGACAACAGATCCACAAAATCAAGCCACTTATGCGACCTACAATACAGAGACTTATCAGCCTACGAACACATTCAACGCAGAAAATGCTTACGGTACCGCGGAAGCAACGAATAACTATGCTGAGTATCCAGTAGAGCAAAAACTAGAAGCGAGCTCCACAGATACTACTGGTCAGTTACAACAAGAAGAACAACCAGTCTATTCACAGCAAGATTACGAAAACTATGATGCCACACAATATGGCAACTATGACCCGAATGCTTATCCCGGCTATATCTATGACGAAGCTACGGGCCAATATGTCGTCGATCCACAATATACCGCAGGCGATGCCAGTAATGCGGAAGCGCTCTATACCGCGCAAGATTATACTCAACTGCAAGATCAACAACAGCAAAATCCAGTTCAGGGAGATAATTACACCCGTGAAGACAGTAATAACTCTACAGCAACACCAGCTGCCACTGAGCAAACATTAGACGTCGTCCCAACGCCTATTGAGCCTTATCCAACGGCAGCGGTCGTAGAATCCCCTGTGGCGGCAGCCGTGCCTAGCACATCCAATGCAGTTAAGCCTACCTCAATTCTATCGACGGCGGAAAAACATGCCACGCAGAGCGATGCCCAGAAGAAGAAGAAGCGCGTTATATTTGTGGACAGCAGCGAGACGGATGACAGTTCCAGTGCAAAGGCGCCGGCGGCAGGTACGGCCATTGCGGGCAATGAAAGTGACTTTGACTTTTCAAGTGGTGGAGAGACATCCGTGGGCTAAGAAATGGGCGAAGTTGTAAGGTTCACACGATATTATTTTTGTTATAGTAATTCTAAATGTTCTTTGAGAAACACATTCGAGTATTTCACAGATGTATTTTATTGCACTTTTTTTTGTCAAATTACTAAATAAAATCCGTAGATAACTCTCATCTTAAGCTTAGCCTCAAACGATCTGGTTGTAAAATTAAAGGAATATGAATATGTCTCTCGTTTTATTTGTGAAACTTTCCACCTATAAACATAGAACCTTCGGACATAATTCGGTGGGTATTTTTTCAATAGAAACAGAAGTTTCATGGTGCACATAGAAAACGATAGGTGGTGTAAAAGCTTGTTAGCTGCGGTCAACACATTAAACATTTCTAAGGACGTCTCGAAAATGGAGGACGGAATTGCTCGAATATACTATTCAGAGCTAAGTATACGACAGCCTTTTGAGCTGCCGAACCACAGCAGTATATTTCAGAGGTCTTCGCTATTGGGAAAGCCGCGGAGTCAACCTCCAATGCGTCAGCAGACGACTCGAGAGTTACCATCTAGTTCCATAGCCAAGGCTTTAACCTCGTTCTGCATATCGTCCAGAAGTGTCTTATAAAGCAGGAGAGCAGTGAAGGGCGCCGCCAAAATTAGGCGTCTTTACTGGATGCCAGGTCAAAAGTCATCGTGGGAAATTAGATAATGGACGAGATGGCCAAGAGTGGTGTAGGGATATCACCCGGAAAGGTGGTCAACATTAGAACACACATGCATTGTCTACACGACGATCAAAAAACGACGATAAAAACGCGATCGAATAATCTGCCTCGGGCAAATTTCTACAGTTACTTATAAAACGATAGATCAGGAATAAAAAAAAGTTGGCACACGATGGAAGAGAATGTAGGGACAGGCTGAAATGGGGCTGACTGATCGCTAAGACTGCAAGAATTGTCAAGGGCAAGGCACCAGAGAAACAATGGAGTATGCTCTGGTCCCGCATCGGCAGGGCTACGCTTTAAGCATTTGAAGGTCCCAAAGTAGGAGACATAAATAGGTACCATTGGTAATCCCACAGAGTATGTTAAAATACGCGTCATGCGCAAGCACACTAAAGGATGACTACTCCTCATGGACTTCTTAAGGGGACTGCATCTGGTAACGCAAAGTACCAGAACTAGTATATGCATGGCTCATTAACCTACCAGAATAAGCTAACCCGACCCACTTAGATTCTTGAAGGGTTTAGGTAAGGAATACCGGAACTTCCACTCTTACATTTTTACTGACGTGATTGACCTAGGACCTTACATACTGGTCTTTCAGGGCGTAGTTTTAGAGGTACGGCCGCAAATGGAAAGCCAACTCCACTTCTTTTCCCGACTACTTCAAGGTAAGCAATGTTTTGGATAGTTCTTGTATAAATTCAAACAACATTACAGATCACGATACTATGGTCTGTTCTTGTATGAAGAATGATTCGCTATAATCTCTTAACTGGATTGACAATGGTGGAATTAATGTGTCCGTAACTTGCTTAACTGGCAGCAAACTAGGAGCGTCGTATAATGAATATTCTAGAAGCTGTCAGGAGGTAGAAGAAGAGGAGACTATAAAACAACTCCTATGCGAATGCAAGCGTTTGTATAGAAACACAATAACAACAGATAAAACTTTTCGTACTGATGAACTTTATCAGAAGCGCTGGTTGGTTCGGAGTGTAGACAATAGAGTGAGAGGATTTAATGAACCTCATAAAGACTTAGCTGCATCGTTGGACAGTCACTCTACCTACCTACTAACTAACCGCATATTAGTCTATGCGGGATATACAATAGTTGAATCAATCAAAATGTTGCTGAACCAAATGTTGCACAACATTGTTGCAATTGGCTTATTTATAACAATATAGCTTGAGCTTTTCATTAAAGCAACTAATTCTTTCTGAGAAGAATACAGTGTGCAAATGTATTTGTCTGTTTTCTGGGAAAATATTGTTGTGCAGCTTCCATTCGGACAGACAAAATAACAAAAACGTATTTATTAAAGTAGTTAAGCATTCGCGAAAGTGACGTGAGAAGTATACAAAATAACTCAATGCAAATAAACAAACTAATAGAGCACAACAATCAGCTATTTTCGAGCCTGTATGCATACACATCTACATAAAAAATTACATACACACGTTTGTATACATAGAGGAAGGTACATGAAAGTTTACAGATGGACTGCTGAATTTACGCTAATGGGATTGTTAGTGGGTCTGTGAAAGCAAGAAATTTTACTTTTTAAAAAATTAATAAAAAAAAGAATTCGATGTCGATGAGGTCAGAGATAATATTGATCTTTATGCAATCGCTGTTATGAAATTGAATTGATAGCTGAGCTGATAGAGATTATATAGATTTTACGATTTGAGAGTACTTAATGGCTTGAGGATGTTATATGTCAAAACAAGACAAGAAGCTTACTTTTCAACTCTTATTGCGTAAGATTAAGTTAAACTCACCGCATAGGAATTGTTCTGTGAGCAATACATAACTGTTATTAAATAACTCCTACTATTATTATTAAAACTTCGTCGATTGCATCTTTCCTTAATGAAGTCTCTCCAGTTGTATAATACATCACAAGAGCATACAGAGAGCTATGCAATGGGCTTTTCCATTGAATGCGTCGGAGCCACTTTTTTCGTTCTTCATCCATGGGTGTCGAATCGAAAGAGCTTTTCGCTCAAACATCATCTTTCATGAAAACGACATGGCCTAACCAGCGCATTCGTTGGATTTTTATGCGATTAACTACGATATTCACCGCTAACGTAGATAGCTTCAAAGTTCTTAGTAGGAACAGTTCTCTCGAACTTGGAGCTTTCTCATCTCCGTTCGTTGTTGTTCTGCTGATTCGACGGCGTTAGACCATAGAGAGAGGGGTAGCAGATGTGTAGGATTAGTTGGACATGCAAAGAGATGATTAGTGTGATGCGGGGACTCGTTGCATACTGAAAATATATTTGATATATCGGGGTCGATTCTGAATAAGTAGGAGTTTAACCTGCAACAGTATTCAAAACGAAGCTTCAAGCAGATGACTGCAAAGAGGACTACTACGAAAGTAAGAGAAATTCATTATGCTCCTTAACTGGGAGATTCCGTGCATCGCTGTGCAGATGTCCGATAAGAGACATGAAGAGGGATCCCGTTGTTTTCCGGAGTGCAGTGTTCTGTCATGTCTGGAGCTTCCTCATCTGCATTTCACTGCATCCAGGCCACCATATTGGTGAGGCTTCGTAAAGTACCGACCGCCCGTTTGCCTTGTATGTCATCAACAACGTTTCTTTGCCTTTTCCCTATGTGCTGCCGGCTAATGACTTGAGGATTTTGCTGGAGCTCAATACTTTGCAATAATCGCGGTCGTGTGAGGAGTGAAAGAGCACAGGCTGTCAAGTGTCACATCTAAAATCTTAGGTTGTTATCGTCAATGTTTCTATAAAAGGCCGGAATTCATGAGAGACTTACAGTTCGTAATTTTTGTTCGTCGAGAGTGACATCTGCTTCTCGATTGCGTACCAATTTTATAGTAGGCTCCGAGATACATATACAAATTCTTAACTTTTCATATTTATAGCTGTAAACCGAGTCGTAGTTCCCAAGACGCGACGAACCCTTGTTTGTGGTCTCTCCATTGCTCTGGTTCACCTCATAATTCAAGAGTCTGTTAAAATATCAGACAAAGTAATTATCTGTCCATATCCTTTAGAACAATGGTAGTAAACACAAGAACAAATGAATATGGAATCATAAAATATTATAGAATAGTGATCAGTGATGAGCTGGGCCCTGATCATATCAGCTGGTTGTCTTATAGCTTTAAAAATGCCTGACTTAAAATATATACAAACAAGTATTTTTCTATTATACATACTTATAATCAAAAAAATTCCAGAAGTTCATTATCAAGGGTAATTTCCGTCCATTATTTTTTTTATTATTACTCAATTATAAGTCTGAATAGGCAAGCTGTGCGAAATAATCAAACCTACAGACAGATGGTCGTAGTCGATCGCGCAACTTTGCATTAGCGATTATCTTCACACCATAACAAATGAACCTAGATGATGAATAGGCTCGAGTAAATCAACTCGCATTCGATTTTGACTAATTGGTCCGGCGATTGTGTGAAGCTTGCGGCAAACGCCGATAACCATGAAATACAATAGCATCGGACAGAGGCGGAATGAAATTCCCATAAATGAGGCGCGGGCGCGTGGCTATCTCCGCGTCAGTTATCACCACACCGGCGAGTGTTTGAAACAACAAACGAGCATTATAAAGAGGCAAAAGAAAGCTTCGCAAAAACAACACTCAAAGAATAAATATATGAGCTGAATTTTGTTTACGAAAAATTACGCTCGCTCAGCGCAAACGAATCAGCAATTGTTTTCAAAGGCGAAGTATGTATTTATATATGTGTTTGCAATTTGTAGTCCATCATTGGCATAGTTTCAGTTTCATTTTAACTAAACAATTCGCAGGGCCTACGTGACTAAGCTCATGTACGCTTTCGCGGACGGTTCAATGCGCTCCATACGCGAAAACGCTCAAGCGGCAAGCAAAGCCAGGCGATGAGCGCACGTGAAAATCAGTGTCACCTTTCTTCAATTACATCTCACCGGCTCACCGTCACGAGTTGATGAAGCCGCGCGCGCGCCAAAAACGCTGACCTTGGACATTAAGCGTTCTCTTAGTTGGCAGTGCGCGTTGCTATTTTTGTTCTACATGAGGTGCTACAACAATAATCTGCTTTTAAAATTTCACCATACTTCTGCGATCGTTTAATGCCTGTACAGAGAGCACTTATTCCATTCAAAGTGTTGCTGTTGAGTAATACCGGCGACAAGCGGTTAAGGCACCAGCTCAGATTGCTCGCGTTCCGTGTTCAGTTTACCGCACAGTTTGTCAATTGTCAGCGCTTTTAATAATATCAGCGTTGCGCGTATGCCGACAAGCTCAGTGTCATATTTATTGTATTGCCGTTGTGTGACTTTGTTGCTACGTCATCGACCGCATGAATGAATTATGTTTACTCGCTTTGTGGGCGAATAGCAAAAGTTTTCAAAAAAGTAAATCACCATTGGCAACACGTACGCTTGCATGAGTGTATGTATGTATGTGTTGGCATATCAATATTTAGATTCGCGTCATACGGCTGATCACACGAACAGCGGACCACATGATCGACAACGAAAGTGACAGCGAGAGAATTCAAAGTTCTATCAATATACTTGTACAAATATATTATTACTTTGTAATTGAATTTATTCACGTGCATTTTACAATCTTGAGCAGTAATTTATGAGCACACGTAAATTTGTTTGCAATATTTATCTATTAATTACATTGCCTTTGAAAAAATAATCCCAGCACCGAAGCTAATATACTCTTCAAAGGTTTCGTTTAGTAATTATGTGTTCAGTTTGTATGAAAACTATATGCTATAGTAATCCGATCTGAACAATTTTTTCGAAGATTATATTATTTCTATGAAAAATAACTCATGCCAAATTTCGTGAAGATATATTGTCAAATGTGAAAGTTTTCCATACAAGAACTTGATTCCGATCGTTCAGTTTGTATGGCAGCTATATGTTATAGTGGTGCGATATCGGCAGTTCCGACAAGTGAGCAACTTCTTGATGAGAAAATGCTGTTTGCAAAATTTCAAAACGATGCCTTAAAAACTGAGGGACTAGTTCGTATATATATAGACAGACGGACGGACAGACAAACAGACGGACATGGCTAAATCGACTCAGCTCAACAAACTCGTGACAAACTTAATATACCCTGTTCTGGGTATTAATATATTTTAAGCATGAAGGCTATCCATTCGAGATTCCTTAAAAAAGTGCAGAACCTTCAAATTTAATGGAGAATGTCTATAATCATTCGAAAGAACATTCTTTGGCATTTATTTTTTGAAGATTATCTCTTACAAATGTTGGCAGCGGTTACGTCTCTGATGATCCATCCTTTGAGTCCAATTTTCGATGACTCGTTCGAGCATTTTGAGTGGTAATTGGCGATTGACAAGGCCTGAATAGGGATCTTCAGACTTTACATATCCCCGGAAAAAGTCCAACAGTGTGATTTCACACGATATTGGTAGCCAATCCACCGGCCAAAAACGTGAAAATATCTGCTCACAAAAGTGTTCTCTCAGTAAATCCATTGATTGATGTAATATGTGGGAAATGGCGCCGTCTTGTTGAAACCAAATGTCGCCGAGATCACGAGCTTCAATTTCAGGCATTAAATAGTCGGTTAGGTTACGTTACCGTTCTCATCGACATCACTTTTGAAGGAATATTGACCGATGACTCCATCGACCCACAAGCCACAACAAACCGTTTTTTTTTTTCCTGGATGAAATGGCAGCTCTTGAATCTATTCAGGTTGCTTTTCGTTTCAAATTCGGCAATGTTGCTTGTGTACATACCCATTGAGCCAGGAATGGGCCTCAGCGCTGCACAAAATTTGGCTCAAAAACGTCGGATCTTCTTAGCACTCTTCAAAAACCCATAGAGCGAAGCGATGTTGCTTGAGAAGCTTGAGCGGCATCAGTTCTTGCACTAACTGTATTTTGTACGCTTTCAATTTAAGATCTCGACATAAAATGCGCCAAGTTGTTCCCTACCTCAGTCCGAGTTGCTGCGAACGGCGTCGAATCGACTCTCCACAGTCTTCGTGCACACTCTCAGCTAGTTATGGGTCCTGTATTTTCTTCACTGCGTGCTGGACGTGGTCCATTCGGTCAAATATTGGCCAATAATGAATGATGGGTCTCAAGTTGGGTGAGAGTGTTGCGAATAATACGCTCAATAGACTGATTATGTTGAGTTGAGTGAAGCGCGCGAAACGCATGCTTTAAAGAACGTGAATTTTTGCAATAAGTTGGACCGATTAGTAAACATTGTTCAGTCGCAAATCTTTTCATTTTCAAATGCCAAACAATACTGAACAAAAATAACATGACAGTTTGACACGACTCACGCGTGAATTGTCAAAAAAAGCTTTTGAAGTACTTTTACTGGGATCGCCCAGGATTTGCCAACCCTAGTGTTTCAATTTGGCAATTGACAACGTTATCGTCAGGTTTGACATTTTTGATGTTATACAATACTCAACAAGTTTCGACATACGGGCTCTATTTGTGTTGTTTATACAGTAACTTAAAATATTCATCCGGCCAAAAATCAGAATTATATACAAACATTTTCGGGTAATTATTTTGCACAAACTTCGACGCGGATTAACTAAGAAACAGTGCTTCGAGGAGCTTAATTAAATTTTTGGCGATGAAGCACCATGAGGTACCAGTGTTTGTGGATGGTATATTGAATTCAGAAGTCGTAGATAACTTCATGGCGAATTTCGTGAAGGTCGTCCAAAATCGGTTGTTGTCCGCAAACTATTGATGCTGTTCGCCAACAGATGTTGCAAGAACGATCTCGAATGAATAAGTTAATCCCGTACGAAAAATATAAACTAAGAAGTTTTAGAGTTTTCTCAAACAGAATGGCAAAAGTTTTTCGACTATTGGTTCAAACGTATGCCAAAGTGTTGAGATCATAATGGATAATGGACTTTAAAAAGCAATAAATTTGTTATGATTAATATTTATTTTTGTTTTCTTATCTCCAAACATAAAAGCCAGACCTCTTATAATATAATATATAATAAATAATAAAATAAATTAGAGCTTGTTTCTTTTTGAATATTTACTTTATTATTATTATGTATTAAATACTTACAACTAAATTGTAAACATGAAAGGCAAACAATGATTCTGTACGTGATCCGCACAAGGAAGTTGTTTCGCATTAATAATAACTAAAAAATAAACGTCATTAGCACTGAGCGTGTCTAAATCCGTTAGAACACCCCTTTGAGACACACCCACCACCGCAACTGAAGATTGCTCAATAAATCGCGTTTTTACTGGGCGTCTTAGTTGTTTTTGTTGTAGGTTAACACGAGTTTGAGGTGCGAACACGATAAATACGTTATTGTTCATTTGAAGGCACGAGAATCTAAACTGCATGCAGTTAGCAGGTTAGTTGACAAACTCAGAATTAGTTTGCGCTAAGGCTTGGATAATATTATTAATTACTTTTTACTAAGGCAATTAGTACCAGTCTGTTAATTGGCTCGCAATAGTCTTAGAATATTATTACGGTCTACTGATATACACATATCAATCTCAGTCTTGCAGTCTCAGTCGCTTTTCTCCATACGGCTTTGGCAAGAAGCGTCCGAGAGGATATTTAGCCGCACCGCGTGTGAACCTTTTGGACAGTGTCGAGTCAGAACACATACAGTTGCGGTGAGATTGATTTTGCTAAGATCCCTGAGTAACTCTTACGGTTCAAGCCTCTGATCTCGCAGTTCACAAGTTCTGCTTGTTGACCAGCGCTTGATGAGCTCACTGGAGATCCAAAGATCTAACGCCAGAGTGCAAACGACTTGCTTACAATCGAAAAAAAAAAATATAAAAAGAGTGTCCTTCATTAACTGGACTGCTAGTGGAAAACTCTGCACACATTATGTGTATACCCAGTTACATAGGGATGGAAGAAATTAATAGACAGATGAGTTGGCCCGCTCGAGACTAGCCAGTGATACACTTCCTCTAAGCTGTCCTACACCATTCAGCTCCCTCAAGGTTTGCTTGAAGCAATTTATACTCGCGAAACACTGGCAATACAGGGCATATACGGAAAGTACATTGGATTAGTGTTGATGATGGACGCACCAAAAATATTATACTTTTATTTAAGAGGGAACGAAATAATATTTTTGGGATTCTCTTAGATCTCACCTTCAAAAATTTTGTAAAATGGAGTCGACAGAATGCTGAGTATGCGCGGAGGATGATGTAAAGCTGAAACTTTACCTCAGCCTGGGTCCGGTCTTCCACAGTTCACTGGTTTCAATTAAAAACACATTGGTCAGCTGAGGTGGAAATAAATAAGGAACTTTTTCGAATCCACTGAGTTACTGGTTAATACTTCATTGGTTACCACTAGCGAGAAAAATGTGCCTAAGCATGGCTAAAGTACGGTCTCGTGCGCTCTTATGCGCCTATGCTTCCGTTTTCAACCCTATTCAATGACATTTTTGAATCATAAGCAATAGCCTGAATGAGTCACAACTAATTGCGGTAGTATTTATTTTTGCCGTACACCTTACTCCTTGCTTCCCACGTTCATTGACAGTTACATAACGGCGATTTTCCAATGCGGCAACAGCATTAGTCAGCCCACATCTAGACATTGAACACACAGACAGACGTACATATTTATTACTCGTATAAGCGCATGAGCGTCATGACTGTCAATGGCGTACGAGGCTGGTGGGACAACAGCGCGTATACGTGATGTCAAGTTCAATGTCGATTGTTGTTGCTCATACGCCCAGCCCCTCGCTGAAACTATGACACGGTTGGCTATTTTTGTCAACAGCGTGGAAAATATTTTGCACAAAATGATATTTTGTTGTTGTGAGTGATGTAAATATTTTACATGTTCAACTAATGGGCAATGTTGTTATTGTGCATGTGACTTGACAGTACAAGCGAAAATTATTAAATCGAAATTTTTATTTTGATGCGTTATAGGAAATTCTAGTGCTTGCAATAAAGGTAGGAGTGTTTTTTTTTTTTTTTTTTAATTATTTCCTAAAAATTTTTGCTATTATTATTATTACTTTTTTTTGTATATTTCTTACAAATGTAGAGCTACGCTTGCCATAACACTAAGAACAACGCAGTATTTCGCAAATATTTTCTACTCGCTGCTTTATTTGCTTTAAAGATCACACGCTGCAACTTCCAGGCGCATATTCGACTGAGAAGTAATTAAAAATAGCAACAATAAAATTGAGCTGAAAATAAATCACTGCGAACACGTGTGTAATAAATAGAAATCGCTAAATAAAGGGGTCAGCACTGGCGTCTAATAACTAAAACAGCATGCCACAAAGTGTTCGCCTCATAAATATTACCAAACGCACTTGTTTGTTTTGGCTATGCGCATGTAAGGAGGTGAGCACTGCCGGGTCCTAAGGTGGTTGTGGCTGTGGCTGGTGGGAAGGATCAGTGGCGGCTGGTGGGTGGGCAGGCAGGCTAACACGCCAATAATTCTATTATCAAGAACTTAAATAGTTTAGACATTTTTGCGCAGTACTTTCCGTACACACCGTTGCGGCCGTAGAAATAAAAAATTCAACGGAAAAAATAAATTAGAACCACTTGAGCTGTACATATATGAATACAATTTGTGCTCATGATATAATATATAACGCTTAATATGTATAATGATATAGTTTGTGGCACAACAACAAGTGCAGTGGTCAAAAGATACAAACAACAACAGCAGCAACAAAAACAATTGTGTGTGTTAAATAAGTTTTACAATAAATATCGCTGAGCTCACAGGCGCGCAGGTGCTCCTACACAGCCACACACTCGAACACACACATGTACATGAGCTGCTCTACGTCAGCGTTTGCACGCATGAAAGCTCAGTGGAAGCTGCGGGGTCGAGAAGCAAAGCGCAAGCAGACGAATGGGGGCAATGAACTTCAAATTACCGTTTTATGTATGTGTTTTCTGGTGTTTTTGTCATTTTATTTCATTTCATTTGGCATTCTTATTTTTCTGATAATAGCGCGATTGCGTTGTGGGTGTTTAGTCGCTTTTCGCTTAGCTGCGAAACCGCACATACATAAATGCGAATACAAAGAATGCCAGCGCTGCCAATCGGTTTGTGGCGGTTTATTTGCAAAACGCAATTGAGCGTGTAAATGTGTGTGCTTTCGTATTTATTGACGCAGTCTTTGTCGCCCCCCCCCTTTTTCTCTATTTATCGCTGTTTAAATAATATGTTTAGGTGTTTTATTTAGGCTTTTAGGATATTAGCTTTTAGTTTTCGCTCTTTTTTCTTTTCTCTCTTTTCTCCTAGTTGCCGCTAGTGCCTCTCGAAAACGTATATATGTATGTATGTATCCGTGTATATATTTAATAATTCCACTTTTTATAATTTACTCACAAAATTGCTATTTTTATCATTGTCACTTTTATTTGTTTACAAGTTATTACCATTTGAGCACACAATGTACGAAAAATGTTAAAAGTGAAGTATAGGTAAATGGAATATCAATCACTTGTTTTTTAGCAGATTATATGTCTCATTAGTTATTTTTTCAGATGCAATTTATTTATTTAATTTTTATTATATATATATAAATATATATACTTTTTACAGTGTCAGTTTTTATGTTATAAAATTGTTTCAAAAGAGCTTAGTCTTGATTTTGATGGGACGGTTTGTCTGGCAGCTATAGGCTATAGTGACTCATTCTGATCCATTACTTTGCAGGTTATAATGTTCCTTTAGATAATGATTGATGCTGAGTTTCGAGCAGATATCTCGTCAAACAACAAAGTTTTCCATACAAGGACTTGATGTTGATCGTTCAGTTTGTATGACAGCTTTATGCTATAGAGGTCCGATCAGAACAATTTCTTTGAAGATTTCATAACTGGTTTAGACAATAACTCATGACAAATTTCATAAAGATATAACCTCAAATAAAAAAGATTTTCATACAAGAAGTTGATTTTTATCAACCAGTTTGTATGACAGCTATGCGCTATAATGCTTCGATCTGAACAAAATGTTCGGAGATTGTAGTAATGTATTGTGTAATAGTTCATGCCAATTTTTATGAAGATATCTCGTCAAACAAAAAAGTTTTTGTTTACAAGGACTTGATTTTGAACGTTCAGTTTGTATGTCAGCTATATGCTATAGTGATCCGATATCGACGATACTGTCAAAGAAGGAGCTTATTGAAGAGAAATGGACGTGTGTAAAATTTCAATGTGATATCTTGAAAAGTATAGGACTAGGACTAGTTCCATTATATAGAGACAGAGGAGAAGTCGAATACCTGTCTAAATCGACTCAGCTCGTTCCGCTGATCCTTATATATGTATATCTCGAGGCTCTGTGTGGTTTTAGATTACAACACTAATCACAACATCATGCCGTTTTCCCTATACTTGTATGAAGTGGTGAATAAGAAATCTGTATTGCAGATAATGAGTAGGAAGTGAAGTAAGTAGGAAGTAGGAAGAGCTGTGAATTATATAGTTAACATTATAACTGTAAAACCTAACTGACTTTTCTTCCATAAGCGACGACAAAAATTATTGAAATTCAAAGAATCAGATTTATTATACTACCTATTCGGCAGACCTATCTGAACTAACATGGATTTGACTTATGCACTTTTTACCAGGAAATTTCTCAAATAACTCTTTCAGCTCTTGAACTTTAAAATTTAAACTCTATCAGAAACCCATGAAATGTTGGTGTGTTCAAAAAGTTGATTTAAGTTATTGAGGATAAATTATTTGCCAGTAAAATAGACAAAAAGCTTCATGAATCTTAAAAGTCGATCTCTTCTAGCAGAAAAGTAGCGTCATAGAAACTATCAGAGCTCTGGCCAATTCAAGATTTGTGTAGGTCTCCATTTTTGGAAGCCAAACGTCGAAAGCCAAGTCTTGAAAATATCTACCAATTATGGTCAACTGCATTGATGTCAATTTCATTTTTTTACTGCCACATAAATGACTTTTTATTACTAAGAATTATTAGAAAAGATACCCAAGAACATTACACACACACACATGAATACGCACAAATGAATATGAGCTTGTTTTTTAACATTATGTTCTATTACTCCTCTGTGAACTAACGAAAAGTGAATATTTTTAAGAGGTTAAACTCAAACCGAACGAAAACGAATATCTAATTTCAAGCGAGCAAATGCGAACATGAAGTCAACAACTGTAGTTCGTGTGGAAATTCCCGCTGTGGCCTATAACCCACTAAAATGAAATTGATGCTCAACGAATTCATGTTATTCGCGCAACAATTTATTGGTGCTGGGTCTTCGGTGTGCAGCAGTGAAGAGGGCGATACGAGTATTGAGAGCATCTGTAAGTGATATGCTCTAACATTGTTTTCGCACTTTTTATTATGCGCATGTTAAGTAAATATGAAGTAGAATGGTTGCGTGTACAACAGTTGATGTGTTGTTGTAAATGGCAGAATGCATGCTTGCGTGTATGTGTGTTTGTGCGTGTGAGAGGTTAAAATCGCACACACTGCGCCCATGTAGTAGCAGTCATAACAACAAGTAAAATGTCTGCATGTAAGCCGAATAACAACAACGAAATATAACAAAAAAAAGTGCTTCAGCTCGCATAGCCTGAAGTTGCAAAAGCAAAAAAATAGAACCAAATCGAAAAATTCTCAAAACTAATCGGAACAACTGAATTCACGCAATAAAAATTAATAATAACAACAACAGATATGCTTTACATTCAATAGGACTCAATTCCGATTTGAATAGTATTATATACATACATACATGTGCACAATATTAGGCAATATTATCCGCTGAAGTGCCACCCATTGATCAGAAGGATTGTTTTCTGAAAAAGTCTTTACTTGAAAACTTATATTTCTTTACTGATTTATTTTAATTTATTGATTTTAGATAGCTTATTTATAATTATTATTCTCCTGAATCTAATTTTCATGTCTCAGATCCGCTAAAAATTATCTATCAGTTTTTTTTGTAAAAGAAAAATTCCATAAATTTCAATTTCCATAAATCAAGCTTTGCAGATATTGTATATAATCAATATGTTTTTGATATCAGATGAAGCTTTTGTTTTGAAAAATGAATTTATGATAAACAATCGATAGTTAATTTCTTAAATGTCTCGATAAAATTACCGATACAGTTTTATCGATTATTTTACTTTAATTTAAAGCATTTATCAATGCTTCGATTTAGTTTTTCGATATCATGTCGATAATATTATCGAGATAAATTTATAAAATCGATAAATTTATATATTGTATACATATAAATGATCTATAAATATTATATATAAATCTGTCAGTAATATTATCGATGAATTATCGATTAATTTGTACCGATAATTTTTTTTTTTTAATGTTCAAATTAAATGTTAATGTTAATCTTTGATATAATATTAAATTGTTATTATGAAATTTGCATTTTCTAATAAATAATTATCGTAAAGTCTAAATAATCGTATCTGATTGATTATTTAAAATCGAATCTAAATAATTATTTAGACTTCACATTAAGTTGCTATTTTGAAACTTGAATTTTGTGATATACAATCGATAATTTATTTCTTGAATATATACATATTCTTGATATAATTTCCAATACATTTGTAACGTTATTTTAATGTTTAATATAGATCACAAGTAATCGATACTTTGATAAAGCTTAGTTAGCAGATAAAACGTTTGCTTTTGAATATAATATTTTTTAATAAACATTCGATAATTTATTTTTTAAATAGTATCAATAATGTAGTCGATAAATTTATATCGATATTTTCAACTTTAATTTGAAGTCAAGTCATAATTTTTTTTTAATTCTATCTTATGATATTTCGATTCGATTATTTAGATATTAGATTAAATTGAGATTTAAAAATGTGTATTGTATGATTGGAAATCGATAATTTATTTCTAAAATTATAATAATGTTAAGTTTAAAATTTGAACCCAGAAAAAAGCTCGAAATTTTACTTATTCGATATTTTGTGGGACTCAATTTTCTCAATTTTAGATCTAGGAAAACCAAGAGCATAAATAATCGACATTTTGAACAGAATGGTCAAAATTAATTATATCTATGACTTTTGCGGTAATTTTCCTTTATATACATTTTTTCAAATAACATAGAAAACCAAATGAACGAAGCAGGTGCCTGTGACAGATAAACAACAAATAATCGACGATATCGATAACTTTAGACTCGATTTTCTTCTATATATGTTTTTTTTAGATAACAAAGAAAGATAAATGAATGACGTTTGTGTCTGTGGTCGATAAACAACAAATAATCGATTTTTTTAATCGAATATATTGATAAATTTGGACTTAATTTTCCTGTATATAATTTTGCTCAACTAACACAAAAAGTAAAACGAATGAAGCAGGAGTCTTGGATCGATAACCAAATTTAATCGATTTTTAAATCGAATATATCGATAACTGTAGACTTAATTTTCATCCATATAAATTTTTTCAAATAACACAAAAAAGTTAAATAAATGAAGCAAGTGCGTATGATCGATAAACAACTAATAATCGATTTTTTTATCGAAATTCATAAATATGTGAAAGAAATTAGTAATGACTGTATTAATTTCTATAAACCATTACTTAATATAACAATATTATAAATAAAGTTTTTGTGATTAGAAATCAAATATCTGATAACATTTTTCCAGTCAGAGCTCTGCTATGTCATAGTGCGAGCTTGTCCCTCGGATATAAATACACAAATTTTGTGCCACTCTGTGGCTAATTCGCCCATCATTTTCCGTTTATGCGTTCCATGACTTCGAGCGTCGTTGGCATGGTACGACAACAACGTGTCCCAGCCGCTGAGCTGCTCCAGCGCCCAACCGAATTTACGACTACAACTCGGTTTAATGAGCTTGAGTGCTTCAGATATGTTACCATTTGAGGTGTTGGCTTTATTATTACTGTTGGTTATTATTGTTGTTGCCATATTTTCAACTGCCGCTCTAGCTGTTGTTGTGGTGCGTACGTTTCCTGTACATTTTATGATTTAAAATTATTTCTTCGATTTTACTTTTGCATTTGCTCTAACTTCACTGTCAAGAGCTCATACATATATATATGCATGTAACAGAAGTCAAGGTGTGTGTGTGTATGTATATGAGTGTAAAGGTAAATGCGCTACTAGATTTTCTAGTTTCGCGGTTAGTGCTAACATGTCGCGACGTCCAGTGCCACTGTTGAAATCTGCCTTCGATCATGAAATTGTTGACATTCAACACCACTGGCTGTGCAGCTTCTGTTGTTACACTTTGTGGTGGCAGCAGGTTGCCACTTTGACGCACCATTAACGGTTTTCGTTGTTGCAACATATCAATGCACATGCAATCACATACATACATATGTACATTCACACACGCGCCTGATTAATGTTCTCGTGCATATAATGCGTCTAGCCAAACAAAATTTATGATGTTGTTGTTATTGTATTGCGACACTGTATTTTTTTCTTTTATTTTTTTTATTTTATTTTTTATTTTTTTTTTTTGAAACGCATTCTGACACAAGTTCAAGTTCCACATTTCAGCCACAAGTTGATTTGCTTGTTCCCAATCGGCGCGCGCTCTCAATCTCTGTCGGGATATATTCAATACTTTTTTTTTTGAGTAAGCAGTGCTTTAGCATATTTCTGTATAATTCCATATAAATATACTATTTGAGTGTGTAAAAATGCGTTTTAAATGCTTACCTAATCACTAAAGAAAGTTCAAAATAAGACTCATCAGACCTTTGTAGGCCGCTGTACACTTGTTGAGCAAAAAAAGAATGAGATAAAGAAGGATATTATGGATACGAATACCGTTAGTAAAAAATTAAGCCAGTGCGTTGTTATTTTGCAGCAATCCTAATTTGTTACTTAAATAAAAGAGTTATTTTCTAACTCGACATCCAACCGGTCCAATAAATCCGCACAATAGAGCCCTATGATTTGCTTGCCAGTGTCTCTAGGTAATCGATCACTATTAGTTAATACTAGAAAATGGTGGTCATCACTCTCACAGCCGACAAGACAGTCTTCAGTTCTCCGGAGTCGGGTG
Source organism: Bactrocera correcta (assembly GCA_027475135.1). NCBI lineage: Eukaryota > Metazoa > Arthropoda > Insecta > Diptera > Tephritidae > Bactrocera > Bactrocera correcta. The sequence continues at coordinate 11,570,305 of CM050325.1, forward strand.
AAGTGAATTATTTAAGTTGTTCTTTGTCTTTGGGTGTGTTTCACTGGATCTATATTTCGTCGGCCATCATACATCATAGCTCAAATGATTAACAGAAAACTCGTAGAAAATAAAGTACCTGTAAGTCCCAGCTCTCGTCGTGAAGTCATTGAAAAGTTGTCTCATGCCTCCATTCATCTCTGTTATTGAAAATAACATCGAAAATTTTAAAGAAACAACGCTTGAAAATCGGCGTGTTGGCATCAGAGAGATGACCTCGGATCACAACATCTCAACAAAGTTATTTGGTTTTATATTTTGGGTATTAATATTTTGAAGATTCTAAATCCATCAAACGCATCATTACTGGTAAAGAGATGTGGTTTTACCGGGTTTATCAATGAAATTATTTGTTCCTGTGAAAGTACATTCGATGTCATTATGAATGGAACTCGAGTTCTTTTGCATGGTCAGCAAGGGCGTCCTTGTAGAAATCCAATGTTCGACGAGTTTCAAGCATAAATCGGCGACACTGCTGCAATTTCACGTTCGATATTCATAAGAAAGTCATCAGTCGCCACTGGCTTGACCATATTCTTGACGTATCCCAACAGGAAATAGTCTAACGGCATCAAATCGTACGATTTGCGGCGGCCAATTGTGTGTCTTGTGGCTCCGTCCCTTTGGAACTATATATTGTCCAAGCCCATATCATCCATAGTTACAGAGATGCTCTAAACTTGGAACGACGTGTGAGAGACTGATTTTGGTATTTCTGATGCGTTAGCGGCAGCAATATCTTTTACACTACGGGCACTTCTTTGTCTCCCTGGCATAAGAACATTTTGTACTGTGCCTGTTGATTCAAATTTGTCCTTTAGATGCCAAATTGTTAATCTGACAAGACGATTAAAGTTGAGGCCCCTAACTCCGAATTAATAATTTTGACTCGTTGTTGAATTGTATATGTTTCATGATGAAATGGCAAATCTTACTGAAGAGAAATGTGGAAAAAGCGAAAAAAAATATGGCGTCGTTTGCTGTCCTTATAGGTCTACTTTTCTGGCGTTCCTGTTGAAAAATCCGTTATAAATTTGACGTCAAAACTATCCAACAATCAAGCGAATGACGCTCCAAAAATGAGTCTAAACCAAAAAAAAGTAAAAGTCGCTGAAGGCATCGAAAGCGTCGCAGCCGAGACTCTTAGTAAGAATATGAAAAATTGGATTAAGCTCGCTTGTATTGGCTCGAGTGCTATTCTGAAAGTGATTATACAGATTGTTGTTAAAATATGTGAACGTAGTTTTTTTTAGTCCGGGTCAAATTTGTTCATATTATATATACTTACTTACACATACTTATAGACATCGAAAGTACCTAGAAAGGCATCCACAACTAAAGTGCTTTAAAAATACGCGCGGAAACAAACGCCCTAGAAAAATTGTCAACTCTTCAAAATTAGAAATATGATTGACGTTGACATCCAACACTTGTACCCACACATGCTTGTAGTTGAAAGCGTGCAGGCGTTCCGCACGTCCAGAACACTTCACGCGAACAAGCAGCGCTCCAAGCGCGTACAAATTTCAGCATTATGTATACTCACACGACAAGTTTAGGGAAATCAAATGCGAAGATGTTGCAACTAACACAACTGGAAAACACACTCCTTTTTTAGAGTAAGCCAACGAAGGCATACCCACTTGAATGTTTGTGTAAGTATGTATGTAAATAATGGTGGATATGTTAGTGTACTTATGTAAAAAATCAGTTGATGATGACACCACTGACAGCAATGTTGATGGCCGCACTTGAAGCAGATGCTGCGACGCAGCAGCTGGACCCAACGCGACGGTCAGTTAGGGAGTTGCTAATCCAATTAAGTATGCCGACTCGCACGAAATAGTAAATAAATAAAATGAGTATGGCTTGTGAATGGGCGCAAATGAGGGGCGCGTCTGATCGGAGCGCGCGGAAAGCGCGCTTGCAGCTGCGACGCATGCGCGCGGCATTCCAGTGTGTTGTTGCCGAGCAATAATACACAAATAATAGTAATGACACTACAAGCAATTCAAGAATAGTTACAGCGCATGAATGGCAACAACAGCAGCAACAACAACAGCGGACAGTGAATTGTGTGTATAGTTATATCTGTTGCAATGGTCGGTATGGCAATTGGCAAAGGAGCCACAGCGAATCGTTGACATTTCCGACATTCATTTTGATTGAAATGTGGTAAATTGAATTCAGCAGCGTAGCGGCGCATCTCCGCCACAACATCACACTCACACATACACATACATGTATATCTACCTACATTTAATATCCATTTATGAATGCCATGAAAGTCAGCGAAGGCCGGTTCTTCACTTGGTCTGCCGGCGGCTCCGACTTGTTAGGGAGTTCGGGGTGTGAGGCGACCGTCGTCGTCGCGACCGGTGAGTGCTGCAATGTTTTGATCGTGTTAATCAGTTGGTTGTTTGTTCGCCTGTCGCACGGTCAGCTGCCAGTTGTACCGGCATCAGCTCGCTTTGGTATGTGTGTGTATGTCGCAGTTCGCCGTCATAATATGTTGAATGCCGTTTGCAAACATGCCGTTTTATTTTTACTCATCAACGCTGTCAACTGAATGACAAGCTTTTGACTAATTTGATTACATAACAAATTTCTATTCTAATTAGTAACCTAAGCGGAGTGAAGTAACCGGTTACCTGCAAGTAACAAGCTGCAGGAATAGACATGTTGTGGAAAAAATTTGGTTTTGATAGAAAGAAATAGAATAGTTGCAATCGGAATTAGCGCAAACCGGAATAGAATTTGCTAGCTGGTATTATCTTGATCTCAAGTCTCTAATATTTCCAATATTGGTTATTCTAAGCTTATGTTAGTGATAGCGACCTCCAAGCTGGTTAAGTAAGCGAAGCAAATAGGTGTGGTAGTGAACGAGAGCAAGACAAAATATCAACAGTCATCAAACAAACAGTTGTCGCACTAGCGACTTGGCTCCCATGTCCTTGTTGACAGTCAAAACTTTGAAGTCGTAGATAATTTCGTCTATCTTGGAACCAGCATTAATACCAACAACAGCCTCAGCCTCGAAATCCAATGCAGAATAACGCTTGCCAACAGGTGATATTTTGGACTGAGTAGGCAATTGAGAAAAAAAGTCCTCCCTCGACGAACAAAAACAAAACTCTATAAATCACTCATCTAAGCACTGCTATATGGGGCAGAGGTTTGGACGATGACAACATCTGTTGAGTCGGCGTTACGAGTTTTCGCGAGAAAGGTTCTGCATAACAGCGAATACCGCAGTCGTTGGAACGATGAGCTTTACGAGGTATTCAACGACATTGACATATAGTAGTTCAGCGAATTAAGAGACAGCGGCAACACTGGCTGGGTCATGCCGTCCGTATGGTTGAAAATACTCCAGCTCTGAGAGTATTTGACGCAGTACCATCAAGGGGAAGAAGAGGAAGAGCAAGGCCTGCACTCCGTGGAAAAACCTCCAATTGGCGCCAAGCAACGAAAAGAAAGAACGACTCGGCTGTAACCGCATAAGCGTGATCTACGTCAATAAATAATAAAGAAAAAGAAGATAGTGATCTTAGTAGTTGAAGCTTGTTATTGTGATTTATATTCATAGGAAACAAATGTCGTTGAATTCAAAATTAAATCCAGGAATTCATAAAGAGATCAAACCCTAATCGTTCCATAATTTTGTGATCAATTGTCCCGCTGTTAGGAAAACAACAAGTGAAAACACTTAAGTTAAGTTTTGATTGACTGACTGTCACGCCATAGACAGATCTAAAGGTCCTTTGTAATGCTAGATGATGACTCAGTTTAATATGAGCTGAAGGGCTCGTTATTCAGGACGTCGACGCTTTTTACGAACTTTAAGACCGACGTGACTTGATATTTATTTCTGACGTAGTACTTCATCCAGTCCCTTTCACTGCGAAACTGAGTTCTCGCCTACTTCTCTGCAGTTTTGCATGTGTCATTGTTTAATACCCATACGACTCGCATGTGATGGCAGTAAGTTGTGACCTGTGACAAGGTCAAAAACCAGCCTGCAGTTCTTTTGACACCGTGTGAGTAAAAAACATGCGTTTTCTTTCGTTTCTTGCGCTTGATCTTGTCGATCTTGCATGTCTTTAAAATATTCTATCACATCCTGATCCATCTTTCAGTTCTTTTGGCAGTTTCATTTTGTATCATTATTAGCGATCTCTTGAAAAGAGACACCGATCTTTCTTCTTGGTTTTAGACTAGTGAGTTTAAACTTGCACGATTCTATATATTAAAGGATAATCTCATTATCAAGCAGACTTTTAATCTTTGCGCCTATCTGCTTAAAATTCTAAGGGTCTTAAAAATATCTTTCCCATTACTATCCATAAAAATCTGAAAAAAAAAACGCTGGATCTCATTAATGTAATCTAAATGTGGAATATAAACTAAATCAAGACTCACAATGCTTCTAAGACCAAGCTTCTTAAGTACAATAGTTCAGCTGGTGTAAACAACCAAGCAAGACCTTTAAGATCAAAACGGACTCCAAGTGCGAACCATCTGACTGGTTTTATAGAGTTTTGGTCAATTTGGACAAACATTGACCTAATTTCACCTCAGTACTTGAGTAAGAGCTCGAGTCCTAGCTAATAATAAAGTTTCGTCTATATATCACAAGCACAGAAATAATAAACTTAAATTCCTAAGAAATATATATGGTGAACCAAGAAATATTTCCTACAGGGCACAAATGCACACACGGCAATTATGGAACTCTATCCGGTTATAATTAATCAACAGTTGGAATTTAGCCACAAATATTGACAAATCGCCGTGGATGGCCATAATAAAGACTTCGAACATTTGATTGCACTCCAAACGCTTGCGATCTTTGCTATTTACAATTTACAAATGCTGGATTATGTGGCAAGCAAAAGAAAATGCGAGAAAAAGAAAAACATATGAAAACATGGAGTATGAAATGAGCAGCGAATGAACACTAAACAAAACCGAGTCGTGTTCCACAAGTGAATTTATTTCTACACATATGTATGTCTATATACAACTTCGGGGCAGAGAACTCTTAGAGCTGCTGGGCGAATTAATGCTTAGATATCCAGTGTTCTTACACTTAAAGACTTTTAACAAAATTATTATTTTTTTCATATTATTTTTAGATTATATGTTTTCATACAAGCATTCAATCAAATATGGACTTCAGCAAAAATAATCTCTGCAAATTGCATCCAATCTCTAAGAGAATCAGCAGCTGCAAAGCCAATGCTCGTGGCACGCATATTAGCCACATTCAGGCGTTTTGTGAAATGCATGAAAATGTTGTTGCAAGACTGAGGAATATATATATGCAACTGAATAAGTATGTACGTGTGCCACAACGCCTCTTTGAGTACCACTTTTAGTAGGTAAGTGTGAAAACTATTGCTTCGAAGTGTTTTACCGGCTTCATTTTTGAATAAATATGGACCGATGATTCCACCGGCCCGACTTGAACCTCTTCTGGTTTCTCTTCGTCTCAAATGCGACAGCTTTGGCAGTTTTTGTGCCCATCGAGCCTGAAATAGTCCTCATCATCCTGAACGAATAAAATTTGGCTCGGAAACGTCGGTTTTTCTTGGAACTTTTTAAGAGTTCATAAAGCGCACTGATATCGCTTGGGAGGGTCGAGCGGCTCAGTTCCTGCGCAAGCTGTATTTTGTACGCCTTCAATTTAAGACCTTGGCGTAAAGTGAACCAAGTCTTTCCAAACGTCAGTCCAAATTACTGCTAACGGCACCGAATTGACTCTCCAAGGTCTTCCTGTATACACTCAGCTACACCTGATATATTTTATTCATTCTTGCCCTCATTATAATCGTGCCAACTTTAAGTCTTATTATTTTTTGCCCACAGTAATATCACATATCGACGGCATCTCAATTGGAGTCTCGACGCCTTTATAAGTTCATGTAGAGATCATGATTGTATTAGAATTTGATCTACATTAAGTATAATAGTACCCAAATAGTTGCACATTTTTAAATACAATTATGTACATATATACACGGTTTGTCCCAATAAACCGATTTGCGCAGAGTGTCACATTTCGGTAGGATGTTGGCATTTAGAATTCACACGTCATACTTGACTGGTGTCTACTTATAGTTCAGTCTAAGTAAATTTGCAATACAAATTGTGAACCTTTTAAAACTTTATGATTGAGTTGATTTCCAAGCATATTATTTACTTTGCAACATTATCTCAGCAAGCAATGAGTACTATTCATGAGCAATGAGGTGCTAAAATCAAGGCTAATATGAATTCAATTACTTAAGTACTAAGCTGACAAACAGAATTATATATGTATGTATGCAACAGAGTCGCGTGTTATGTAAAGTAACCACTCATACTAATGTGGTTGTTTTAGGCATATAATCGACTATCAAAGTATATTTGACTCAAAAATTAAGAAAAGTTCAATTAAAAAAATCGGAATTTAGTCTTTTAGTAGTTCAGTGGTCTTGAAATTGCGTTAAGTTTTGTTTACCATAAGCAACAAATTGTTTATTCAAGCAATAATTGAATTAAAATTAACCATAAAATCACATGGACAATATTTTGTTGTTGTTTGAACACTATAGTTATAATAAAATGTGTTTTAATTTTATTTAATAAAAATATTGTTTTGATCATTTGGAGATGCGGGGCATCGATCCCCGTACCTCTCACATGCTAAGCGAGCGCTCTACCATCTGAGCTACATCCCCAAGTACCGTTATGCGGCCATTTCAGCCAACATTACTGCCCGCAAACTATCGTACGCACTGCTTTATCGACATTGTTCGCTTTTCTCAAGCAAAATGCAGCTATAGTTGTCCATATGTATGTACTTAATTGTATATTGGTGATTGACATATGTATGTATGTACAATACTATGTGTCCGCCTACGTACCATAGTATACGAGGTGGTTCTGCAAAAATAAAAGCTTTCCACCGAAATATGTTAGTGAAAAGCTTTCCAAAATTATCGATTGGCTATAAAAAAGCACAATTATAGTAATTTCGCATATATTCGGAAATATTTAAAAAATATTATTATACTGTAAAAGGACTACTGTTTCAAAAACTTGAAAAAGCGTTTTTGTCGGACTGGGGATTATTTTGAAAGACAGTAAATTGATTTAGAAAAATAAGTAAAGAATTTGCATTTTATTAAGAAGTTCACACAAATTTTTGAACACAGTAGTATATGAAAAATAATGAAAAAATGCGCTGCAAGCATTTCACACAAATTCCAGCAACTTTAACAATTGGACCTTCATCAATTCAGTCTTCAAATTGCAGCAAAAATTACCGAAATTCCTCTTCAAGTCTACAAATTTAAAAAAAAAAAATAATTTTTTTTCTAAGGAAGCTAAGAGCTTTAAAGCTTTAAGGCGGTATTATCTATTTTTTTTTTCATAATTCGATATCTCTGTGAATTTTTAATTTTTAATTAAAATTATTTACAAGTTGTTGATCAGCCAAATTCACGATCATACGACGATTCTGGTGGTCAAGCGGCTTCAGTTCTTCCGTCAATTTCATATTGTAAGGATGTAGGCCAAAAAAAATCGCCACAACGACCTCACGGGATGAGATGAGAACGACAAGATGAGATGAGAACGACGTGTGAGAGACTAATATGACGTCGTTTGCTATCCCTATCAATATCAATCCACCTTTCCTATGAAGCATCTCCTGGGGAACCTTGGTAACAAGCAATGCACAATAACCATTGGCGGGAACGTTAGCTAATAAGTTTTTACAGTTATTTGGGCTTACTGACTCTAAACATAAGCAACTAGATAAAAGATGTAAATTTGAATTATTAAAGTCATTAAATCATTTCTGTAGATTTCAATAAACAGCTTTGTCAAAATGCACGCAAACGAACGGCGAATAAATTTCCGACGCTGTAAGTCTCAAACAATTATTCATACTTAATTAAAAAGCAATTTATTTAGCTGAAAAACGCGCCAGATAAAATAACATATATTAACACAATAGTATGTGTGTAACCGCCTACCAGTTGGGCTGTGGACTCAGCGATCGGTGGCAATGTGTCAACGCTATAGATAACCCAATATGGATCGACCATGGGGCCACGTTGGGATCGTCGCATATTTCAAAGCAACAAAAAAAATGGCAAGCGACTTGGAGCCAGCACGCTTTTCTGATCGTGTATGTGTGTGTGTGGTGGCCGTGTACCAGGCGACGGCGCACACATTCTATCGCCAATCAGCTGGAATAAATCAATGCTGCCATTTGACATTGTGACAAGTGGCCGCTGGGCAACATCGCTAATGGGCGATGGCCGGCGGTAGGGTAAAAGATTAGCCATTAACAGTGTAATAATACCAATGAAATGCAATACATGTAAATTCGTATGTGTGTTGTTGTACATTTTAATGCATGTAAATTACCAATAAGCCGAGAGGTGGTGTAAGTCGACTAAATAGTCACACCGTCACATGATTTATCGATGTTGGCGCCATACCCTGACAGCGATATAATTGCAGTGCGAACAACATTTAATTTGAATAATTGATTGTGGCAATTATACAATTTTTATTATAAGATTTTATTGCAAAAAGTATGCTTCAAACAGATTTAAAAATATTACATAAAAATATATAACTTCCAACACCCAAGTTAAGTGCAAATATCCGTTTTATAAAATCATTCTTGTTCCAACTTCAATACTTCGAATTTCAAGCCATTCTTCAGGCGACCCAACTCTTCGATGAGACTTGTGTTGGCAAAGGCGTAACCGGGCGGTAGAACGCCACCACTGTAGATGAATTTCAGTTAATTTTCACACAAAATTTAACACCAAAATCAATTTATTTAGTAAACACTTACACGTCTGGCATTTTATCGCGCTCCTTGAGTATAACTTTGGCTGTAGCCAAGACCGACAAACATGTCATGCCATAAAACGGATCGAGACTTGAGAGTCGCGTGAAAAGCACTTGTTTCGGCGGCTCAGTCAATGGTTGACCTACGGTCCAGCCTCTAGTGCGGAATGTCATTTGAAAGCGTTGTGCAGCACGATTTGCCTCGACGGGGCCCTCATGTGACATAAGACCTCTGGTGAAGAATTTCGGATTTTTTATTAGTATTTGACGTAAACCGGGAATTTGCGCCATTATAACGGTGAATATTAGCACCATTTGTGTCAAAATGGTCGTCCATAGGGAGCTAGAAGCATAAAAAATGCAATTAGTGAAATAATTTACATATATTGGGTAGTCGAAAAAGTTTTTTCGTATTTAATTGACAGATGTTACAGTATAATAATTAGAAGTGAGTGAAACGTGGGTGACTTACCGGAAGCCGATATAATTTTCGAACTGTATTGGGCGCTTATTTTCATTCATATAGCGCAGGCGCTGAGTATTCATCACGATATCACGATCACCGGAGTGTATGGGGAAGAAATACCGATCGAGAAACTCGACCTTACGCGCGAATGGCCTGCAAGAAATATGAGCAGTGATGGGTATTAATGTTGGAATTGGAAAAAAATACAAAAACTTAAATTTAACGTATCTAAAACAAAGTATTGAGAAAGACAACTTTCGGAAACGGATATGAATATTTACATTAAATTTAATTTTTAACAGAAAGCAGCGGAAGTACTTTCTCTCTCTTTTTCTAAAATATTGAAAAGGTAATTATAGTGACCGAAGATTTTAACGCTAAGCTATTTCAATTGCAATATTGGCTGCGGGTGGAGTAGAGGGGATGTAGCTCAGATGGTAGAGCGCTCGCTTAGCATGTGAGAGGTACGGGGATCGATGCCCCGCATCTCCAACGAATATTTTTTTTTAATTTTTTTATAAATTTTTTAATTAATTTTTTGTATTAATTTTTTTTTGTAAATTTTTTTTATAAATTTTTGTATTAATTTTTTTTTGTAAATTTTTTTATAATTTTTTTTTTATAAATTTTTGTATTAATTTTTTTTGTAAATTTTTTTATAAATTTTTTTTTATAAATTTTTTTATTAATTTTTTGTATTATTTTTTTTGTAAATTTTGTTTATTTTTTATACATTTTGTTCTTTTGTTTATTTTTTTATTTTCATAATACACCATTTTATAGTATCAACAAACAGCTTTTTTATTTTTAGTTTCTTTTTTAACTTTATACTTTTTTATAGTATTTTCGCCACAAATGTATTCATGACACATATTTTAATAGGAATAGGTATCCCATATGTTGAATTAATAAAAATTAAAGAAATTAGTATTTAAGTAATTTCTAGTAAAAAAAAATATTTTTTTTTTTTTTAACATAATTTGTTAATATTTTACTCAACACTGTCTGAATTTAATAATCATTTTAGTTTACTTTGAAGTATAAATGAGAGGAATGTAAGACAGTGCTAGAAGAAAAGTTAATAACTTAGTGTATACCATATATACTACAATATACCATACACAACTAGTCACTAGCGAATGTGAATTGTGAGAGACGGCAGTCTACTTACCAGAATTTAAGCTTTGGCCGTAAATCTGGCAACTTCTCCGTCTCCAATGCACGCTGCAATGTTTTCAATTCACCGTAATTGGCCATTGCATGTATGGCGCTCTCCCAAGTGCCGGCATGTAGCACAGCCTTAGAGTTTTTGTCACGATAATCGAGTATGTTCTCCCAAAACATTTCGCATGTATTCACAGTACCTAAGTATTGGTGAGTAATTATATACATATGAGATAAGCGCATAAACACAGGTGGAAATGAGAAGCGCGATTTTTAATGCAATCGAACAATGAAAATTTGAATAAAATCAAAAGTTTCAACCTGGGAAATTTTTTTCTGCATGCACTACACCCATTTCAGCAGGTATACTATCAAAGCCGCAAGTAGATACTACATAAGTGTGTTGCTTTTGCGCCAAGTAATGATACTTTAAACGCATGCCCTCGATATATTGTGGCTCTCCGCTAATATCCACATGATGAGTGCCGGCTTCAATGCAGGCTTTCACAACCACTTCGCCGTAGAAACGATAGGGGCCACAACAATTGATAACCACCTTGTTAAAATCAAAATTATAAACTAAATAAAGTTAATATGCATAAATTTTTGTAAAAACCTTGCATTTCGCAGCCATCGCCTCGATCGATGGGCGATCGCCCACATCGGCCAATATGATCGGCACAGCGCTGAGATCTTTGCCAATTTTCTGACCTGCAGTGCTCAGCACATTCTCCAGCTTGCTCTATATAACATATATACATACATACAGACATATCACACATATGGACCACATATAAGCTTAAGTTTACTAGGTTTGAGTTACTCACCTTATTACGACCCGCCACACCCCAAGTGAGACCCTGTAGCACTTCTGGTGCCTTTTCCACCGCAATTTGGCCGGTAAAGCCGGTTGCGCCGAAAATAATTGCGTCTAATTTCACAGACATTTTCACACTGACTGCGTATTGCTTTCTAGCTAAACAAAAGTTCTACGTTATCTTGTGAGTTTTGCTAATAACTCGTAAGCTGTGCAATGAGTAAACTTTGCATTGTCATCGATTTGTTGGTTTTGGTGTGATTAAAGTCATGTTCTTTTAAACAGCATTACAAGACTTTTTTTTTAGTATATACGAGGGTAGGTCCGAAATTACTAAAATGTTGGTAGAAAAAGTGCATATAAATAAATCATTCTCTAAATATATATAGTTTTCTGTCACTGAAGACTTTTTATAGATCTTTTTCGATTTTTTTTACGAATATGTAAAGTTACTTTTTCATAATAGGACTTAATCTTAAACAGAGTTGCTAATTTCTTAATTAAAAAATTTTGAACTAAAAATTATTATTTTTTAAACAGTTTTTTAATAAGAAGATTTAAGATTGGAATGAAAATTGTATTTAGAACTACAAAATAAAATAAAGAAAAAATAATTCCAATGATACTTAAATCATTTTTTAATGCATTACTTGCAAGGCTAATTTTAAATAATCGCCAGATAAAAAAAAAAATTACTAGCAAAATATTGAACACTCATTTTATGTTAGCCGCGTCTCGTTACTTTTTTCTTATCCCTCGTATATAACCAGCAATTAGTTTCAGAGCAGCTCAGATTAAATGATTAAATTAATCACATAACTTGTCAATGCGCTCACGCCCATTCTCTTATACTCTAAATAATTGATCACATGTTCTCAATAACAATGAAACTGCATTCAAACATTTTATGAAAAAAAGTTTATTTACTCATATAAATAGTACATTATTTACGTAAGTCTTTATACATATGTATATGTATGTATATATGTATTCATTTTGCTGCATATTTTAATAGTAGAAAAATCATAGATGTAATTTCTATTTTATGCTCTCCAGTTTCAGTACCTCGAACTTTATGCCATATTTGTACTTCTGTAGCTCCTCGATTAGACTTGTTTTGGGGAATGCATAACCAGGTGAAATCACGCCGCCACTAAAAGATATTTGCAGTTTTTAAAAGTTATGCATAAAAAACTCATAAAAATTATAGTAAATAAATTAACAAAAAAAAAATAGTAACACCAATACCATACCTTCCCGGCAGCTTGTCTTTCTCCAGCAAAATTATCTTCGCCGAGGCCAATAGTGCCACAGCAGTCATGGCATAGAAGGGATTGCGCGCAGAAAGCCGCGTCCATAATTGCTGTTTAGGTTGTTCATTCAGCGTTTGATCTTTGCTCCAGCCGGTGGTCTTGAACACCATTTCAAAGGAGTGTCCCTCCATATTGTCCTCAGTGGGTCCCTCTTCGGTTAAAATGCCCAAAGTGAAAATTTTCGGAAACATCATTAGCACTTTGCGCGTCCAACTGTATTGAGCAAGCAGTGTGACTAATGATATCAACCACGGCACAAAGACAGCATATAATAATGATCTATACAACAACAAAAAATGAAGATTTCAATATGATGTTCTGCTCTTAAATGTTAAGCGACAAAACCTACTTATAACCAATATAGTTCTCGTATTGTATGGGGCGCTTTTTCTCGTTTTCAAACAGGAAATTTTGTGTCTGCACAACAAGGTCGCGATCGCCGGTGTGAATGGGTACAAAGTAACTTTTCAGCGTAGACACCCTGTGCGGGTAAGAACTGTGCGAAGAAATATGACAAGATAATTATTATTAACAATATTTCCATATCGCAATGTAAGTAAGTGAACTTGTGCCTACCGCACTTTCAATTCCGGCTCCAAGCGGGGCAGATCTTTGGGCGTCAACTGCCCTCTGAGTGCAATAAGTTCGTCGACATGACTTAAAACGTGAATAACGCTCTCCCAAGTACCGCCATGTACCAAAGTTTTACAGTTTTTATCTTTGAGATCGATCGTATTCTCCCAGTAGGATTCGATGGTGTTCACGGTGCCTAAAATGCGTTATTTAAAATGGAATAGATTGTGTTTGAGAAATATAATACTTTTGTGTCTATAGGTACCTGGAAAATTGCGTTCGGCAAATGCAACACCCATTTCTCCGGGTATACTATCAAATCCGCAGGCCGAGATTATGTAGGCGTGTTTCTCTTTAGCCAAATCTTGATATTTCACCATCATGCCTTCGATAAACTGCGCCTCACCGCTAATGTCCACATGATGCGTGCCGGCTTCAATACAAGACTTCACCACTATTTCACCATACAAGCGATAGGGACCACAGCAGTTCACAACGACCTTACAAAGTATATAGAATAAAATAAAATTTAGTGATTTAACAATTTTTACTCTAAATTTTGTGCACTACTTGTGTACAAACACAGCGGTTTTTGCGGTAAACACAAAACTTTGCGGCTTTTTTCTATGAAGTCACTTATAATCACCTTGCACTTGTTTGCCATGTCTTTAATGGACTTTTCATCTTCAACATCCGCTATAGTGATTGGTATAAGCGAGAGATCCTTGCCAACTTTTTTACCCACGGTACTCAATACGTTCTCCAATTTGCTCTATAAAGTGTATATTACCGTTTAGTATTGAAATTACTGCGGTACCGTTATATGTACTATATGTGTTTTGTTTTACCAAATTCCGGCCGGCAATTCCCCACGTGAGTCCTTGCAACACTTCCACCGCCTTTTCGACTACAATTTTTCCAGTAAAACCGGTTGCACCGAATATGATTACATCCAATTTAGTAGTCATATTGTTGAAATGTTATTTTAGCAATTTGAAGGACTGTATACTTTGCCGGTGATATTCGAAAATGTGAACGCGTTAAATGTCTCGCAATTACTGAATTCGCATACGCAGCAGCGCTGATGCCTTTGGAAGATGTCGCTAATTGTTAGTCAAGGTCTACCCACGCCTAGGTAATGTGTGCAATATATACGCTTTATCAGCCAATTATGCTCAGAGAATGAAGATGCATGTGTGCTGCCACTCGTTAGCTACATTCGGTGGCTTATTTTGCGAAATTTTTGAAGACACCTCATTGATAAAGCAGGAATTGCTAATCAGCACAAAAATTAACATTTTTAAGTTTTATTAAAGCTAAGGTATAATTTATAAGTTCGAACACTGTAGTTTTCCTTATATAGGGTTTCACAAAGGACTACATATGCCAGTCCAAGTGCGATCTTCGATCAGCCATTTAACCTAAGTTAAGCTAAGATATATTTTCACTGAAGTCTTAACCGTGATCTACATTTCAAAATACTTAGAAAAAAGTTGTTTTTTTTGAAACAAAATGAAATTAAAAACATTTCCCAGTATCACCGGGATTCAAGCGCCTTCAAAAAAGCATTCACCATAGAGTTTTAAGCGCACGACTTTCTTCCTTTTTTGTATAATAAAAATTGCCAATAGTTTTCGAAATACTTAGTATAAAATTTATCTCCATAAGTTTTCACTAAAATTTGTTTAAAAATATTCAACTACAGAGAAAACGAGCAACCGGCGCCAACGAGCGGCTTCAGTTAGTTCTAACTCGTTCTCTATCCAATGCGGTATGTCTTCTCCAACAAAACTGATATTAGCAACTTTGCCGGCATTATTTCCACACTTCGTTGCTAATTTGCATGTTCGACAAATATGGCAACACTCTCACAGCCATTCACGTATAAGAGAGCGCCACCACTGTATCAATATTTTTGCAGTGTTGAGCATGGCAAACAATCACACAAATACATATATCAATGAATGCAAATGCGCTGTACTTTGTAATGGGATCTTAAGATGCGCTTTTAACAATGGAATCTATTCGCTCAACAAATCACACTCAATAAATCGCATTCTTACGCAAGTTTTTGTTGTTGTTCGCGAACTGTTTACCGAATTATATATCAAACAAATTGAAAATTATTTTATCGCCGTTGTATATGCATGTACATATTCCTTGAGTAAGTGTATAGATAGATAGATAGATATATGTATGCATATGAATATTTGTATTATTGTTGTGAAATTATTCGATATATGAACTCGGTTTATTCACAAATTGGAGACAATTAAAATTGTAATCAAAGGCACGGGTATACCCTGTAGGAACAACTAAGTAAAACTTTTGAATTATATGAACATATGTATGTATATGCCTTTGTATATGTTGCTATGTCTTAATTTGGTATCCTCGTAAAACTGTTATGGCTGTGTAAACTGACGTTGATCAATACCAAAAGCTCCTTCAATATCGGGAAAGACTCCGCCAAACTATTCAATACCAAACGAGGTTTCAGACAAGGCGTTACGAGTTTTCGACAGAAAGATTCTGCGGAAAATTTATGGCCCTTGCGCATTGCCAACGTTGAATACCTCAGTCCATGGCACGATGAGCTGTATGAGATATACGCCTACATTGACATACTTGTAGTTCAGCGAAACAAGAAATAGCAGCTGAGCTGGCTAGGTCATGCTGTTCGGATGGAAGAGAACACTCCAGTTTTGAAAGCATCCGTCGCAGTACCTGCCGGGGAAGAGGAAGAATTCTACTTCGTTGGAAAGACCAGATGGAGAAGGACCTGACTTCGTTAGGAATCTTCAATTGGCCCTAAATAGCGAAAAGGAGAATTACTGGTGCGCTGTTGTAATTTTGGCTATAAGCGGGATCATCGTCATCGATTGAGGAATCGAGTTCGACATCTCCTGGTGTTATGCTAGTGTTAAGCTTTCACTGCCATTCCCTCCATAATTTTAGTATGCTCTGGACATCAGTCATTATTTCACCTCTGGAGGTTCTACTAGAGTATGCTTCGGTCTTGAAACCATATGTTAGTCGCCGCATATTTTCGTAAAATTTTTGAGCATTACCCCTCTCGGCCAGCTTGTTAAGTTCTTCATATTCACGCATTTCAGCCTCTCTCTTTTGTCTGCAAATGCGTCTCGCTTCCTTCCTCAACTCTTGGTATTTATCCCATCCTGCACGTCTTATGGTCTATTGTAACGTTGCGAGATAGTTTTCTCTCCACTGCGCTCTTCATCGTACCAGCTGTTCTTTTATCTTTTCCGAAAATCAATGTTTCGTTTTCAACTGTACGTAAGGAGCTTGAAATGCCGTCCCACAGTTCTCTTATAACGTGTTCTTTCTCCTTTTCCGAAAACCAATAGTTCCGTTTTCAGCTGTACGTAAGGAGCTTGAAATGCTGAAATGCCGTCCCACAGTATCCTTATAAAGTGTTGCTGATGAGTGCTTTCAGAGGGCAGGAGTGCAAGTCGAGTAGAAAATCGTTCGAGTGTTGTGATTGCAGCTTCTCGCAGGCGAACCGTCCTGGTTGGTGGCTTTTCGATTTTCGGAGACAACTAGGTAGCTTGATGAATTTTCTTATGCTGCAATCAAGTACTACGGATAACCATATTTCGTGGTCCGGCGAAGTCGCTCGCTGATGTTTCATCATTAAGGCTGAATTGCCGACCCTGGTGCCATAGATATCTTCTTTGCCCACCCTGGAGTTAAAGCCGTCAAACACAATTTTGCCATCGTTTTCAGTTAAGTTTTTCAAACATTTTCAGCTAATACCTAATGGGTAGGCATGTGGTATACGTATGTTTATATTTAGCTCATATTTTCATATTTAGTATATACATATATATAAATAAACTAACTACATACATATATTTAAAAGTACTTGTGATGGGGAAGTCTGGACTATGCTTAAAGTATTTATTATGTGAAGCATTACTAAGCACATTTCATTATCATTAAGACGTGTGAGATTAAACCTGTACAATATCAAATATACATACATATATATAATGCATGAACATATATGTATGTAAGTATTTGACGTTGTTAACGATAAGCTATGTTATTGTTAATATTGTTAACCGAATGTGTCTTGTTGTATGTTTGCTTGAAGTTGTATAGTAAAACAATGTAATATATAATAAATTGATTTGCAGCAAATTGTGAAATTCTTAAAGAAATTAACCAATAAAAATCTGAACTTATGTGCTTCCGCATGTTAACAAAGTGCCCAACTCTCAAACGGTTAATCTAATGGCGGCAGTGTGAGAGTCGATAATGTGGTTTCCGTAGTGTAGTGGTTATCACGTGTGCTTCACACGCACAAGGTCCTCAGTTCGACCCTGGGCGGAAACAAGCGAGTTTGATTTTTTAATTTTTTATTTAAAAATGAGAATTTTTCGTTTATTAAAATCAAAATATATTATATTATATTGTAGCAAGAATTGTAGAAACATAGTTGGCACGGAGGCCATTTAGATTTGTAGAAAATTTCGAATATCTTCGATAGTTTAATGCTTGAATGGAGAACGCATTCAGAAGGGTTAAAAATTATTATTTTATTATATAACTTCTCATTTCTCTATATACCTTGTACTTAATGCTTTGTTTATGATATAGTGTCTTTGAAATTATATTTCTCTTTATGCTGAATATTTCCAATTTTATTCAAATTTCCCACATTAAAGCTAAAAATTCATGCTGAAATCAACAAAAAATCTGAACAAAAAAGAAGCAGAATATTTTAGTAAAATATACCCCGTATAGGCTTTGTTTCCGCCCAGGTTCGAACTGAGGACCTTGTGCGTGTGAAGCACACGTGATAACCACTACACTACGGAAACTCACACCTGAGTTGTGCCAGATGTTGGACTTGCAAACACTTAAGCCACACCCATTATATGATATTATGGCTTCTTTTGTATTATGTAGGTCGCGTATTGACAAAAAAAGATCGATTGTTGCAACTTGCGGCAATAGAAATCCCAGCTATAAGTACGTGACTGTGCAAAATACAAGAAATCCGACGTAAACTTGTGTTATTTCGCGTTTCCTTGCTGTAAATAGGCAAATTAGCAAATAAAAAAAGTACGCCGTTATTTAATTACATAAAGGTCTAAAGAAAATGCAGTTAGCCATTATTTTGAGGTTAGTTTTGCTCACAGGTAAAGTAGTAGTTATTTGATCGGCTATAGGGTGTGGTTAACGGTTTAATGTAGTTTCCGTAGTGTAGTGGTTATCACGTGTGCTTCACACGCACAAGGTCCTCAGTTCGAACCTGGGCGGAAACAAACGAAGTATTATTTTGCTTTTCAATTCTCCTTACAGTCTTCTTTACATACTTTTGCTAGATTAACATTTAAAAAAACATTTCCTAAAACTAAAGAACTACCATATATGGCCAGTATACATAGTCATTCGTGTATATAAAAACACAATACTATTCTTTCAATCATAAAGCGGGAGTTCCATATCTTTTCTAGTTAACGAGTGGTTCCATAGTAAAGTCAAATAATTCTTCAAAAACCAGCAAGTTAGCGTAGCTTTCGAATAAATTTTGCTTTAATTTGGTAATATCATTTCTTAATTTATGGAATAACTTAGATCTAGTTTGCAGAACACCAATAAAGCAATAACGGTATATGGTAACGGTTTCCGTAGTGTAGCGGTTATCACGTGTGCTTCACACGCACAAGGTCCTCAGTTCGAACCTGGGCGGAAACAAGCATTGAAAACATATTTTTTACTCCCTGCTTAGGTCCTTGAGAGGTACAAATAATCGTAGTATTTTATGTGCCATGTAAGTACATATTATATGGCTCCATTAGAATAATTATAAGTGACCAAAGATCTTACAATAAAAAAGCTTTTCAATTCCTTAACATTTTTATTACTAAATCTCTGCTTTCCCTAAGCTACAGCGTTATAAAGGTTCTTCGCAATAAAGTTTCTTAGTTTTCCGACTTATGTCAATTAAGATATATATACATAAATTTAACGGTCGCTAACTGTTTCGACCAAATATATAAAACAGTTTCCGTAGTGTAGCGGTTATCACGTGTGCTTCACACGCACAAGGTCCTCAGTTCGAACCTGGGCGGAAACAAGTAAGTTGAATCCATATTTTATAAATCGCTGGCTCGGTTTTAGATTCATAATCTCTTAAAAATAGTTACAAAGAGGATAACTTAACAGACAATTTTAGAGTTAATCTCGACAGTAAGGCAGAGTGGAATGACTCCATGTTCGACATCCTGCGAAGGGCAGTACTATCCAGTGGTACATTAACGGCTCAAAAACACCGTAATCCATACGAATGGAACGTTTTCCGAGCATCTTTCAAGCAAGGGTATTTGGTTTAAATCAGTACGCAGTACTCAATGTCCACCGCAACTATCACAAGCAGCGTATCGCCATACTTAGCAACAGTCAAGGGGCACTAAAGTTGATCTCAGTTCATGAACTTAAATCGCTTTTAGTGGAGAAGTGTATAAAAAGGCTGAACCGCCGATCAACGTTCAACCGGGTACACCTAATCTGGGTGAGGGAGCAAAAAGCGGTAGCCGGCAATAATCTGGTCAACGCACTTGCCTGCTCTGCGGCAGTGTCAAGAATGATGGGATTCCGTACGGTGGAAAGCATTGGCAGCAGGCAGCAAGAATGCGCCTTGCCAAGCTGCTTCTGGGAGGGTACAACCTCGCAAGGTTTAAGGGAATGATCAACCTTCACCGAGACAAGTGCAGGAAGCACTTGTGCAACCAGGGCATTGTCCCACAGGAAACCTCATAACACCTGATTCTAGATTTCCCAGCAATTTGCAGAAGCAGACTAAAGGCTCTCAGTTCCGTTGAACAGGGATCACATCACCTCAGTCGCGCCTACTGGACCTTGATGATCGTATTTGATATAGAAGAGGGCACAATAGATCGTAGGTCGCAGTGGAAAACCTTAATATTTACCATTTATTTATCTATTTAGACATAGTTGTTCAGAATGATCCGTAGAACATTTCCCGTATACTCTATTTGCAGGCTCAAGATTATAGATTGGACCGCAATTTGCATACGTAGGCTTAGAGTCTTTGGATATACCTAAACACATATATGTATATCCGAAAAGCGATTATACCGCATCAGTATCAACCATCAGGAATGGTACAGGAATTTATCCAAGTGCTGGGCCTATGTGAGTTTGAATCAAATAGGTGGGGACGCAATAGATCCCAGGTCGCAGCGTAAACCCCAATTTATTTCTATTCAATTCCAAATCGGTAACTTGGTAAGACGCGTTATATTTTACGAAGAGAAATTGAGCGAAATTGGAGTTTCAAAGCTTCTTAAAACATATCATTTTAGCGTGGACTCAAGGTCAAGTCCAATGCAATAATATAGATAAATACATATGTATATTCTTTGTTATAATTTTAGTTTGTGTAAACGAGTGTGAATCGCTAATAATATAATTTTGTCAAAGCGCCATTTTCATAAGCCCGTTTTAATTAGCCTAGTGTCTTTAGCGACGTCCAATGATGTTAGCTTAAATAAGCGTAAAATCCGCTTGCACCGCCAACGACGCCAGCGGCGTCGTCCAACATTTAAGTGAATTACACACTCGTACGCAAATCGTAGCAATCAGATAGCCGAAGACAAGCGTCAGACGACGGAAGTTTACTCTGGAGCCGATCGCATTAAATATAGAACCGCTTTTCAATTAATCATTGATTTGCCTGGCGCCAAAAGATCCGACCTCCCCGCCAACACACAACGTCGTCGTGTAGTGGCACTGAAAATTAAAAACATTTGACATTCGCACTGATTTTATTGAAATGACTACAGCTTTCTAAGGCATCGGTGAATTCTCCGCCAACTGTTGTGGCGCCTTGGCAGCGAAAATGCATTTTGGCCCAAGCCAAGCGGACACAGTGTGCTTTGCTTATACATAATATGGGTTATACTTGCAGTAATGTGCTGTTCAAGTATTAACTGAGTTTTTGACCGAAATTCAATAAATTTTACAATAAATTTTACAATAAATATTGTAAACACTTAAATACGTTTAAGTAACGCCAACACACTCCAAACAACTTTTGTAAGTCAACTATCGGTTAATTACCAATTACTCAAGTACGTTACCAAAGATTTCAGTTAAAAGTTCAATGAGTTACTTTAGGCCGAATTTAGAAATCTAACCGGAACTATTGTGCACGGTCTTATGAGTTGCATCGTGTGTTTGTGATAGGTCCCACCCTAATTCCTACAAAGTATTGAAGTTTCGTGATTTTCTAGAGTAGCATCGTTGCTAAGTTGTCAAGCGTTACCTGGGAAGCTCCACAGAGACGCTCTATACATTTTTGTAGCGGTTTGCGCCCTTTTGACCGATTCTTCGAGCTTTACTTGTTTTTGGCTGCAAGCTTCATCGATGCTACCAGCTCTTCATCTTCAAACTTGTTTGGCCGCTCAGGATGTTCTTCATCTCCAAGCCAAAATCAACACGTTTTAATCATGAGAACCACTTTTGCCAGGATCGCTTAGCTAGCGCTAAGGAAACCCAAGGAAATTGGGTACCTTTTGAATTAAAGCCAATAGACGTTAAAGGGCGATCTTGCATATCAGAAATGCCACTTGAACGCTACCTTCTTTTCGCATCGGGGTTGGATTGGTGATGAAAAATGGATGTATTATAATTCCCCTAAATTTAAATAAACCAGGTGAAAAAGGATCAACGCCTCAAATCAACGAATATCCATCACGCCAAGATAATGCTCTGTATTTGGTAGGATCAGTAGGGCATGTTGTGTTATACGCTTCTAAAACCGGGTGAAACCATTAATGGGGAAGGCTGCCGATAACAACTTAAAATGAGCTATTGCTCAAAAACGCGAAAGTGGCGACAAGACACGAAGCAATAATTTTCCAGCTCGAAACGTTCGGGCTATTGCTGCAAGACAAATTAAAAAGAATTGGGAAAAACTTTGGCTGGGAAGTCAGCTTAACTGTCTCAACCTTCTGCCTTATAGGTCAGATCTTGCACTTCTGACTACCATTTGTTGAGGCCGATTCTTCGTTTTGCTATTTTCCGCCGATTCGAGATACCAATTGCAGCCAGGTCCTTCTTCACCTGGTCTTTCCCACGGAGTGGAGGTCTTTCTCTGCTTCCCGCGGTTGGTAATGAATCGAAAACCTTCAAAGCAGGAGTGCTCTCCGTCATCCGAATAATATGACCTAGCCCGTGTAGCCGCTGTCTCTTGATCCGCTGAATTATGTCAATTTCATCATACTTGTATATCTCGTAAAGGTCAATCGCTTTGATGACTAGGCTTTTCGCCGTTACCAATGCCTAAAGGATTATAAATCTTCCGCAAAACCTTTCTCTCGAACACTCTTAAAGCCGACTTATCAGTTGATGTTACTGTCCAAGCTTCCGCACCATATAGCAACAAGGGAATAATGAGTAACTTATAGAGTTTGGGTTTTATTCGTTGAGAGAGAACTTTACTTCTCAATTGCCTACTCAGTCCAAAGTAGCACCTGTTGGCAAGAGTAATCCTGCGTTGGATTTTCAGGCTGACATTGTTGGTGGTGTTAATACTGGTTTTAAGAAAAACGAAATTATCTACGACTTTTGTGACTGTCGTGGAAGCCTAGTCGCGAATGCGAAGACTGTTTGTTTAATGACAGGGTATATTTCGTCTTGCTCTCCTTCATTGCCATAGTTTATAATATTTAAATTAAAAAAATATATAATAAATAAATAAAACTTGTTTCTGATATAAACCAAAGCCTGACCACTATCAACAAAAACTGACAAAAATGGAATAATTTTATACTTTATCGCTCTACTTCAGCATTTTACACCACTGTGCGCATGCGTGTATGCAAATAATTCCATTTTAATTTAATAAATTAACAGCTTAAGTATATTCTAAACGTAAAATAGGCGTCTCACCCGCTATACCCTTACATTTAATAGCCATACATGTAGATATGTATGTATATTTGTATGCAGGTATTAAGGCAAAAGTCGTTCAGCGTCATGATAAATCACCGCCATGATCGTAATTGCGCTTTTCAACATTTAATATTTAATATGCGAGCAATTTTCTAGTTTCATATTTAATTAATTAAATATTTATTATTTTCTTAATCTACCTGAAACAATTCTAATGGCGCTAATTAAGTGGCCGGCTTAAGATCTGCCATGCATATTAGTATTAATGAGCTCATGTCTACGAGTTGTCAACTTTGTTTACTTTTTACTTATCATAACCAAAAGATTTATATATGTATGTATATACTATATATTATATTACATATAATATACGAGCTGTTTGTTTGTATGTGTGTCGCTATCGCGTTGAAGGCGGAGATTTAACTTTTCACATTAATCGTGATTTGAGCATCGAATTGCCATTTGTTATGCAAAACCATGCAACACTTTGCATACAAAATTGTAACGGTAAATATTTGCAGTATTGGCCATAACTAGCAGGCATGCGTTTCGAATGGAGCCGCGTATTTGGGTTGGTTGCTTGTAAAAGTCAGTTGTTTGCGCGCCTTTAATAAATTATGTTTAATGAAATTGTAATGAGAAACAAATAACTGGACAATTTATCATGGTATCGCAATAACCGCGTAATATTTTTACACCTGATCGAAAACGAGGCACAGGTAGCTAGATAGCTTGGCTTGGTAAGCTAAATCACTTCCTATAAGCTTTAAGTGGCGCCTTGCACACGCGGCTTGTTCTAAAATGACATAAAATTATTCAGCGTATTTTATTAAAATGTACTTTTATTATAAATAAATAGTAATATTTGCGTAGAATAAATAAAACAGGTTCGTTTCTGCGGTCCCTTTGATCTCTCTGTTCGGATTAAATAAGTACATGTCTCAGAATGCCGTTAGCAGAACATGCAATAATATATAAATTAATGCCAGTTTTTTATAACTAATTCGACAAAAACATTTTTATGCCCAAGTTTTTATTACAAACAAATTTACATGCCATAAATTAAATATTTAGTTTAAGGAAATGTGAGGAAAAAGCTAACTAACTAGCACTCTAAACAGCCTGAAGATTTCTAAACCAGCTTAATTTAGTTCGAGATACTGCCAAAATATGCTACTGTTGCTGGCGCTGCTGTGGAAAAGAAGAAAGAGGATGGTAAAAAAAAGACGACGATGTGGTTTTCGCTCTCTTCGACTAAACAGCTCAACGCTACAGTTAAGTTTGAAGGTATGAAGGGAAGGTAAACGTTATCAAGACTTAAAATTCTACTGATCTATAGAATTTTACGAGTTTCTGCTTGTTGTTGAAGCAGAAAATATTTCCAACGCTGCTGAGGTGACAGTTCTCCAGATAAAAAGAAATACTACTGTGCGCAAAAAAATAAGGTGGCATTGTATTCTTTATTTATTCTTCCAAAACAATTTCATCCCCTTCAAAGTAATCCCCTCCCGATGCAATGCACTTTTGCCAACGGATTTTCCAATCTCCGAAACACTTGTTGTAGTCACTTTCCTGGATGGCCTTCAGTTCCGTCTTCGCTGCGGCTT
This sequence comes from Bactrocera correcta, assembly GCA_027475135.1. Classification (NCBI taxonomy): domain Eukaryota; kingdom Metazoa; phylum Arthropoda; class Insecta; order Diptera; family Tephritidae; genus Bactrocera; species Bactrocera correcta. Next base: position 11,595,094 of record CM050325.1, read on the forward strand.
GAATCTCCTCTATAGCATAAAAACGGTGTCCCCGGAGCGGTCTTATGAGCTTGGTGAACAGCCAGAAGTCACAAGGCCCCAGATCAGGTGAATACGGTGGTTGCGGAACGATATGGGTTGAGTTTTTAGTGAAATGATCACGAATTACGAGGGCAGTATGGGATGGTGGTGTAAAAACCAAGAATTGTCTTTCCACAATTCCGGCCTTTTTAGGTGGATAGCGTTACGCAAACGACGCATAACATTCAAATAATATTCCTTGTTGACTGTTTGACTGGTTGGAAGAAATTCATAATGCACAACACCACGATAATCGAAGAAAACAGTCAACATGACCTTGTTTTTAGAGCGACTTTGGCGCGATTTTTTTGGTCTCGGCTCTCTTTTGACACGATATTCGTTCGATTGATCGGTTGTTTCGTGGTCGTAAGCATAGATCCAAGTCTCATCGCCTTTTTTCCAAAAAATTCAATGTTTTCGGTACCAGTCGAGATTTGACGCGCTTGAGGCCCAAAACATCCTTCAAAATGGTATTGGCTGAGCCTTTCGATATGCCAACTTCATCAGCAAAGTCTTTAATTGTTAATCGACGGTTTTTCAACACCAAATCTTTGATTTGTTGAACGTGAGCTTCGTCGATTAAGGTTGATGGTCGCCCTGGACTCTCTTCGTCTTCGACACGTTCACGGCCGGCTTGGAACTCACTATACCACTTGTAAACATTTTTTTTGGACATAGCCTTATCACCAAAGGCTTTCTGCACTATCCGAAACGTATCCGCAGCAGAAAATTGATTCCGTAAACAAAATTTAATGCGAATTCTTTGCTCAACAAATTTCGATATCGCAAAAAACGAAAAACTCACTTTTATCAGCTCACAAAACGACACGTATCTCAAACACTAATGAATATTTTGACACGAAATTTAACATAAATGTGACTGACAGTAATACCAACCTAAAAAAAAAAATAATTCTCCAAATCCTTCGACGCGCGCAGTTTAAATTCAAATGTCACCTTTTTGGACACAATAGTACATCGCAATTCGTTCCGATTTTGTCGAAGGAACGTGGGTAGCCTCACACACCTTTTAGTGGAAATTGGTTAAGAAGTTAGGAGGGCCACGCCAACTGTTCAATTTTGCTACCTGCACCTATAAAGCTCTTTCCTATAATTTTGGTTGTGTGCGCCACTAGCATTAAGGCGCATTAATACCATCATATAGGGAAGGGCTTAGTTACAAATTTAGTTCTTTTACTTCAAACGGGGCACTCCCATCTTTAAAATTTATGTATGTATATGGGGTCGGGGGCGAGTTTTTACCCAACTGTATTCATTCCAATCACAAATATGCACCGTTATAAGAAAAATCTATATTTCATAAAGATAACTCACATATTGGCCGATACATGCGGCATAAAGTCACCCGTAGGTTCGAAAATATTTGTATTAGGTATATCTGGGATAAGGCAAATATTGACCCGATTAAATCCATTTATAGTACACAGACATCTCTCTAAATTTCAAAATCAACAATAGGTACTGGGGTCCAAATATTCGGTACCTAGGGACTTGAAGAGTTTTTGTTGTATTTGTATTTTCACACTTTGAAATAAAAATGTCAAATACTAAATTTGGTTGAAATCGGTCAGCATAAGCTTTAGGAAAGCTCTTTAATACAAACTTCTTTTGCTCAAATAAACACTTGTCATTCATAATAATATGATTTCGAAACTCAAAGAAGTTGAAGTTAATAAACACTTCATTCATTCGAACAAATGACAGTGTTATTGTTATAAATTGCTGCACCCATACATACACACATGCAAATAAGTATGTCGACGACCACTTAAAGTCTGATTTTTCACTGGAATTGCCTCATTTGCTCTATTTTTGAAAATCAGCTGGGAATGCTCTTCAATGCTCCATGCATGAATATCAAAAATGTTGCAGCTTCGGACCTTAACCCTGCGCTTTGCAACTAAAAATGTGCGTTTATCCATCAGCAAGTTGCCAAAAAAAAAAAACGACGAAAAGCATTCAAGTCTCTAACGCCCAAGTATTGTGCAATAAACCCAAGAAACAAACACACATACCTACATATATGTATGTATACATTTCAAAAATGCAGTCGTTTTTATAGAAGTTCAAAAAAATATCAAAGAGTGGCAAACAAATTCGTTGTGGCCACCAATCATTCATCTTTCATTCAACAAGCTGCAAGCGCAGTTAAATATAAAATCAAGAGCATTTCCCACACATAATATAAATATATTCATAATACGTACACATACTATATAGTGGCCACAAACGAAAGGCTTGTCAAGCAAGCCGCAAGCTACCGCTGCTGTCGTCTGCCAGAAGTGCAGCAACCAGGCAGCGAGCGAATGAGTGAGCGAGTGAATGATTGAGCCGCTAATGAGTTACATAAATTGCGCTTGCCACCAAATGTGCCACCAAAATGCCGTGAAATGTTGCAGTGCGTGTGACCATGCCACATATGGCCATTTAGCGCCTGTGTTTCCACGAATAGATGCCGCATTCCGCAGCAAATGCAATTGCATTGCTGCATTGTAATCTGAAAGCAGCAACGCCATTCTATTTTTATATGTATGTTTGTATGTATTTAAGTAAATGTTTTGGTGTGTGATGATGAATGCGCGCCCCCGATATTAGTTCAAACGTTTGCTATTAACAAATTCAACACACTTTGTGGCAGGCAGCGCTGAGTGTATAATAATACAAGCATTTTACAAATAACTTTGTATTCTTCTGCTGCAGAAACGAGCATTCAATAATATGTAATGATAATGACGATGACGATGACACGAATTACTGCGACTCCAATGAACCTCATCCTAAAGTGGCAGCGGTTGCGTGATTATGTGAGGGACGGCGGGGCGGAGGGACGGCGGGGGCTTGTATTGTCTGGGTGCTAAAAGTAGGTGGAATAGTGTAGTGAAGCTTTATTTAGTCTAATGGACGTGGCTGCATATTCGAAATTTTGTTAAGTGCTTTACGAATCACCGATCTTTAGATAAGATTGACCCCTCTATGTCTTTATTTTTAGGCTTTTATTTTGACGTTATTATACCACAGTTAATAGTTAAGATTCGAACATTTCAATAGATGAAATTCTAAATCAGAAGATTACAGATTTTAATTAACAATGTTAAAACCTCAATGTGACTTGCATTTTCCGCACTGTCGACACATCATCCATAGGCTGGTTTCAGCACTCTTAGACAGTTGAGTGTCCTCAGATCTTTATGGATAGATTTTAGAAGATAAAAGTACTTCGAGTTATAACGATATTTCAGACCATAATAGACTTTTTGACATTATAAATATTAAGCTTATAATTACAATGGTCTTTGAAGCTGATTTGAAAGGTTTAGGAAACTGATTCAATTCGAAAGCCATCAATAGAAATAGGCGACAAGAAATTTTCGAATACTACTTGTTCTTCTTCTTCTTAATTGGCGTTGACACCGCATACGCGATTATAGCCGAGTCAAAAACAGCGCGCCAGTCGTTTCTTCTTTTCGCTTTCGTGCTGCAGCGAATACTTTCAGAGCTGGAGTGTTTTCGTCCATCCGGGCAACATGACCTAGCCAGTGTAGCCGTTGTCTTTTAATTCGCTGAACTATGTCAACGTCGTCGTACATCTCGTACAGCTCATTGTTCCATCGAATGCGATATTCGCCGTGGCCAATGCGCAAAGGACCGTAAATCTTTCGCAGAACTTTCTCTCGAAAACTCTTAAGGTCGACTCATCGGTTGTTGTCATCGTCCAAGCCTTTGCACCATGTAGCAGGACGGGAATTATGAGCGACTTGTAGAGTTTGGTTTTTGTTCGCCGAGAGAGGACTTCACCTTTCTATTGCCTACTCAGTCCGAAGTAGCACCTGTTGGCAACAGTAATCCTGCGTTGGATTTCCAGGCTGACATTGTTAGTGGTGTTAATACTGGTAATTAGAGTAAAAAAAAATATAGGTTCGATGAAGATATTCTTACTCTTAGAAGAAACTTACTAACAGTGCACTTAGCAAAATTACAGTTGTAGAGGTTCTTATCTACCTCATAGAAACCCTCGGAATCTCTGCCTCTTCTTGAGGCATTTTTTGAGCATTTCAAGCTCCTTAAGAAGAGCTGCATACGAAACCGTTGGTTTTCGGAAAATGCAAAAGAACAACTGGTATGACGAAGAATGCCGTATCGCATTGGAGAGAAACAGACTGCCTACCCGTAAGGTTCCAATCGACCACAACACGTGCGAGTTGGGATAAATACCGAGAGCTGAAGAAGGAAGCGAGACACACCCAAACAAAAAAAGAGAGAGGTCGAAATGCGTGGGTTTGTTCTGCGCCAACTACAGTGAGATAAGCCTCTTCAACTCGCATTAAAGGCTCTGTCGTTTGTATTGTGTGAAAGATTAAAGCCCACCGTCAACAAACTATTTGAAGCGTGGCTTTGGGCCTGGAAAATTAATAACTGAATAGATATTCACCATGCGCCAAACTTGGAAAAGACACGTGAAAAGATAATCGACACGCACCACCGAAGTCACGAGCAATAAAAGGAGCTACCTTTATGCCGCGATGTCTGAATTTTGGTATCCCCGCAAAACTTATGCGGCTGTATTGAGCAATATCGAAGGCTCCATCCAGATCGATAAGGACTTCTCTGAGCCGTTCCATACCGAACGAGGTTTCAGATAAGGTGACTCCTTTTCGTGCGACTTCTTCAATATACTGCTGGAGAAAATAATTCGAACTGCACAGCTGAATAGAGAAGGATCAGTTTTCTATAAGAATTTACATTAGTTAGTTCTGCTTTCTCTAGAATGGAAGATTTATGATACTTTGCGCAGTGGTCGCGGCGAATATTCGATGGGACAAGAAGCTCCGACTTAAACAGCTGCTGTAAGCAAACTGGTTGGTTATTTGGCATAGTAATAAAGGACAACCCACTTAGTAAAATATTTTTTACCCGGGATAATTGAATTACAATTTTCGGATCCAGGTCACAATATACTACTGTGCCCAAAAAATAAGGTGACATTTGAATTTAAAAGGGTGCGCGTCGAAGGATTAGGGGAATTATTTTTTTTTTAGGTTGGTAGTACTGTCAGACACATTTATGTTAAATTTCGTGTCAAAATATTCATTAGTGTTTGAGATACGTGTCGTTTTGTGAGCTGTTAAAAGTGATTTTTTCGTTTTTTGTGATGTCGAAATTTGTTGAGCAAAGAATTTGCATTAAATTTTGTTTACGGAATCAATTTTCTGCTGCGGATACGTTTCGGATAGTGCAGAAAGCCTTTGGTGATGAGGTTATGCCTAAAAAAAAGGTTTACAAGTGGTATAGTGAGTTCCAAGCCGGCCGTGAACGTGTCGAAGACGAAGAGCGTCCAGAGCGACCATCAACCTCAACCGACGAAGCTCACGTTCAACAAGTCAAAGATTTGGTGTTGAAAACCCGTCGATTAACAATTAGAGACCTTGCTGATGAAGTTGGCATATCGAAAGGCTCAGCTAGTATCATTTTGAAGGATGTTTTGGGCCTCAAGCGCGTCAAATCTCGACCGGTACCGAAAACATTGAATTTTTTGGAAAAAAGGCGTTACGTTGAAGTGTTGAAACGATGCTTTCCGACTACCAGGGTGTCATGAAACGCATTACGTATAACTGGCGATGAGGCTTGGATCTATGCTTACGTTTCCGAAACAACCCATCAATCGAGCGAATATCGTGCCAAAAGAGAGCCGAGACCAAAAAAATCGCGCCAAAGTCGCTCAAAAATCAGGGTCATGTTGACTGTTTTCTTTGATTATCGTGGTGTTGTGTATTATGAATTCCTTCCGTACGACTTCTGGCTGTTCACCAAGCTCAAAAGACCGCTCCGGGGACACCGAAGACGGAATGAAGGCCATCCCGGAAAGTGACTACGACCAGTGTTTCGAAGATTGGAAAATTCGTTGGCATAAGGGGATGAAATTGATTTGGAAAAATAAATAAAGAATTTTCAAAATAAATACAGTGTCACCTTATTTTTTGGGCACAGTAATATACAACATCGGCTTGAGAATCTGAAAGAAAAAACTTTATTTATAGCTGTGTTAATTCCAGCTAAATACGAAAAATAAGATTAGGGTGAGTAATAAAACACTATTTGTATCAAATAAATCTCCAGAAATTATCGAGTATCTTAAAAGCACAGTATTGATTTGTTAACAAAGCACATCTCCATAAAAAACTACACCCACACGAACGGCGGCCACGAACGTTTAAATTAAGTTAGTTCACTGAAAGCTAATAAAACATCTTAAATGAACATAAATCTGATTAAATAAGTACGATAATAATTTGGGAGATTTATTGTAAATAAGCCAACACCATTCAAATCGATTGATATGAAGTGAGGCGACGCGGCCGCCACATACTCGTACACATGAACGCCAAAAGTGCTGCGCCAACGAGGCCAAGATCACTGATCCGTAAACGCACAAACACATGCAAGTTTATGCATATTTACATAAGTACGTATGTATGTAAGCACATAAGTATATATAAGCCAAAAGTCATACACCGATGAGTCGCCGTGCTTTCTTTAGTCAACCTTAACCTCAAAGCTGGTATTACTCATGATAAGTTACGAGAGAATGAAATAAGCCGAGTTCTTTTTCTACATGCATACATACAGACAAATGCATATATTAGAGGACATTCAATGTAAGTACGTAAAGAAAATAACAAAAAAAGTCGTTATCTGTCGGAATTATTACAATCAATTCGCCAGAACTGCTTTATAAACGAAACATTTAAATTCCGATACGAAATGATTGGCCATTGTGTGGTATTCGATGGTGTGACATTGTGTCGGTCCATTGCCATCAGCTGCAGTGATAATGGTGGCCTTTGCGAGTGTATAATACGACAATACCTCATTCCAAAATTATTGGTGGTGTTGATGATGACGCCAACGCTAACATTGACTCTTTGATTTATTTTTATTAGAGCCTTTCGAGGGCGAACAAATCAAACAAAAGCGAAGCGGAAAGAAGGGTAAAGAGATGGTATAAAATAAATAAATAAATGTCGGCAAGCACAATAAACATAATACAGTTAAATAAAAATAGGCTCATTAAAATTAAAACCACATCGTGGATGCGCAGACGCGCAGCCTTAAACGCGTAACAGATGTTAGAACCGACGGATGAAGAAATTAAGGCGCACATGAGATGATGAAGGTTTTACAAACAAATGAGAAAAAGCATTGCACGTCTCCACAATATTTGGAGCTATTTTAGACAGTTCAAAACTCTGGTATATATGATTGTTATATAAACTGTCTTTGATGCGGCAAATATTGCTCTCAAGCGAATCGAACAAACTATACTAGATACTCAAACAAATGGGCAGCATGGTGTCCTCTGGCACATGCGCAATAGTGCTATGATGCTTTCTTAGTAAAGAAATAATTTTTTTCGCATTAAAAATCGCTACTCTTACCTTTATATAATATTTTTTATAAATTACAATAATTGATCTTAATTTTAAAGTATTTAAAATCCATTCACAAAAGTAAAACTGATACAAAATATGCAAAACTAAACTTGGTAGCACCGAAGAGTGCGGCTAACCACTTTAAAGACGTGTCTCTCTTATACGAATTCAGAACGTTAACTTTGCTGTTGTTTTGTCCTGCAATTTTTTGTATAAGAGAGCAGAGAGAAATGCAGAATCGAACACAGCTATAATTTATAAATATTGTGGAAATAAACTAATTCAGGAATTTTAAAATCATATTGTAGAAGTTTTTTTTTATGTACTAAGGGGTCTGGAGCTCACTTTTAAAGTTCAACTCAAAAGTTGGAGATTTTTTTATTTTAAACAATATTTATTGCCACATAATAAATAACAGGAAAAACCCTAAGATCGCAGCGAAAATAAACTAATTTTGTTTACTCGAAGAAATACAAGTCCAATGTGAGCAGGGAAGTTAAAACATGATCCTCAGAAAATAATTATTCAGTTGAACTTCCCTAACTCGAATCATCATAATCCGCGAAATAATTTCGAGTTAGAGAGACTTTGAATTATTGGAAGGAAGTTTGTATGAAAATTGAATCTATGGTTAATTGAAAGGTTCGAGTTGTGGAAGTTCAACTGTATTCGAAACAGATAACGAAAAAAATACTAAAACTTTAGAATTCATTTGAAAAGCTAATGCTTCTAGCCCTCGCTTTTCGCCTTCTCCTTTCAAACCATTTGGTGCTCTCAATGAAATCACTTACTTCCGTTATTTTTTTTTAATTTTTTTTTTGTGTCCACTGTTCAAGCTTGGTACGTTATGGACTCCAAGTGTTCTTTGTCGGGTTTGTGATAGAGCAGTGAAAGTGGAAAACGGTTCCTTTATTCCTTTCTAGTTTGTAACTGCAGCAAATATTATTAAATGATAGTTTTCGAGTCTTCGCAATTACTTCGAACTGTTCCACTGTCTCATTATATTAGCTGTAAGTATTTTTTTACTTTTCCTGTACCTATTAAATATGCCCTCAATTTTTGCCTTGTCTGCTTCATTATCTTGTAATTAGGTTGTCAAATATCTCCTTTGCGCCTTTTTGCTCTTTATTCAATGCTTTATAAAAAGTGTTACAGTAAACGGATTTAGTTTAAATTTGCGCCGTTTCGTTGTTAATCTGTTTCCATCTAGACGGCATTTTCAGAATACCCCCCTCGTAGAAGCCCCCCTCTTTATTTGCGAAGAACTGGGACAGCCACTTTTCACAAGCCTCTTTTGAGTTCAACTTTACACCAACAAGGGCGTTCGCCATGGACAGGAACAGGTGGTAATCACTTGCCGCTTTATCCGGGCTATATGGTGGATACGATAAAACCTCCCATCCGAGCTCCCCTAACTTCTGACGAGCCATCAACGAAGTGTGTGGTTTGGCGTTGTCCTGGTGGAACACTACACCCTTCCTATTGACCAATTTTGGACGCTTGCTTCAAGCGGTCCAGTTGTTCGCAGTAGATAGCAGAATTAAGCGTCTGGCCATATGGGAGCAGCTCATAGTGGATGATTCCCTTCCAATCCCACCAAACACACAGCAAAACCTTCCTGGCCGTCAATCCCGGCTTGGCCACTGTTTGGGACGATTCACTGCCCTTCGACCACGACCGTTTTCGCTTGATATTGTCGTATGTGATCCATTTTTCGTCGCCAGTCACCATCCGCTTCAAAAATGGGTCGAGTTCGTTCCGTTTCAGCAGCATATCGCAGGAGTTCATTTGGTCCAGAAGTTTTTTTTGCATCACATCTTGCGGCTCCCAAACATCAAGATTTTTTGTGTATCCAGCCTTCTGCAGATGGTTTAAAATGGTTTGCTATATTCTGGGCGATGTCACGAGATACCACAAGCCGGTCTAACACGATGTTTTCCATGATTTGATCGGTACTCGTCGTATATGCATTTCCAATTATTTGGAACTATTTGTTCAAGTTATGTATAATGCTCTCTCTTGATCATTCCTGGCGAGTATTTCATTAATTTTGCCTCGGATTCGTCTAGAGAAACTTGGCCAACCCGTCTTCTTTTTCTTTGACAAAAACATTCCAGCGACCGGAAACCCTATTTATAGACAAGTGGAGTTGACTTGCCAGTGAGCTTAAATGCTTGCTGCAAAGTTTCATATAAGGATAGAGATAGAGAGTATACCTCCGTCCCTACTCCGCTGTTCATTTTGAACCCCTCGATGTAGTTAAAGATAGTATCCTCCTCCCTTACTAAACTTCTTCTCCATTCACGTTTGGAGGTAATAAATGTTATTTTTTGCTAATAAGGAAATCACGAATTTCAAAAGTAACGAATAAAATTCATATGTACACACTCTGGAAAGCAAATTGTGAAAAAAATGTGTAACACATATCTTTCTTGTTCTCAGATTTGAATGGCATCGAAAGTTGTTCCCTCTTTGTGTTGGAACACGTACGCGCCATTCCAGTGTCGACCGCAATTACTTCTAATGGCAGATGCTTGCTGCCTTAGCGCCCATATTTTACCACGAAATGTCGCTGCTCGAACAACATTTCAACATTTATGAATGTACGTATGTATGTATGGACAGCAATTGTTGGTGGGGAGTTAATTAAAATTCTCGCATGCAAATAACATTTCAATTTTGCTAAGGTCCAAGCGATCTGTGTTCTTTATTTTTTTATCCTATTTACATACATACATATGTAAGTATGTGTCTGTGCGTGTGTCGAATATCGTACTTTGATGTACACAAATCACTTTCAATTACACATTAAACGCTTATTATTATGGTTATGACCAATAATAACACATAAATTGTTTGATTTGCGCGCTCAACCCGAATTTGAATGCCAATAATGTATATATTATGTGGAATCGGGTGAAGCTCTTGCATAGTAATGAAAGCGTATGATTTTGTGCTCACTATGCGCTGATTGAATATGTCATTAAATTAATTTCCTTTATGACTGTTGTCCTATCTGTCACTTAGCATTCACACGATTTACGTGATTTCCACTGAAAACATGTCGTCATTATTTAAGGGCATTACTTTTATTGCAAAATGGAAGGTTTTCGTTGATGTTATTGAAATATCGCCAAATAGGCTCTATCCGATTTTTTCCACAAGTTCAAGCAAACATGGAGTCACCAAACCAAACTCTGACTCAGAGAAAGGGCCTCTGCGCACATACCGGCGAAAGACGGTTCTAAGACGAGGTTTCAGCCATTAACGTATCGGTAGATTGGCAATCTCCTTCAGGGAAGTAACCATCCACTCCAATAGCAGGGCGGCGATATTAGCCTTGAAGTCATTAACCGTGCATTCACTTTGGGATAAGAATAACGGAATAGCAGAAAATTGTAAAGCTAATGAGCTAGAAAGGTAGAGTGACTAGCGGGTCGGTGGTTCCGTCTCCCCGTATGTTCTATTAATAAATAGCTGGGCTTCACGTGAGCTAGCCAACGCTAAGTCAGCATCGATACAAACTCTGTCGCAAGAGATCAATGAGTTCTTTGCTCTCAGTAAGGCTAGTCACTCCTTAGTTGTGGGATTCTAATAGGCCATTGCCCTAAAAGTGTCGAAATCTTACCAGACGCAAGTTGGAGAAGCTGTATGGAAATAGACATAAGCTAAATACCCTTCTGAAATACAAAATATTCCTTATAAGAACTTGATTTGTATCGGTTAGTTTTTATGGCAGCGATATACACAAGTCACCCGATTAGAACGATTTCTTCGAAGATTACACCGTTACTTTGGACAATACCTCAGGCCAAATTTTGTGAATATTTCTCTGAAGAAAGCAATTGACTCATTAAGTTTATTTGGCAACTATGTGCTGTAGTGTTCCGATCTGAATAATTTCTTCGGAGTTTTCACCTTTGCTTTAGACAACAAGTCATGCCAAAGATCCTTTTGATCAGTTTGTAAAGCAGCTTTGTGCTATAGTGATCCAATATCAGCGGTTAGAACAAATGTGCAGCATCTTCGAAAGAGGATATGCGCAAAACTTCCAATCGGTATCTCAAATACTGTGGACTAGTCGTATGTATAAGGTACTGACGAGCAGACGGAGATAGCTGAACCGACTTAGCTCCTAATGCTGATCATTTATAGATCTAATGAGCTCTGTGCCCAAAAAATAAGGTGACATTGTATTTATTTTGAAAATTCTTTATTTATTCTTCCAAATCAATTTCATCCCATTCAAAGTAATCCACTCCCGATGCAATGGCCTTCAGATCCGCCTTCGCTGCGGCTTTAATCTCCTCTATAGTATAAAAACGGAGTCCCCGGGGCGGTCTTTTGAGCTTGGTGAACAGCCAGAAGTCGCACGGCGGCAGATCAGGTGAATACGGTGGTTGCGGAACGATATAGCCTTTTAGGCGGAAAGCGTTACGCAAACGACGCATAACATTCAAATAATATTCCTTGTTGACTATTTGACCGGTTCGAAGGAATTCATAATGCACAACACCACGATAATCGAAGAAAACAGTCAACATGATCTTGATTTTTGAGCGACTTTGGCGCGATTTTTTTGGTCTCGGCTCTCTTTTGGTACGATATTCGCTCGATTGATCGGTTGTTTCGGGGTCGTAAGCATAGATCCAGGTCTCATCGCCAGTTATACGTAATGCGTTTTATGACACCCTGGTAGTCGAAAAGCATCGTTTCACAGACTTCAACCCGACGTCTTTTTTCCAAAAAATTCAATGTTTTCGGTACCAGTCGAGATTTGACGCGCTTGAGGCCCAAAACATCCTTCAAAATGGTATTGGCTGAGCCTTGAGCTATGCCAACTTCATCAGCAAGGTCTCTAATTGTTAATCGTCGGGTTTTCAACACCAAATCTTTGATTTGTTGAACGTGAGCTTCGTCGGTTGAGGTTGATGGTCACTCTGGACGCTCTTCGTCTTCGACACGTTCACGGCCGGCTTGGAACTCACTATACCACTTGTAAACATTTTTTTTAGACATAGCCTCATCACCAAAGGCTTTCTGCGCCATCCTCAACATGTCCGCAGCAGAAAATTGATTCCGTAAACAAAATCTAATGCAAATTCTTTGCTCAACAAATTTCTACATCGCAAAAAACGAAAACTCGCTTTTAGCAGCTCACAAAACGACACGTATCTCAAACACAAATGAATATTTTGACATGAAATTTAACATAAATGTGACTGACAGTACTTCCAACCTAAAAAAAAAAAATTCTCCAAATCCTTCGACGCGCACAGTTTAAATTCAAATGCCACCTTATTTTTTGGGCACAGTAATGTTTTATAGCGTCTTCAACGTTTCCTCTACGCAGACTTAATATACTCTGTTCAGGGTATAACCAGAGCTTATTCCAGTTTGGCAGCGATTCCATTTAAAGTATCGTGATGACACTCTACGCACTCACTATTCAATGGAGCGGCTTACACAGAGTTTTAGTATGAATTTTTGAGAGCTCATTTGTGCTTCGAAAAAGCTATCATCTTATATGATTGAGAATTTGACCAATCAGTTTTTTTTTTCAATGGAAGATATGTTTTAACCATTTCAGACATCTTTAGCTTTGATATTTTGAAATCACCAATTCAAAAGCCAATGTTAAATTCTCGAAAATACTAGATTTCAAATACAAAAAGAGCTACAAAATTGTTCAAACCCATTAGAAAACAATTTCATTTTAAAGCCTTAGCAATTTTAATGCAAAGTAGCAAAACTATTCCCCAGCAAATGTATCCGATTTCGCTCAGTCAATTATGCCTCTTACACACCCATTAAGCCACCAATTAACTTTTCAAACAAACATGATTTGAAACATGATTTTCTTTTACTCCCTACCAACTTTTGTTTGACATTTGCTAACTTAAGTGGATTTTAATTGAAACCCGAAAGAGCAGCATAACCCCACCATCGGTAATCCCCCAACGAAGCAGAGCACACTCGCCATGTGTTTCAGGCACTTAATAGTCGAATCACTGGCATGATTTCCGACATGGATACACGTAGTACAAGTAGCAATTGCTGGGTGAACGGATAATAAACGTCAAGCCAATTAGATAGAGCCGACAAGGCAATCAGTGTGCGCAAGAGAGAACCGCTTGTGCAAGGCCAATGCTCCTCAATATTCTGCACCCACTATTTAAGTGTGTGTGAGTATGTGCGACGATCAGTATGGCCTCAATTATAAAGTGAAATCGAAAGGATCAAATTTCAACAGCGTCTCCGAGCGTCAGCCGTGAATACGTGAGCGCAGCAACGGCGAGTCGTAAGTACTCGTGGTTAAGTGCTTCAGCTGTAATGCCGGGTGTGCCGATAGAAGAGCAATTGTTTTCTTCTATTCTCGAGCACAATCAGTGTTATCGAAATTATTACCCTTGGTCAGGGCCAACCAAATTGTGGCCACAAATCACGTGCTCATTAGAGATGCTGTTGTTGTTGTCAATACTTACGACATACATCTGTACAAATGTATGTATGTATACCGGAGTTGTGTGTAAGGAAGCATTAGCTCCCCTTGTGCAGCGCCTACTAATTACCCCTTGCACTTTAATGACCTGGGATATTTTTAAGAGTGTACACATATATGTAGGTATTTATATTTATATGTTGAAGTACTTATGAAAATAAAATAACTCGTAAATTATGTCTGGGGACAATTCTGTTAACTTCATTGCACCATTAACTTGTTAACTGATGTTTAGAAACTAATGAAAATAAAGGTGCTTCGTATTTTTGCTTTCGTGCAACCTGTTGTACAAATATAATAATTTAATTCACCTAACGGTTGTACGTACGAACTAAGCAAAGTATGACGCGAAAAGTTGAAATCCCGGTGATTGTCTGTCTGTTCGTCTGTCCGTGCAAGCTGTAACTTGAGAATAAATTGAGATATCTCGATGAATTTTGGTATGTGGGTTTCTTAGTACAAGCAAATTTCGAGTTCGTAGATAGGCGTAATCTGATCACTGCCACGCCCTCTAATAAGTTTAATCTATATTCTGAAGCTAAAACTAAATTTACTCAGCTGAAATATTATAAGAACTCCCACCAGGGTGCCGATGGCTCTATAAAAGAAAAGTAGGCACTGGCCTAGCCATTGCTTAGCTGACTCTCACGAGGTGACCTCGCTCACAAGGTGACTCCCACTTGGCCTTTGCAGAAATGTAAAATAAAGGGTCATTGACCTCATAAAAAACAAAAGGGTCAGTGACCCCAAATGTAAACACAGGTTGTTGACTTGGATAGATGTAAAAAAAGGTTGTGGACTAGGCTAAATAGAAAGAAAAAGTTCATTGACGTCATAAAATGTAAGCAAAAGGGTCAATGAACCTTAATGTAAACAAAGGTTATTGACTTAGATAGACAAACAGGCCGATGGACATGGCTAAATCGATTAAACTCGTAATTCTAAACTTCTTCTTCTTTACTGGCGTAGACGCCGCTTATGGCAAAGGACTGTAAATCTTCCGCAGAACCTTTCTCCCAAAAACTCTTAACGTCGATTCATCAGATGTTGTCTGCGCCCATGTCTCTACACCGTATACAAGCACGGGAATGATGAGGGACTTGCAGAGTTTGGTTTTTGTTCGTCGGCACAGGACTTTACTGCTCAATTGCCTCTTCAGTCCGAAGTGGCACCTGTTGACAAGAGTTATTCTGTGTGGAATTTCGAAGCTGACATTGTTGTTGATGTTAATTTTGGGCGAAGAAAGACGAAATTATTTACGACTTCAAAATTATGATTGTCAAAAGTAACGTCGGAGCCAA
Organism: Bactrocera correcta; assembly: GCA_027475135.1. Lineage (NCBI taxonomy): Eukaryota > Metazoa > Arthropoda > Insecta > Diptera > Tephritidae > Bactrocera > Bactrocera correcta. The sequence goes on from CM050325.1 coordinate 11,610,405, forward strand.
GTCGAGAATGCGAAGACTGTTTGCTGAGGGGAGATATTTCGTCTTGTTTTCGAAATAGTAACGTCTTTACACTGACTAAACTAAAAATGTGTGGTTTTCTCGAAGTATCCTACACATTGAAAGGACAATATATATAACAGTTAAGACGTCGGAGCTTAAGAACTTAGCTTAACGTGGGTTTCAACTTTTATTGACTTATTTTATTCCGACTTTATAAGCAATTGTATCTAAACTATATTAACAGATCTAAAATTTCAAATGATTGCTGACTTATCATTTGATCAATTTGAAATACAATGTAAGGCTGATCACATCAACCGATGAAATTTACTAAGCTTGTACAACAGAATAAAGCAGAAGATAAAGAGAGATCATACTCTCAAAATTTGTGTTAAGTTTATCGCCTCTAAGTGGCCCATTACATTTAAGACTTTTGCATATTACAGCACCTAATCCTAAAGGAATCGTAAAAATGAAGCTCTTGCCGTCAGATCAAAGCTTCAATTTCTTTTCTCACTCTTCTTTTAGATTTATTATGAGTTCGAGATTTCACTGATTTGCTTTAGGCCTAGCTAAAGGCCCATAAATTTAGAATCATTAGCATAATAATGAGCAAGGAAGATACATAGCAAGTTCTTCCCTGGCAATAAAATATATTTTTTTTATTTCGTGCGACATGAAGGAAAGAAATCCGTTGACCATCAAACACGCGAGTCATAAAATTAACTGCCACGAATTTCTTCACACTTATCCAGCCTAGTGCGCTCTAATTCGATGGATGTGAAAAAACGGGCACTACAAGAAGTCCCAACTGTGGCCTGCCGCCACTTTTAATCTCCGCACAATCTCACATTATTTTACACAGCTTCCATTTTTCCCAAACACACGATGGCGTTAACCTTCAGGAAGTGCTAGTGCGAGTATGAAAGTATCTTAACAGCCATTAAACAGAATTTACATAATTACGGAACAAGCCAAGTCGAGCATATCGACCGACCGCTTGCGCTCACACCTCATGCACTACGCGGCCACTAGCTTGTGGTAAGCATGCATGTATGTGTGTGTGTGGTGCGCTGCTCACATGTGTTATGAGTAGGTTAGTTGCTGTCGCTGTCGCTGGTAGGATGGATATCTATTAAATGCCTGAGCTGGGGTAAGCGCGGTGCAATCAAGTCAGTCAGTTGGGCAGTTAGTCAGTCAAGCGCACTTTGCGATAAGCGCAGGAGAACATGTCAAAATGAAAAGTGTTCCATGATTGCAGTGTAAATTGTTAAGTCGAGACATAAATCCACATCGATAAATGACAAGCGGTTTAACAGACGCCGCCGGACAGAATTACAACAACCTACGTTGGCTGTTGAATTCATGTTGCATGTATGTACATATATATGTAAGTAAATGTTAAAAGTGCTTTAGAGTGAGCGTGTGAATGTGTGTATGAATAAAGACAATTCCGTAACTACTCGTACTCCTAGAATGGCAGTACGAAAGCTGAAGTAGTAGTCATGAAGCCAAGCGAGTCGCAGCTACCTTTGCTGTTCCCACGACAGTCGGATCTACGTAACCGCAACAGACCCCGAATTTTATCCGGCCAAGAACTGTCAACTCGGCAGATTTCTATCCGTTCAACAACAACAGCACAACTTTCTTTGGAATCTTCTGGTTTGGCAGAATTAAGTCCCGAATTAAGAGTTTAGCCGTAGAGAAGCCAAACCCCTGCCGAACCCATCAAACACATAGCAAACCCTTCTTGATCGTCGGTCCTGGCCGGACCAAAGCTTGAGCTGGCTCAACGCGATTCGCCCACGACTTTTTTAAGTTGACGCTGTCGTAAGTGACTCACTCTTCTTTACCATCCGTTTCAGAATGGAATCGTTAATTTTACGATCCAACAGCGATTTGCAGATGGAAATCATGTCCATTCCGTTTTCTGCATAAACTCGTGTAGTACCCTTACATCAGGTTTCGTTTGTAACCCAGCAATATTTAAATGGTTCAAATGATTTGAATGGCCGGATAAAAACCGTTTCGGTTAAGAAGACCCAACTGTCGTAGAAACGGTACGGCTTAGTAAGACTCTCTGCACTAATCAAAATGTTAGAAGGAAAGTGCTGACTAACTCGAACTCAAACACCCTGGCACATAGTAGAACTCAGACATAGGTCAAGTATAACAAACTCTGTGAAAAGTGATGTCGAAATTTACTTGATCTTCAAATAGTTATTGAACCACTTAAAGCTCAGATATCAATATATACATATATTTACGAGTATATGTATTTATATAATGTATATGCTCACAAAACTACATGAGAAACAAGCGCCAAAACACGATCATCTCTGTAGGATGAGATGCGTAAATCGCTGTGTTTATTTGCGATGTTTTGTTGTGCGCACGCGCAACATGTTCGGCGCCTTATGACTTCATTAACCGCGCTCTATATGGACTAAATACAAGAAGGGCGCGCTTTCAAAGTCTTTCGCATAAAGGGCCGGACGGCTTCTTTTGGTTGTAGATCTGGTGCAGTACGGCAGCGCTTTGGAGGATCGCCAAAGATTATCAAATTAATGTGGCAATTTATAATGAAGACGCATGCCGCGATGCATCGCGAGGCGGCGCATGAGAATTGTATGAACGCTTAACACAGTCGTGTTTTTATTGGTGTTAAAGCAGAAATTAAATTAAAAATGTTTGCCACAAAGGGGCGCTGGCCCATATGCTACGCTATACAGCAATCATTGTTGTTGTTGTTGTTGGTCGGCATAATGCAACAAATCACGTTGATGTTGTTAAATTGTTTATTATTTATTACCCCATAATCAGTGGTGGCAAGGCGCTGCCGATGATGACGGCAGCCGTGCGTTGATGGCACCGTCTGTGGCGCTGCTTGACGGAGGTGCGAATTGTGCTGCAGGTGTTGCACCGATTGTTATGATTACTGCACTACACGTCATTGTTGTGGCATGTGGTTTGTTGTTGGCAGCTTAGCGCCAAAGCCAGTTGAAAAATTACTACGAAAAGGTGGAGTAAAACATTTAAACGTTGCGCGTTCAGCTGCATTAGATTTTCTGATAGATCATTTTGCTGTGGGCCGTGAGCGTTCGGTACGCGCACAGGCGCACCTCTCAAACGCAGCCATAAGCGCGTGTGAGGATATTGTTGTTGTTAACGCGCCGCAATCGCCAGCAACATGTTGAACAATAGCATGCATAGCCGCGTACGCAGCAAAAATGTTTCAAGATCAATGGCAGCGCTCGTTGCTTTTACTGTGCGCGATTGCAAAAACGAAGAAATTGAAAGCGACAACAACATAGTGCAATGCTTGTTAGTTGCTGATCAATAATGCCTATTGTGGCAAGATTGAAACGTTCACAGCCTGAAGCGCTTATTCCACCCAGCGCGGTTGTGCGCAGTTGTTGTCCGTTGCTGGCGATATCTGAAGTGCCGCTGTCGCGTCACTGCATCACGCTTCAGCCAATTATAGCGACGTATAATAGGCGTGAAGGTGTGAAGCGCGCCTTACTTGCGAATCTCCGTCTTTTGTTTATTTATTGTTCCTGCGCGCTGATAAACAGGCTTTCCTTGATCCTGTTTGTGGCGTATTCAGCGAAGGCGGGCCAATAAATTACCACAAAGTAGTACATTGTATGTCATGCGCATCTGCACGCGCTCACTCAACGCTGCTTATGAATGTGTGAAACGCAGCGCGCAAACACCTTCGCGTCAGTGACATATTAGCGCCTAATCCCCTATTGATTCACTTCTCATATTGCTTACATAGCGAGCTAGCGCGTACTTTTTTTCGTTGTAGACAGGCTATGATGCCAGCCAACTGGTCAAGTTTAAAGGAGCCCGCATTAGTGCCCAGGTTCTTGAGTTCATGCCAGCAATGTCAATAATGTGACAGCGTGTGCGATAATAAATTTCTAAACATTTTCATATTCTACAAGTATGCATATTTGTGCTGGTGCATTTACGCGGACACGTGCATATGCCAACTGGATGTGCGTGCGCATGATCGGCGCTTGTTGTGACACCTTACATCCGGTCTGGCTTGATCTAGTAAAATGTGGAATTTATTTGTGTGTGACGCTTATATTCGCATCAAAATAGAAACAAGAAAGTGTAGTTTAGTTGGCTTAAAGAGGTTTATCAAGCTAGTACCAAGCTCATGTGTATTGTTTGACGAGAAATTATGAAGGTGAGTAGTGAAAACGCGGAATTAGAGCGACCAAAAAACAATGTCTACCACCAAATAAAATACAGAGAGTTATTAACTAAATTCCTCTACTGTTACAAGACGCTAACAAAAGTTTGCCTGTGGAGCCTAAAACTTTTGTACATAAGCCCGGGGAAACCATAATCGTTTAGACCTACAATGTGAACTGGAAACAACAGTAGGTAAGGTTAAGACGGCATAAAACGTCGGTACGTTGTGGTATCTATAATTTCTATATAAGTAATCATAAGATCCTTACAAATCGACAAAGAGGTTGTAATAAATTAGTTAAGGCGGCAAATGACTTCTTCTTTATTGGCGTTTTCTAGACACCGCTTAAGGGCTTAAAGCCGATAACAACTCTCACCCGAGCTGTTTTTTTCTTTTAATTGGGGCTGTTTTTACGTGGTGGATAGTCATAGAGCTATGTCTCCGTGTTCACTGAACGTACGACTGCTGAAATTATTCAAAAATAGCCTTGCAAAGGCTGAACAATGGAAAAGAACTTTGTTAAAGGTAAAGGTAAGTAGTTCAGTAGACGTCCAGCATTCTACTCTAGGCCCAAAGGATATCGATGTCGCACAAAACCTGGTTGTAATGAGTTAGTACTCTTACTTTTATAGGAAACTATACCAGTTTTGTACATATCACTTAAATATTTGCGTCTGTGATGATGGAGTCATGAGCAGAAGTTCACGCAAATGAGGAAAGGTTTTTGATTGCCATTCACGTGGAAGTTTACAGTAACGATTCGTTTACATATGGCTCAAGCAGCTCACGACTTTCGCTCTTAGACCAAGTATCCTCTGGGTAGCCAAAGAACATCCCTTTGAAGGCGAGCTAAAGTGAGAAGCAAGTCTCTAATATGATACCCCCCTTTTGATGACGGCCACGGCAAACGTATTAAGGATTACGATTTAAGGGCATGTACTTGGAATGTCCAGCCTCTCAATTGGGATGGTGACACCGCCCAGCTGGTTGACTTCCTCGTAAAAGTTAAGATTGACATCACCGCCGTCCAAGAAGTACAATGGACTGTACAAGTACTGAGACAAGTGCCCCCACAACAAAGAAGGTATTTTACAGAACGGTCGGCCACCAAAGAACAACATTTTATGTAATGTATATACACGCGAGGGCTTGAAGATGAGATGAAGGCGTATTATCTCTCAAGAACTCTGTCCAGCATTTTTCAGACTGAAATTCCTCAATCCACAAGTAACCTGCGGTTTATATCAGCATTTTAAGGTTGTCTTCCTGTTTATCATGCCAATCAAGGTAAACAGGACTTAAAAAAAAACATAAGAAAAGGTATTTTCAGCAAAATCAATTTATTTTATTCAAAATAGTCTCCTTCTGCTTCAATACAGCTTTTTACACGGTCCAAAAGCATGTCGAATGAGTGTTTTATCTCATTCTCCGGTATGGCCGCCAGAATGCCGGTGCAAGCCTTTGGAATAGCCTCTACATCTGTATAACACTTTCCTTTCATGGTCAAATGTATTTTTCCAAAAAGGAAGTAGTCCCACGGCGCCATATCAGGTGAATACGGGGAGTGGTTAATGGTTAAAATGTGATTTTTGGTCAAATAATCGTCCTTCGAATGTTGGATTCTGAACAATTCTTGGTCGTCAGTCAATTTGTGCAGAACAAACCGTGTACTCACCTTTCGTAAGCCCAAATGTTCGGTCAAAATGCGATAAACCGATGTTTTAGAGATGTTCAATTCCATTTCCATGAATTTCAATAATGATTTGGGCTGATTTTTGATGAATTCACGACCACTTTGAAAACATTGAAATCACCTGTGCACTCTGCTACGGAATAGGCAATCATCGCCATAAATTTGTTTCATCAGCTGAAATGTTTCGGTAAAACTTTTACCAATTTTAAAACAAAATTAAATGTTGGCTCTTTGTTCGAAGCTCATCTTCGCACCGATAACACAAACATATCGACACTTAAAACGCAATAACTTCATTTCCAATAGATGAAATGGCATGAAATTCTCACTGGAGAACCGATAAAAATAGCAAATTCTAACGCACTAGTCGACATACATATATGTAGATTGCGCTACCAGAGGGCGCTAGATTCAGAAAGTCCTGTTTACTTTGGAACGCAAATTGTATAACGATTTGATAGAAATATATTCAATTCTTATCTCTACTTCTTTCCTACACCAACTTTGTATGCGTACATATTATATTTCACCTAAACTCCATTTAAATTCTAAGTGCTTGAGCATTTTGAGCGACTATTTGCCGAATCATGTTACTGCAGTCAAATGTCTTCCTCAAAAGCTTGAGCTTTAAAAGCCATTTGGAAATCATGTCACAAATCTGCCAATAAAATGTTTAATCTTATCGCACGCGTTGCGAATCGAGCAAAGAAATGGCAAGAGATGTCACTTCACACACAGAGTTGCATTTGCCAGGCATTTAATTAAGACATGAAATATGGCAGTGCCATTTACACTCGAACAGAACGGCGAGCCTACATCTCGGCAGATGTAAATAAGTTGCATTCAGATGGGTTTAAACTCAAGTAGAGTCAACTAATCTACGCCAAGTGCCTTTCCACTTCCATATTACACAATCGCTGATACGCTTGCGCTCGCGAAGGAATGCGTCAATGGTGGAGCTGGTGAGCGACTCTGCGCGGACATATCCAAGCAGACATGTCGCATGCAACAAGACGCCACGACATATGCATGTGTGCGTATGTGTGTGTGTGTGGTGTACTCATAAGTGGGGCCACTTAAATAATTTTCTCGCTTGTTTACACTGTCACAATGTTGCAACAACAACGGCAACAATATTTGATGTCAAAGTGTTTATAGCCGGCCTTGTTGTTCTTCTTGTTGTATTTGCTGTTATTGGCACAATATTGCGCATTGCACTTTCATTAGGAATGCACACAGTTATACATTAGATGACTTGCAATCCCACACACATACACAAGCAAACACACCACCGCCATGTAAGTGATGCCAAGTACCGGTCGGCGGGCAAATACCACCTTGACTGCTGATCACTCTAATCTGACGCTGGAGCAGCGGTCGTCACCACCACCAACAGCAGCAACTCTACCGCCGCACAGTGGACCGCTTCATTTTTGTGAGAACTTCAACTGAAATTAGTGTAGGATTTTCGGTATACGTACGTGACCTTTATGGAATGCTTATACACGAAACTTCGACGATTCTGAGGTTATAATCCTTCACAGGTTTATGTCTTATAGCATAAAAGTGTATCGCTAAATCCAAATAAATTACCTCTTTTCCGGAATGCAAATGTAGGGGGGTGCCTGTTCTGAACTGTTATTCTGCTTCTCAGTTACCAGGAATATCACTATCTTATCGAACCCATTGCGAAAGAGGTTATTATATTCACCAAGAGGTAAAGATTCACCAAGAGGTTAAGATGAATCTAATAACCACTTCTTTACTATCTTTGATGAAACTAAGAGAATTGTTTCGAAAATCTGTTCTCTAATTGGAAGAACTCTGTCAATCCAAGAGCCAGATTAGGTTGGTTTAGATGGTTGATCGAAGATCGCACATGGACTGCCAGATCTAGTCTTTTGTGAAGCCATGGAAAGGAATAACTCCTGTGATCGAAATTAACAAAGCGCTTAGTAGTCAATGCAAATTTGCACAGGCGTTTAATTTCAACTCCCGCCAAATCGGTGGGATGTCTGAAGGTATGCGCTCCCAAGTATTCAAGTCTTCACCTCCCAAACGCGGAACACAGCCAAGAAAGAAGTGTTGAGTTGTTTCCACCTCATCTTCTTCAATATAGCTTCTGCAAATGACGTCTGGCAAGATTGCCTACCTTACAGCATGGACGCCAATAGAATAACAGCCTGTTAAAAGCCCCAAAACTATGGAGGAGGTAGCCTTATTAAAGTCAAAGAGATCACTAGATCTTTTGCGATCGATCTTAGGCAATAAGGCTTTTTCGACAGCGCATGCCCCGATGGTGGCCCAGCGCGGGCTAAGCTTTAACGAAGCCCACTTATCAAGTAGAAAACCAGCGGATATGGAAGCACCGACTCGCTCCCACTTTACCGATAACGGCTCTAGGATGCATTTCCAATATCCTGCGATTCCGCTATGGCCCGGCACCAATACTAATCTTATCACAAAGACAAACTATGCTATTGATAACGAAGTTTCAATCCTGATCGCACTATAAATGAGTTCAAGATTAATAACGTCGCTAAGTTACTTGAGTGAATTGTCACTGCTCTGAAGGAGGCTGCACTTCGGAGTAGCAAATCTACTGCTACCTTAATGGCGGATGACACTGCAATAGGCAGGATGTCTGAAATTGGAGTTTGTAGAAAGCTCCTGAATGTAAACTCCTGCACCAAGCTTCCCGCCAAGCTTTGCCCCTCCCCAAAAAAGCTCACTGCCGCACTCCTTCAACGTCTTCTTCCCTCCCACAACTCCCTCCTCGGTATATGGGCAGAGATGGAGCCGCCAGTGCTCGGTTTGGCGACTTCATGATCCAAGTGTTTCGGTATGAAGTCAAAGTGCGTGAGATTCAGGCACGTGGACAGATCTGCACATCGTTAAAACTACCAACATTGCAATTATCTAGACTTGTTCATGAAATTAATTTCCCGAGGGGTTGAGAAATGCCCACTTCATATAAAATAATTGACATACAACGGTGAAAAATATTGTAATTTAACAACCTTTTTGCTGTCGTCAAACGCACTGTGCAGCAGGGCGTCGAGCGATGCTACGGACTTGACTTCCTGTACTAACTATCTTGGCGGAAAGCTGACATTTCACATGCGAAAATAAATTAGTTTTCCATGTTGCTTTGTCAGTTATCACACGGCAATGCTTGTTTTATATCGGTGAATTCTAACATTTGCGCCCGCTGCCCAGCCAGTGGTGGCAATAGTGGGTCCATCGCTGCGACGGTGGTGTCTGCAACTTGTTGATCAGCGGTTTGCTAGTATTATTTGTCGTTCTGCAAGAGCGCCAAACATACATATTTTTTTTTGTATAGTACATATGTATGTACATTTGGCAGTGCGTTTTGGATTAGCTGTGCTCTTTGCCATTTTTGGCGTTCCAGTTTTGTTGACTTACCGCCAGTCAGAGCGCTATTCTTAGACACCATCATAGACCACTTGCAATTGCGTCTTTGACATTGCACTCGGCCAGTTACGTACGCACATATATTTCCATGTTGTTACATACATTTTTACATGGGTTCGCCGCACGCAGTTAAAATAAAGTGTCTTCTACGGCTGCTTAAGTTGTTTTATGACCAAAAGATTGTGGAAACGCAATGGCATTGCTTGAAAGCATTAGAGATATTAGTCGGCAATGGCAATGGCAATAGTGGGTATTAGCGCAGCAACACGCTGTCACGCATGCGCTATATATCACACACACATATTCACATGTGTGACATGGGCGCCAGACATGTGCGCTGTGTATTATAGAGTTATGCAATCAGTTGCGCATGCGCGGTCGCGACGAGTCACGTGAATGAATTGCAATCACTTTTAAGCGAAAAGCAATTTGCTAAATCGGTAAGCGTTATATTTGTGACAAATTGTACTGCGGAAGGGATAGAAAAAATCGCACAGACACATGCAGATATGGGCCAATAACTGGATCGAAAGTATAAAAAATTGGAAAAAAGATTCGAGAAAGTGCATTGGTATTTATTTCTATAACTTCGACGAGATTTGTACAAAGCTAAGAGCAGCCACAATCGTAGGGTTCTTATTAGATACTGTCCAATAGGCATCCATGCGGTAAGCCTAAAAATCAAGACGGACTAGACTTCTAGTTGTCGAAGTTGTATGGCAGAGAATGAGCTGAAAAAGTTCTGAGACCTTCTGCTTAATTGTCCAGCCTGTGAAAGACTGAGGTTAAAGTATCTCGATGGTCTTATCTTCAGCGAAGCAGAAAACATAGACGAAACTGGCATTGTGAGTGTCTCATTCGGATTGCCATAATAACCGTTCCAGACTTTATTGTCGTGCCCCAATATTTCGCCAGTTTCTTTGTGTCCCGAGCTGCCTCCGAACTGCTGTTCCGTGGACTGTATTCTCCAGATGTGGTGTCATTTGTATATTTTTTGCATCAAAAATTTAAGAAGAAGAAAATAAGAAGACCGTTAACCAGACCTAGGGACACAATTTTTAGACGGTTAAAGTAAATTGGGCATCCTGGGCTATACGAACTACGCTGGACTAATTTGAGTAAGAAACCGAAATTTTTCTATAATTCTCGTTCTGCCCCCCCCCTTTAAGTAAGCTAAAAAAATAACCCTTTTAAAAACGACCCGCTCCTTATGTTCCCCATGTACAACATGTACATGTCAACACACTAAAACTGCATATCTCGCTCTTTTTGAAGTCACTGACCTTTTTGAAATTGAAATCGATGCGTTTCTTATCGTGATTGCATCGATGGGCCGTGATGCGAGAAATCCATCATTGATATGAGTGTTTGCATTTTTGCAGTTGTTTTTGCGTGGCACTCTCCTCATCTTCTTCTATGCATGTGTACTTTGTTGGGTGGCCACAGTGATGTCTCTGGCAGTGGTTGGTATTGTCTGAGCGCCGATTGTATTAATCAGATTAACGAGACTTTGGCATGATGTGTTGCAACATGTGAGCGCCGCCACAGGCACACAGGAAGCTGAGCGATAAGATCGAATTTGTGTGTACTTCGTGAAATTGATTTCATACAACAATATGAATGCATTAAGTACTTATGTGATTTTGTTATAGGGATATTGGTTTGGCTTGGTGATAGAAGCAAAGAACAACAACAAAGATGGTTTGAAATTATTTTATTTAGAAATTTTCGTTATTCATTGACGGATGAAATATTTAGTTCAATAGTATGTAGGTAAGTGATTTCATTACGAAAACACGACAGTTTGTATAGCAATCTTATACTATAGTAGTTCGATCTGAACAGTTCTTTCGGAGGCTACAGCGCTGCCTTAAAAAATAAAGAAGTTTCCTAAGGAGCCGCATTCCGAGGGCCTATCTATCAGGATTGCAACATGCTCATTATAAAGGCAAGTCAGTGGATACTACCCTGCATACTATCGTGTCATGGCATGAGGAAGCCATTACGATTACGGATTAAGCTGTTTGGACCTTAGACAATCTTGAGGTTGAATTAAACCTCAAACACTTCATTCTCAATTTGCTGTGCGACAGAACGATTGAAACGAAATATGCGTAGTGGTGCCCCACAGGTTGGAGTTCTCTTTCCTCTTCTGTGGAACCTGGCCATTAACGACCTGCATAAAACACTTGAGGGTCGTGGCTGCCGGGTGATTGCCAATGCAGACGATGTAGAACTTATGTGAGACATCCCCTCCAATCGAAAGATATAGTGAAATATCTAGGGCTAATATGGTATAGGAAGCTTTCATGGAAGCCGATTATCGAAGAGAGAGAAAAAAAGCATCGAGGGTCTCTCACCGAAAGTGATCCTTTGGCTCAATGACACCATAGTCAAACTCATTATGTTCTATGGAACACTTGCAAAGAAACTCGAGAGCTCACCAGCATGTGTGGTTCACTAGGTCCACTCCAATCATGGCACTAAACACCATCTTGAACATAGTGACCGTAGACATCGCCGGAAGGTGTATGGCAGCGAAAGTAGCTTTTGGATTTAGAAAAAGGAAGGCTCTTCAAATAACACGTATCTGAACATTCTAATATCTTGCATTCATACAAGATCACCACGATCATGGAATCGCAAAACCGAACTCTAGCGGCTTCTCCTCTGTCCATATACCGACGTGGGAGCTATGGGTGGGAAGAAACCGTTAAAGGAGAGGGGCCGTGAGCTTCTTTACGAATAGGTCAAGGCCTGAAGAAAGATTGGTGGAGGTGTTTAAGTTAAGGAACTCTCAATCAACTATATTTTCAGACTTCCAGACTCTTACATTTACATTAATGTAGATCTGCTGCTCCGAAGTGTGGTCGCCTTCAACGAAGTGAAACATTCACAATCGCAGGATGAACTAGCAAGGAAATCGATAGAATGAGGGTGGGGCGGTGCTCTCGTATCCTTTTGTTCTACTGCTAAATAACTGAGCTGCAGGGCTTCCTTGCGCTGTCGCAAAAGCCTTTTGGCCAAAGATTGATCGCAAAAGATTTTTGGATCTCTTTGCTCTCAGTAATGCTAGCCTCTACCTAGTTTTGGGGCTTTTAACGGGCCAATGCCTTACTGGCGTCCTTTCTATAAGGTTGGGAGTCTTAATAGACGCCGTTTGCAGAGGCTATTTGGTAGAAGATGAGATGGAAACAACTCAACATTTACTTCTTGACTGTCCCGCAGGAGTTCTTAATTTCCAATCCTTCACAAAGAACCAAATATAGCCTAACCTAACCCATACAAGAACTTGATTTTGAATCGGTTAGTTTTTATGGTAGCTATATGCCATAGTGGTCCGGTAGCGACAATTTCGACAAGTATACAGCTTCTTGGAGAGGACGTGTGCAGAAATTCAGATCGCTATCAAAGCGTTTCAAATTTTTTGTTCGTTGGTTGACTAAAATTCAGAAATCGAAATATAATATATTGGCTATATAAATATGTAAATTTATATGTACATATACATTTGACATTATATTACCATATATGTATACTTACTTCACTACTTATGGGCATACACCGAAAATGTTCGATAACAAAACACGAGATAAGCTTAACTACCTTGATATAAATTTACAACTTGAACTGTCGGCTTATAAATAGATGCTAATATTATGGCTAATAACAAATAATTTCAACACAGTTTCAATAAAGTACTGCGATTCCACTAATTAACTTAAAGAACCTAAATGTATTATAACACTAAATATTTGCGCCGCCGGCATGCTTATGTACTTCCCACTTTTTACCCAGCGCCAAATCGCGTGCTTGATTTCGCAAAATTTTGCCACAACCCGTTTTGGGCAGCTCGTCGAGAAAGAAGACGCCACAATGCAGTTGCTTATGCATCACCTGCAAGCGCTTGGCCACATACTCGACAATATCTTGCTCCAACAATTTACTACCCGGCACTTTGACGACCGCTGCCGCTGCGGCATCGCCATCCACCTCATTCCACAAACCGAAAACACATACTTCTATCACATCGGGTAACTCTGCCACGACTTGCTCGATCTCGTGCGGGCAATATTGCATGCCATGAAACTTGAGCATATCCTTCTTTCTGTCCAACACATACAGGTAGTTATCATTGTCGAAGTAACCCAGATCACCGGTGTGAAACCAACCCTGATAGTCTTGCATACGTTTCGTCTCATTCGGATTGCCATAATAACCATTCCACACCTTATTGTTATGCACCAATATTTCGCCGGTTTCGTTGTGTCCCAAGCTACGTCCAGCGTCGTCAAGTATTTTCACCTTCAAACCGGGTACGAGTTTACCCACGGAACTGGGTTTGGTGATGCCCAAATTGGCTGAAACACCACCGCATTCAGTGAGCGCATAACCATAAGATATGTAACCATTAGTAACATATTCCTGCATCTTTAACAAGGTCGGCACATAACAATTACCACCACCAATGCTGAGGAAGCGCACACTCACTAATCGCTCTTTGGTTAGAAGCGGTGACTTAACAAGTGTGGCTATGTGTTGTGGCGCCAAAGTGAGTATAGTCACCTTGTATTTGTCGATAAGTTCCAAAAGATATTCCGGTGTATAAGGTTTATCGACAATAATGCGTGTGGCGCCATGACCACAACTGAAGAGCATGTTGAATAAACCCGTCGACCAGTCGATGGTGCTGAACGAGAGCAACACGTCTTTGCTGGAGACAAAACTGTAGGCGAGTAATGAAGATTTTTTTGAGTAATTGAGCAGGTTTATAACTGTAATTGTATACAGAAACTTACCCGTAATCAAAGAGGCAGCTAGAATTGGAAATGCACACATTCTTAGGTAGTCCGGTGGTGCCTGAGGTGCAGAGTATGGCTACCGTTTGATCACCACCAATGGTAAGGCTTTGCGGACTGTAAAGTAGAGCATATTTAAATACTTTATAAAAAAAAGTTTGTTGGCTATTAAATTAATGTTTAATTTGATTTAAGAAAACTGTAATGACTATGCTCCAAGTCTCCGCTGCGAACATAGTTCTCACTGGAACAGATTATACGAAGATTGATTTCGACCTACATAAGCAAATGTCGAACGGACGAAAACACTCCAACTCTGAAAGTATTCCACATAGTATCCGCCGGAGGCAGCAGAGGAAGAGGAAGACATACACTCCGTTGGAAATACCAGTTTAAGAAGGACCTGCCTTCGCTTAATATTTCGATACAATATTTTACTTGTTGAGCGTTGTAAGATGCGACTGAGTACTAACTGTGTATACAGTACAGTTCACTATATGTTAACCATGGATCAGTTCTGGAGCTACTTTGTTTATGGTTTGACTAAAATGCCTGCGTTGAACGCGCTTTATGATCTCGGCCCGTGACCTAAACCCTAATCGACGCTTGCAATGGCATATGAAGTTCATGGAAACTGCATTGTACCAACTAATACTCACACATAAAACATTTCACCCTTTGTGGGCTCTAGCAGATCCTCGATTCTCGGCAAATCGCTGCGATGCTCCTTCAATGTATAAACATTCGCCTTCAACATTTTGCTGACCGCACTCACGCGTTCGTAGATGCTGCCATCGCAAAAGATCAAACGCGGGCGCGTAGTGTAGAACAGATTTTTCATGGTGGCTGCGGATCAAAAATGTCAAAAAGTGAATTTGAAATAAATGCATTCAATTTAAACAAAAATAAGGGCGCTCAACTACGCCGGCACCTACACTCGTCTTGGTGCGGACTTAGCGCATGGAAGGGCGTGCAATTCAGCAAGCAACCCAAAACCA
The DNA here is from genome assembly GCA_027475135.1 of Bactrocera correcta. NCBI lineage: Eukaryota > Metazoa > Arthropoda > Insecta > Diptera > Tephritidae > Bactrocera > Bactrocera correcta. The sequence continues at coordinate 11,625,540 of CM050325.1, forward strand.
AGGGCAGCAGATATGTGGTATTGCCACCGGCAATGCCGATAACATCGTCTTGCTTCAGACCCATTGCCTTGAAGTGTTGCGCCAGCCGAATACCAAAGGTAATCGCCTCGCCGTTAGTGAGTGCGGTGCCCTCGGTGTCGGACAGCTGATTGCAATAAAAAAAAAATAAAATAATATTTAGATTTGTATTTTTGGTTGTTGTTGCTCACTTACCTGACATATATTTCCGGCATTATTGCGCATAAATGCTAAGAGCACCTTGCCAATGGAACAATCCGGATCGAAGAATTTCGGCGTCGCTGGGCCGCTCCAAACTTTCATATACTTATCGAACTCTGTATTGATGTGATCCATAATCCGTTTGGCTGATTTTTATTAAAAGATAAATAACAACAGCCGCAAAACGTATGCGTAGCGTCTAATTTTACCGTCAAGTGGCTAACGGCTTACTTAACTGAATGGGCGAAATGGCATATTTTCGCTTTGGCTTGGTGTTAATGCCTGAAGTTGATAAGGAATGTGGCGTTGGCTATCTGTATGCGTATTAATGCATTCTCGGTTTGCTTGTCTGCGTTAGCGCTGTGACCCTATAGAAAATTATAATACATTTATGTACTTATATGGGTAGGTAGGTAGATAGGGTGGCTTTTTGACAACGCACCTAGTCTTTTGGATACCACCGGCACTAAAACTCCCTCACTTTATTGTCTCCTGACACATTTGCTCTATTGCGTCCTCTCTGAACTAGCCGGTGCTTCTGATGAAGTTCATCAGTATCAAAAGTTGTATCTGTGCAACCTTCGAAATAACGGTCTGAAACTCTCGATCATTATTTGCGATTATTTTCCTATACAAAGCAGAGAAGATATTTTATAGTCTCTTCTTGTTCTACCTGGTCACAGCTTCTACAATAGCCATTTAAATTGTTCCTAGACTGCTGGCATGTCCTGTTAGCACTTCCCTAGGGTTCTTATGTCATTTTTTACTTGACATATAAATAATTGAAATTTTGCTCTAATTTTTCTCATTTCCACTCATCGTGACACGGGTCTTAAAGTTCAAGGTCTTATTTCGTTAACAGATTAATTCGTTTTAATCATTTGGTTCCAGCACGTTCCCTCCATTATGTCTTTTCGGCATTCATGTTTAATATAACGACCGCATAAATCAGTTAAAATTTTCTGCAGGGTCTTGTTTGGCACTTGTCAGCCACAAACGTTCTTTTTGATAAGATTACTACCGTCAAAAAGTAAAAAAAAGCGACGAGTAAAAAGCAATGACAGCCGAAAATCCGTTTTGTCAAAGAAATATGTCTATGTTTACATATGTATGTATATGTGCATAAAATAGAAGACATGTATTGCCAACTAAATTAGAAACGATTTCTTGCACTATATCAGAGACTTGTTAAAATATTCATTAACATACTCTGACTATGCAGATATGCATATACCTGTATGCATGTGCATAAATGATAATGATGAGTAATGACGTCACGAACGATGGCTACACAAATTATCGTTGTATATTTTACATTTAAAAGCAGCCCAAAAGTATGCAACGATTTTAAAATGTAAAGAAAGTTCCTGTATTTCCAACATAGGCTGACTCAAAAGCTCGAAAACCATATCTTCTCTAGGTGTGTGTCTCTGCTCACAATCTACAAGGTTGGCAACTTGGCTGCAAGACTTTTTTCAATTTCAATTTTAACAGAGGCTGTCGCTTACGCAGACAAGTCGTTGTGTTGCAAGTGTATTTTCATAATTAAAAATGTTAAGGTTCAGACCTTACTCAATATCTAAAAATAAAATGCAAAATTAAAAAAAAAGAATATGATTCTAATAATATATGTATGAGCGCTAATTTAGCAGGTTATATAGAGTTAAAATTAAAAAAAAAAATCTGTTTTTAATATTATTTTCTTAATGTTAATATTGTATATTTAAGAATACAACCAGAAAATTTCATATCCGGTGAACGATTGAAAAGTCGTTTCAGAGTGCTTGGAAGTACAAGGCCAAACTTCAAACGCGGTTTTTTTTTTCAAAATGAGTTCTCGAAAATGACTCAACTAATTAGTCTCAAATTTTAATACGAGCTTCTTAAAATATATATTTTTAGTGATTAATATAAAGTTTTGTTTAAATCAAAAAAAAATTTTTTTTTTATAAACAATTTAAATACGAATTTTGGGTCAAAAATCGATTTTTTGTTTGAAAAATCGCAATTTTTCAAATTTTATTTCATTTTTTTCTTCCGATTAATTACGAGAATTACATTACTTTAACCAAATCTGTTTTTTCAGAGGATCCAGTTCATAGAAATAATGGGCATCGTAAAACGTCTTTTTTGAAAGGACTGCCAGAGATCAGCTGTAGTTCCTTTCCAAATATATATTTTTACGAGTACTAAATTAAAATTTAGATAAAAGATACCATATGATGTTTACACATTTTTCAATAAAATTAAAGGTTTTCTCAGAAAAAATTCTTGAAAATTCACTTTTTTTGACCTTCTAACTGTATAAAACCCCTTAAAGGTGCGCCTAGCTTGATAGCTTAAAAAAAATTAAGGAATTAACAAAAAAAACATAAGCATTTTGAGCGTACATTAATAAATATTTTAAGCACACATTGTAAATATTTCAAGTAGAATACGATCTTCGACGATAATTCACTACAGCAGTGATGCCAGCCTTTTCCGTAATTGCAACTTGAAAGAAGTTCTCTACCTGAAGATAATCCTTCTACAATGGCTTATGATCGAAAAAAAAATTAAAACTTTACAGAACAGTGATGACCTAAAAAATGTGAATAATAAATATTTCAAGAGCAAATCGAGTTCAATTACGGACTTAATTAAATATTAATTGACTAACAAATCTTTCATTATTCTTTCATTTTATTCTTTGGTGAGTTTGTATGTTTATATTACTAATCGTATAACAAAGATCTGAAATATACAGCACTCTAAGCTGAATCATTCTATAACAAAAATTATTTTGATATTTGTGGATCACTAAACATTAATTGTGCGATTTAAAACGAATTAAATTGAAAAATAAACTGCTTTATTATGCTTAGATCCACACTCAGTAAATTAGAATTTTGAAACCAAGAGTGTAAGGTTTACAACGAAACGCAGCAAGTTTTCAAAGCAACCCTCCTTCAGGTGCTTGAATCACGGATTATCTACCTGCTAATCTCATTAACATGACAGCTTATCTTCCAAGGACACAGATTAAGGTAAAACAAAAGACAATGACAGCTCTGAGCAGGTTCTAGAATGGCATACTTCCGCGAATCGCACTAAATCTACCTAACTCTTCGTATATAAAAAGAGTGCAGACACAAGTTATTGAACATAATCAAGCCTAACCTAGTGAAAGTCACACGTTTCGGAAGCTGTGTTTTTAGAAAAATTATTACAATTCAATACAATTTTGTTCACAAAAAAGTAAAGTAAAGTGAAGTAAGAAGAAAAATGAATTCAAATAACTATATGAATCAGTTCAACGACTTTATGGATGGAGTAGGTCCGAACATGTCGATGATGGAACGACAGGACACAAGGCAAGCTCCTGCTTGTGCTGACCACACGCAACAAAAACCAAACCGGCAGCAAAGCCCAGAGCGAATACTAAAACCGATACAAAGACAAGCGCCAGTAGCGATTAAAAAACAGCTAACTGAGCCAAACCGAAAATATGCCAACGCTTATGTAAAAATTGTGGAGCAACCGGCCAGTAAAGCTGTGAGATTCCGCTATGAGTGCGAAGGGCGTTCGGCCGGTTCTATACCAGGTGTAAATTCGACGTCGGCATTGCGAACATATCCTACAATCGAAATTGTTGGCTACAAAGGTCGCTCGGTGTGTGTCGTTTCTTGTGTCTCCGCGGATCCGCCATACAGACCACATCCACATACTTTGGTGGGTAAGAAGGGTTGTAAAAGTGGTGTGTACACGTTTAGTGTAAACGAAGTTACCATGCGTGCCGAGCTTCATAACCTGGGTGTACAGTGTGTTAAGAAGAAAGACATTGAAGCCTCACTGAAGGTGCGTGAAGAAGTAAACGTTGATCCGTTCAAAACTGGCTTTTCACACGCAAAGCAACCGGATAGTATAAATATCAATGCGGTGCGCTTGTGTTTCCAAGTTTTTATTCAAGGCGAAAATGGACATTTCAGGGTGCCACTGAAGCCCGTTGTCACCGATCCCATCTACGACAAGAAGTCGAAGTCAGACCTCGTTATTCGTGAGATGTGCAGTTCGGGAACGGTGCTGGGCAACACGACAATCATGTTGCTCTGCGAGAAGGTGAAAAAGGAAGACATCGCGGTGCGTTTTTTCGAGGAGAAAAATGGTACTGTGGTTTGGCAAGCTTATGGCGAGTTTGATCCCTCCAGTGTGCACAAACAAACCGCAATTCCATTGAAAACTCCACAATATCACAACACCGATATTGAAGAACCCGTACAGGTATTCGTGCAACTACAAAGACCTTCTGATGGTGCCGTCAGTGAGCCTTGCGAATTTAAATATGAACCAGTCAAAAAGTCGCGGTTAAGACGTAAAGTAAGACTAACCGATCTTACTATGAACTCGCTTAAAGTTAGTGAGAACCAGACGGTTACCAATAACCCGTTACAAAATAATATTGGCCTTGTTGACACACAAGCAAATTTGGACCAGTTTTTTCGTATCTGGTGAGATGACACCTTCGCCAGAACCATTGTCACGATCATCATCAACCAGCAAGAGTGATACATCGGCAACAACTTCGCCTTACGGCAAGGTCACGAAGGTGGTCAACCTGGAAACTGGTCCTGTGAACATTCAAGAAACTCTCACTGTTGAGACAATTCCAACGACACTGGAAATTCATGAGGAGAGTAAAGTTTATGCGGCTAACCAAAAGCAGTCGCAATTTCCAAAACTTCAAAATATTCAAGACCAGCAACAACATCCTCATTTGGAGGAGCTCTTGCAGCAACCGAATCGGACACAAATAAAGCAAGAGCAATCACAAGCGCAATTGCCACATCAACCCCAACAACAACCACAATTACAACAACATAAATATATCCCGCCGCAGTTGCAGGAACAACAAAATCCACCACCGCTACAACTGCAAGCAACCAATTCTTCCGCAGCAACAGCAGCAGCCACAACAACCACTTCATCCTCAGCCACTACAGCTGCCGTATCAGCAACAAGGGGTTCCCCAGCAATCACAAACACAGCTGCAGCAACAACAACAATGGCTAATGCAGCAATTGCAACAACCATTTCTTGTTGACACGAACAAGGAAGAGAAACTCACCAACATTTTGGCCTTAGCTGTTGCAGCGCTGAGCAATAATCCATTCAACTTGCAACAATTTCTTAATGCCACTGCAAGCACCATGTCACAGAATGGCCAGCATAATTCCGTTCAAAATAGTACACAGCAACAGGCGCTGCAGCCATCTCCGCCGGTTCAACAACAACATCAATTTATACCGCCTCAACAACAGCAGCCACCACAACAAGAAAACGATTCATCTCAATCACAATTCCAACAACAATCTAATCTCGCCACGACTAGTAACGATAAACCGTTGGTGGGCGAGGTCGATGCAAAGAATAACAGTAATTCTGACACGCGTGGAGAGGCTTCCTCCATAAGCCAGTTGCTGAATTTGGACAGTGATCAATTGGTACAGATCTGCGATGGCACACTACTCAATCACACCATTACTGAGGATTTCGAACTGGCATCTTTAACCTTAACAAGTTAGATGTTTAAAATCGGATGTTCATCTTTATAAGTTTCTTTTATTTTGAAAATATATTTAATACAAAAATAATAATATTAAATTAATACCCAAAATAATATTTCAATACTTTTTTTATTAATGAGATAAAAATGAGCCACAATGACGAGATTAAAAGACTGTGTTCAAGTTCCTTGTCTGGGATGAAAGGAAAATTTCCTTAATTGCTTTACGATTTAACTTGGAGTTTCCCAACTTCGGCAGCTCTTCCACAATGACGACACCGCCATGTAAATGCTTGTATGTCGCCTCGAAGTGCCCCTTTCACATGCCTGATCACATCTGGCGCACTTAAAGAACTACCTGGTATTTTAACGACAGCGGCCGCCGCAGCATCGCCCACATCGTCCCTTGATATCCCGAATACACACACCTCTTTCACATTTGGCATTTGTACAATCACCTCTTCGATTTCTTTTGTACAATACTGCATACCAAGATACTTCAGAATATTCTTCTTCCGATCAATCACATGTAAATATCCGTCCGTATCGAAAAAGCCCAGATCGCCGGTATGGAACCAACCGTCCGCTTTATATATCGACTGTGTCGCCATATTATTGTTGTGATAGCCCAACCATTGGCGACTGTGTTGACAGCATATTTCCCCAACCTCTCCAGCGCTCACACGTTTACCACTTTCATTTATAATCTTGGCTTTGTAGCCTGGTTGTAGACGCCCCACAGCTTGCGGTTTCTCCAACAGCTTACAATTCATCGTCAATACAGCTTCGAACTCGGTTAAGCCATAAGCGAAGATCATTCGACCTTGCCTCAAATACTTTTGAAACCCCTGCTGTATATGTGTGGAGCAATTGCCACCACCATACACAAGGTATCGCAGGCTGTCTAACTTTTCAACGGTAATTGATTGGTGATTAAGTAATACAGCTAATAACGGTGGTGCAATAAGAATGAATGTGATCTTGTATTCTGGTATTAGTTTCAGAAAATATTCCGCATCGAATGGTCGTTCGGTAATAACACGCTTAGGCGCCGAAGCCAATGCTAGCGATGAGCATTATCAAACCCGTAAGCCAGTCCAATGTGCTTAAAACGAAGAGTACGTCTTCTGAGTTCAAAAAGCTAAAAGAAACATTGACTTATATTGGAAATCAACTGGAAATTTGAAGAATGGTTAATATCGCTCACTGTAACATATCGAAAAACCGCTTATGATTGGAGATGGTTACCGCTTTGGGAACGCCTGTTGTACCGGATGAGCACAAAATAGCCAAAGTTTGATTCGGTCCATCCTCCAAAATAGCCGGACTACAAGTAAAACAATTATTATGTTTTCAATCGATGGTTTGGTTCTTTGAGAGTTGAATACTCCGTTTGTATCATGAGTAATTTTTATAGATTGAAAGACAGGACAAGTTTAAAGCCCATTTTTTTAAGTTGAAAGGCAACTTGAAAATATCGAGTAAACAATCGAGTCTTTAAGGAAATTTTTCTTGTATCATTTCTAAATTTAGAAGAGATAATTAGTTTCATTAAATAAAAATACAACTTTTCGTTTCTGTCATTAAAAGGATCGGTTAATTACAGCACTCCCACTCCTCGTACACATAGTAATAGCTCACGTCTTCGTCTTCTTTTTAGCTAAAATTATCTGTTTCATCTCGTACTCCAAAGAGAGTCTGAACCAATAACCAGAAGGTTCACCTCTGCATACAGCCCACACCACATTAAACTGGTCTGTGGCCAAAGATCTTACAACAGATTTAAATAGTCACTACACAGTTACAGTTACTTTATATACTTTGTCCGCGTTAAGGTTCCAGCTCTTATTAAACCATGCAACCGAATTCGAAAGATTATTTTTTGTATTACAAAGGGTGCTACAAGATAAAATAGTATACTTTATTTCAAATTTTTTGGGCTTCAAATAAAGTAAAATGAATATACCGAATCTGTTGGATAAAATACCAGTGACTCACGTAAATGTATGTTCCGAACCAGTCGGTTTCAGCAGATCCTTCACAGATGGCACCTTCGGCAAATGATTACTTAAGGTGTATAAGTTCGTTTCCAACTCATTTGTTGCCCGCTCGACTTTTGCGTAGTCCTGTCCATCGAAAAATATATACTTTGGCTTTGTGGTTTCGAAGAGACTTTTCACAGACTCTAAAAAATGTATGCAGACATGTATATAACATTCCATAAACTTCCATTTCGACCCTTACTTTCCTCTAGATTGGGATTAACCGCATGCAGCGCGATGCCACTGAAGAAACATGCCAGGGCTACGGCCATCAAGTGGGTGGTATTCCGCGCAACCACACCAACAATGTCACGTTGTGTCAAGCCCTGCTTGCGAAAATGTTCAGCAACACGAATGGCCTGCAGCAAAGCTTCTTTGTAGGTTAAACTTGTCTGCTCAGTGTCGGATATCTTACGGGGTTTACAAAGGTTCAACAAAATTTTGACTAAGCCGCTTTCTTAAACTTTTGAACACTTACTTGACAGATGCTGTGCGGACAACGGCGCATTTGCTCGAAGAGTATGCGTCCCACAGATGCGTTGCGATCGTAAAAGTCAACGAATTTCGGACCCAGCCATTCCTTAGACTCGGCGTCGTATGTTGCACCTATGCTTGCATCTATTTCGAACATTTCTAGTTCTGCATTTAAGCACGAATTCACAAAGCAACACGTAAGTACATATGTATGTATATGGACTTCCTACTTTGCGAAAGCGTCTAGTCTTGGTAAATTTCGATGCTCAACTGTTGCAACTCAATGCGGATGCACCAAGTTGCCGGGTATATATATAATAAATATTTGCGTGTCAAAAAATGAAAGCTAGTTATTTACGGATTGATATAATTTCTACTAATTAAACCTGTGTGTATGTTTGAATATTACCGGGAGTAAGGGGTGTCTCCATAGATCATTGAAGTGATAACAAAACACTCATTGTCTTATATAGAGATATGAACATGACTCGAAATAAAATTTGAGAGCTTGAACATTATCTTACATCCTTGATAAATATGGGAGGGAAGGATTTTAAGGCATACTGATTGCGTGAGCTCCTACTAACCTCCGTTGAACATATCTTAAGCTTGCGTTACTCAAATGATTGACTGGTTTATTGAGAAGAAACTTTAGACGAATTAAATCACCCGATATTTATTAGCTAGCAATAGTACATATATACTATACGTATTATATAAGTAAGTAATGCATGTAACCAAGCTGACCTTTACGTCTATGAAAAATAAATGCGTGTATGCCAAATCGGATGAAGCAATTAGCGTACATACTTATTGTATATACATACATAAGTACATATGTATGTATGGGTTAGTAATTCTTTTCTCTCTCTCTCTCTCTCTCTCTCTCTCTCTAGTCAACTTGTTATTCAACAATATTTCGTCAGAAATACGTAACTCATATCTACTAACCCAATTTGATTTACTTGAAATAGCAATACTCTTTTGAAATATACTTATTCTATTATTTTGAATGATATTTAAAATATTTTGCTAGTTTTAGTTATTAGAGTTGACAGTAAAAAATGAACCAAAAGTTATGTTGAGGTATAATATCTGGGATGCATCAGCTTCTTTGTAGAATATAGTCGGACGAAAGCATGCCCGACGATAGGAATTAAAGTGTGCTTTGCCCAATCCACAAGAAGGGAACCGCAACAATTTGGGCCAACTACCGTGGGATAAGCCTCCTCAACGTCGCATATAAGGTTCTATCGAGCGTACTGCGTAAAAGTTTCAAGTCCATCGTCAATAAACTGATTGGACCTTATAAGCGTGGCTTTAGGTGTGGAAAATCTACAACTGACCAGATATTTACCATGCGCCAAGAAAAAAGACCCGTGAAAAGAGGTTAGACACACACGGCCACTTCGTCGATTTTAAAGCTGCTTTTGACAGCAACAAAATAAGCTGTCTTTATGCCGGGATGTCTGAATTTGGAATCCCCGCAAAACTAATACGGCTGTTTAGACTGACGTTGAGCAACACCATAAGCTCCGTCAGGATTGGAAAGGAACCCTCCGAGCCGTTCCATATCAAAAGAGGTTACCGTTCCCATGACAGTCGGGTCTACGTAACCGGAACGGACCCGGATTTTTATCCGGCCAAGGACTGTCAACTCGCCAGAATTCTGCCGCTACAACAACAACAACCAAAGAGGTTTCAGACAAGGCGACTCTCTTTGGTGTGACTTCTTTAATCTACTTTTGGAGAAAATAATTCGAGCTGCAGAATTAAACAGAGAAGGCACAATCTTCTATAAGAGTTACAGCTGCTGTCGTACGCCGATGATGATATCAACCGCGTCGTTAATTCTACTTTCTCCAGAGTGGATAAAGGAGCGAAAGAAATGGGTCTGGTAGTGAACGAGGGCAAAACGAAATATCTGCTGTCATCAAACAAACAGTCGTCGCACTCGCGACTTGGCTCTCACGTTACTCATGATGGTCATAACTTTGAAGTAATAAATAATTTCGTCTACCTTGGAACCAGTATTAATTATGTAAGCATCGAAATCCAACACATAATACATTGGAACAATATTTCTCAGAAAAAAAATCTGGAAAAATCGCGTTTTTCTTATAAGGCAGCCGACATGAAATTTCGTGTATATTCAGCCACAGGCTGACTCAAAAGCTTTAAAACCTGTGTCTTCTAAAGGTGCGTGTCAATGCTAATAACCTTCAAGGTTGGTAACTTGGCTGCATGTTTTTTTTTTTTAATTTTACAAAATTATCGATTATAATCGACGAGTGAATTCTAATCGTTGCTTTGCAAGAACAGTGCGATAACTCAAAATATTAAGTTTCTGACATCATACAATATTTAAAATAAATATTAATAGCAAATGCGAGAGCTTAACAAATTTGATTTTTGGGACTTCAAAATAAAAACTATTTAATCTATTGTTTTAAAATTTTAAATATATATTTCTTCATATTTTACGCATACACAGTAAGATTTTTGAAGTAGAAAATTACAAATTTTTTTGTGTTACAAGCGATTTCCGACAGTTCTTCACTGCAACAGTAATTCAGTCCTTCTCTGTGACTGAAACTTCAAAAAATTCTCCACGTGAAGATATTTCTCGTACAATAACAAATGTTCGAGAAAATCAAAAATTTACAGAATAGTGAAGACTTAAGTCAAAAAATTATTAACTGAATTAAGGCTTACAGGCTTTGCAAGAATCCACTTTCAAAAAATCGATTTTGTTTTGATTCTAGTTTTTTTTTTTAATGTACATATAATTAAGAATGCATACAGAAAGTTTCATATCATTCCGGTGAATATTTTCGAAGTTACACGCAAATTTGAAAAGGCCTTTCGGAGCGCTTGGAAGTACGAGGCCAAACTTTAAACGCGTTTTTCTCAAAATGGTGTTTTCGAAGTCGGTGACTAACATTATTAGTCTAAATTTTGCAACGTGCTTCTTATATACATACATATATTTTTACTAATTAATGGAAGATTTTCTCTCAAAGATAAATATTTTTATATTTAAGGCCGAAATTTTGCTCAAAAATCGATTTTTAGTTTGAAAAACCGCTATTTTTTTTCAAATTATATTTTGCTTATTCCTCCAATTAATTACTAGATTTAGTATTACTTTAACGAAATCTGTTTGATTCCTTAATTTCAAAGAATCTACTTCAGATATAAAATTGTCAGCGCAAAACGTCTTTTTTGAGAGGAGCTCCCGGAGATCAGCTGTAGTTCTTTGCCAAATAAATACTTTTACTAATACTATGTTTTAAAATACAGTTAAAAGATACCATAATATGTGTACAAATTTTTCGATAAAAAAAATTTTGAAGTTTTCTTAGAAAAAATTCTTGAAAATTCACTTTTTCGGTCTTCTAACTGTACATAACCTCTTAAAGAAAAAACGTATTTATTATTCTTGAATCCACACTCAGTGGTTAACAATTAATAAATGAAGAGCTTACGGTTACCGAAACGAAGGAAAGTTAGCATGTTTTCGAAGCAACAACGGAACAACCCTCCTTCATGAGCTTGAACCACAGATTATCTGCCTGCTAACTCATTAATATGTTACACCACAACTGTCTATATCCCAAGCATACAGATTAAGGTAGAACAACATTGTTTTTTGACATTGATGTCTGATACCTTGAGCCAATATGGCATCCTTATGGCATAGAATCGCGCCAAATAACGGTAAACAGTCCTCACCGCTCGCATATACCATATGTACATATATGGTAAAGAGCACATTAACAAATTGTTAAATAAAATCAAGTATAACTAGGGAAAGTTGGACGCATTAAAAAGCTGTGTTTTTAGAAAAATAATTTCTACACAATTTTGTTCTCTAAAAGTAAGTAAATAAAGTAAGAAGAACAATGGATTCAGATATCTATATGAATCAGCCGAAGCGAACACGAAAACCGGTGCAAAGGCAAGCGCCAATAGCGATTGAAAAACAGCTAACTAAGCCAAACCGAAAATATGCTGACGCTTATGTCAAAATTGTGGAGCAACCGGCCAGTAAAGCTGTGAGATTCCGCTATGAGTGCGAAGGGCGTTCGAACGGTTTTATACCAGGTGTAAATTCGACGTCGGCACTGCGAACATATCCTACAATCGAAATTGTTGGCTACAAAGGTCCTTCGGTGTGTGTCGTATCTTGTGTGTCCACGGATTCGCCACATAAACCACATCCTCATACTTTGGTGGGTAAGGAGGGTTGCAAAAGTGGTGTATACACGTTTGGTATAAATGAGGTTACTATGCGTGCCGAGCTCCATAATCTGGGTGTACAGTGTGTTAAGAAGAAAGACATTGAAGCCTCACTGAAGATGCGTCAAGAAACACGCGTTGATCCATTCAAAACGGGCTTCTCACACGCAACTCAACCGGGTAGTATAGATATCAATTCGGTGCGCTTGTGTTTCCAAGTTTTTATCCAAGACGAAAATGGACACTTTACGGTGCCATTGAAGCCCGTCGTTACCGATCCCATCTACGACAAGAAGTCGAAGGCAGACCTCATTATTCGTGAGATGTGCAGTTCGGGAACGGTGCTGGGTAACACGACAATCATGTTGCTCTGTGAGAAGGTGACGAAGGAAGACATAGCGGTGCGTTTTTTCGAGGAGAAAAATGGTACTGTGGTTTGGCAAGCTTATGGTGAGTTTGATCCCTCCAGTGTGCACAAACAAACCGCAATTCCATTAAAAACTCCACAATATCACAACACCGACATTGAAGAACCCGTGCAGGTATTCGTGCAACTACAAAGACTTTCTGATGGTGCCGTCAGTGAGCCTTGCGAATTTAAATATGAACCAGTCAAAAAGTCTCGATTAAGACGTAAAGTAAGACTAACCGATCTTACTATGAACTCGATTAAAGTTAGTGAGAACCAGACGGTTACCAATAACCCGTTACAAAATAACATTGGCCTTGTTAAAACTCAAGCAAATTTGGACCAGTTCTTCATATCTGGTGAGATGACACCATCGCCAGAACCATTGTCACCGTCATCATCAACCAGCAAGAGTGATACGTCGACAATAACTTTGCCTTACGGCAAGGTCACGGAGGTGATTAACCTGAAAAGTGCTACGGTGGACGTCCAAGAAACTCTCAATGTTGAGATAATTCCAACGACACTGGAAATTCATGAGGAAAGTAAAGTTTATAAGGTTAACCAAAAGTCGCAATTATCAAAACTTCAAAATATTCAAGACCAGCAACAACATTCTCATTTGGATGAGCTGTTTCAGCAACCGAATCGGACACAAATAAAACAAGAGCAATCACAAGGACACCAGTTGCCGCAGCCAGTACTACAACAACAATTACAACAACATCAATCTATTTCGCCGCAGTTGCAAGTTCAACAAGAACAACAAAATCCACCTCCGCTACAACTGCAACAACCAATTCTTCCGCAGCAACAGCAACAGCCACAACAACCACTCCATCCTCAGCCACTACAGCTGCCGTACCAGCAACAAGGGGTTTCCCAGCAACCGCAAGCGCAGCTGCAGCAACAACAATGGCTTTTGATGCAGCAATTGCAACAACTATTTGTTGGTGACACAAACAGGGAAGAGAAACTCACCAACTTTTTGGCTTTAGCTGTTGCAGCGCTGAGCAATAATCCATTCAACTTGCAACAATTTCTTAATGCCACTGCAAGCACCATGTCACAGAATGGCCAGCATAATTCCGTTCAAAGCAGTACACAGCAACAGCCGCCGCAGCCGTCTCCGCCGGTTCAACAACAACATCAGTTTGTACCGGCTCAACAACAAATTCCATTTGTACCGCCTCAGCAACAACATCAATTAATACCGCCACAACAACAGCAACCTACACAACAACAAAACGATTTATCTCAATCAAAATTCCAACAAAAATCTAATGTCGCAACGAGTAGCAACGAAGAACCTTCGAGCGAGGCCGCTGCTAGGAATAACAGGGACTCCGACACGCGTGCAGTGACTTCTTCCATAAGCCAGTTGCTGAATTTGGATAGTGATCAATTGGTACAGATCTGCGATGACACACTACTCGATCACACCATCACTGAGGACTTCGAACTGACGCCTTTAACCTTCTCAGTCTAGATGTGTCCGAGTTCCCCTATACTTGCTTAATTATGTGTCTAAAACGAGGATGTAATACAAAAATTATTTTCATATAAATATTATTTATGTAACTTAATATCACAACTATCAATAATTTTGTTTCAATTATAATAATTTCCGTACACATTTGGCGCCTTCTATAACGCTTGTCTTGTCTGGGATGAAAGGACCATTTCTTTAATTGCTTTAAGATTTCGCTTGGAGTTCCTCAACTTCGGAAGCTCTTCCGCAATGACGCCATCACCATATAAACGCTTGTATCTCGCCTTGACGTGCTCTTTCACATACTTAATGCTTAAAGATGGTTTTTGTGCCGGGAATTCTCGTTGGTACCCGATGAGCATAAAATGGCGAAAGCTTGATTGCATCCTCTAATGTAGCAGAACTAGAAGAAAAACAATTGTTAGGTTTTCAATCAGTGGTTCTTTCGGTGTTGAATAATTCTTCAATAACATGTGTAATTGTTGCTTAGAAAACTTACCCTTCAATTTTCTGGGTTCTTTGTTTTATAAATGATCAGGAATAAGAGACAAGTCGAGTTGTGGATGATTCATTGTCCGTCAGTCTGTCCGTGCAAGCGATAACTGAAGACGCATTGAAAAACTTGATATGTACCTATGTGCCTTGGCACTCTGAGGAATTTGCGGATAAGTGGAATTGGACCATTACCACGCTTAAAACATTCCGTTAAACGTGATATCGAGATACATAACGAGCTTTAAGCCAGTATACAAAAATTCGGTACTAGACATTGAAATGTGGATGCGTATTTGAAGTTTAAACCTTTTTAAAATTGGGCGTAGCTCCATTCTTTAATAAGTTTGATGAACATATGAACATCACAAACTAAAGTTACATACAATATGTAGATCAAACTTACTGAGGGCAAGTTAGCATTGCTCTTTTCCAAAATGTGGAATGGTTCATTCATTCATCGCATGATAACTACGCCGGTTTGTGAAAGAAAGTGTCGTGACTATCTAGAATGTGGTGATTCACAGAGTAAAAGCGTTAAGAGCATTAAATTTCATAGCCGTAATGGTTCTGGAGGATTTCATTACAAAAGCTCATATTTTTGCCACAATGGTTAGTCCACTACAGTAATCCCATAGCTCCGTGACACTATATAAAAGTAACCGCACCCGTTCTATCACTCTCGATTTTACCAAATCTCTGTGAGAAAGCTAGCATATGTTGGACCGTCTAGCTTGTGATAAAATTAATTTGTTACTGAGAGTCCTATCGATCATCAGCTGTACTACAAGGTTGTCAATTGTATATGTATAATTTTTTCAAAGTTCCTTGTTGAAACACAGGGCTTCAGTTGTACTATGTTTTAATTGAAATTTTTATACGCTTCGTCTAAGGTAAAATGAATTAGACGAATCAAGGCGGCAAAATGCGAGAAACTCACGTAAATTTATGTTTGGAACCAGTCGATTTCAGTAGATCATACACAGCTGTTACCTTCAGCAGCTGATTACTTAAGGTTCGTTTTGAACTCCTTCGTTGCCCGCTCGACCTTTGCATAGTCCTGTCCATCGAAAAATATATATTCAGGCTTTGTTGTTTCGTAAAGACTGGTCAAGAAAAGAAAGCTTTAATTCTAAATAATAATAATTTTCATTTTTATTCAGTATTTTCTTATTTTAATTTAGCCTTACACACATACATTTTGATCATTCCGTTTTTCGTTCGTTTTACATACGTTTCTAGCCCATCAGAGGAGTAACTTCACTATTGATACCAACGTGTAACTGTTTTTACAACAAATTCTCTTTATTCTTTATTATTTATTTTGTATGCACATAATATAAACATTGTTAATTAGAATTCTGCTTCACTTGGTTCACTTGTCTTTTACATTATTTCGGTACCTTTTTTTGTCTCCTATGCACTCTCGTATGTATGTACATACACACACCCAAATGCATGCACGCATGCACATACATAAGTATATGCATAAGGTATGTATGTTAATATTACAAATATCCTCATTATGTATGTGATTTTGTTTTTGCTTAAATTATCTTCATTTATTTATTGGTGAACAGCAAACATGAGAGTTTCTGCAGATTTCTTTTGGCTTGTGCCGGTTTGTGATTTCAAAGATTTGTGTAGTGTAAGAACTTCGCGTGAGATGAAACAACGGTGCAACATGTGGTTCATTTAAGTGACTTATGTATATACTTTACATAATTATGCTTTTATATATTTTTAGTTAGTTAGTTGGTTAGTTAGTTGGTAGGTGTGTATGTATGTATTCATTGATGTTGCATGTGCTTAGTACTCGACTTGTGTGTGTGAATGCAGGAGGAAGACTTCAAATATGAAATTTATACAAAAGTACATACATACATACACATAAAATCGTTTGTGAGCTTTATTTCACAATAGAAAATATACAAATAGATTTATTTATATTCTTCATTTTTTGTATTATTATTATTTTTTTGTTATTTTATTGAACTGTTCAATTGCATGTATCCATTAACTCATTGCAACACCGCGTCTTTCAAATTTGTTGCTTTTTTGTCTTTTTTTGTTGCTATTTCTTTTCTCCGATTTTGATTTTGCATACCACTTTTTACTTATTATTTTTCAATTACTTTTAGGGAATTCTCTGCTTTACATTAGTCACCGTAGTGGAGGTCTGCGCAATTCTAATTGGAATTTCTTTCTTTTTTTCTTTCGTGAACATTAATGTATAGTATATACCTATATAAAGGTTTGCTGTATATTTAGTTTGTTGGTTTTGTTTTTGTTTTTTTTTTTTGTCAGTTTTAAACAATAAAAAGAATTAATTTCAGTTACCTTCACCCTTATACCCTTCACAGAAAATAAAATTCTTATAAGAACTTGATTTTGAGCGGTAAGTTTGTATGGCAGCTACATATATGCTATAGTAAACCGATCTGAACAATTTCTTCGGAGACTAGGGAAAAGTTCGTGTCAAATTTCATGTAGATGTCTCTAGGATATCTTAGAAACGATAACTAGTGCGCATATACATGTGTATATAGATAGGACTTGACCAAATCGACTCAGTTCGTTACGCTGGTCATTACTCGTCTCTCCTTGTATGAAGTTCGAGGAAGAAGATTTTATTATTGCAACTGATTGCAACGAGTTAAGGGAAATTCATACACCCCAATCCTTTAATGGAACGCAGTTTGCGCGTATTTAACGAAAAAATCAAGCTTAAGGCTGGTGACATAATTTACCTCTCGCAGCCGATCGACGATAGCTTTGCGCATACTTTAGCAAGAAGGTTTCGGCAACAAACCACTGTCTTATGAAGAACCTATGGATCGCATTTATATGGAATTATTGAAGGTGTCACGCGTCACTTATCGAGCCGTCATTGAGGAAGCTCAAGCTAGTTGGCGGCAGCGTCCAAATAATCAGGTCTTACATAAGTAGCAATAAAAATAAAAGCCCTATTTGTATGCTTTAATGAAATAAAAGCTCTTGAACTGGTACTAAACCTGCAGCCTATAGACCTCTTCGCTGAAAACTACACAGCGAAATCGGCGGGACGACTACTGGCTGCAGGAGAATTTACATATAGAACTAGTTTCGAGCAAAGCTCGGTGGGTAATGGCAGTTGACATGGCCCCACTTTTCAACTGGGAAAGAAAGTGCAAACATACATACGTAGAAAATGATCGCTGCCATAAATGTTAACAACGCGCAACACTCTAAACATCTATATGGTTGGCTCGAAAATGTACAATGGGGTTGTTGCGGGAATATACTGTCCAGAGTAAGCATAAAGGAGACTTTTAAGTCGAGATCGTTGCTATTGCGGCAGCAATACAGATCGAGCAGGAAGTGTCTAGAGCAGGAAACCAAAAAAAACAATGGAGCATAGCTTGGGCATTTGTGCCGCATTGGCAAGACAACGCTTTGAGCATCTGGGGTACCCACGGTATGATACACTGGAGGAGGTATCGATAGTGAGGCCGCAGAGTGTGTTAAAATTCGTATCAAGCGAAGGAGTCCTACTTCTCTAGGACCCAGCAACTGAACTCCATCTGGTATCGCAAGGGACCAAAACCTAACCTAAAACACAGCTGTTAAAGCTTCATATAAACAAAATTTTTTGCAATTTATTAAATTCTTAAGATTTTAACAATATACAGATCTCACTTTTATGTAGCACATTTTAGAGTATCGTCTAGAGATAGTCACGCTGTTTTTTCTTTAACCTACAGCATACGATAGTTGCCAATCTAATATTATGATTATTGAATGCGCAGACATTATTAAATTATACAATTAGTGATAGCGGTGTTTTATATTATTTTGCTCCGGCGGATATGTACCTACTTCTTTGATGTATATGTGGGCATGAATTTCGGTAAAAAAAGTATATCTAAATTCCAATGTTTTGCTATTTTCTTCCACTTTTTCATGGCGTAGCGAAACAAGCTTTCACTTTCCGCTAGTTAAAATATTAAATTTGGCTTTTTCACCAAGTTGTAAAGTAGTTAACCTGCTTCTTCCTTTCCCTGCTTCGACATACGATTTTAGCAGTCGATTTTCATAGCGTTTGTAGTTTTAGAAAATGTCCTAAATGCCGTTCTTATATTTATTTATTTGATATTTATTTACTACATATCAATATACCATAATTAGCATATATGGAGTACATCGTCACCTAAAATGCAAAATAGCCAACATCACTTTTCATAAGTTTAAAGGCGAAAGAAAAGCGCTATAATAGGAACCACTTATAATGAAACAAAATTTGAGTTTTGGTTACAAATTGGTTATTTATAGTACATATATACGTTATATATCAGTTATGTCTGACTGGTGAAGCCGAAAATTTTTGTGGTGAATCGTAAGCAATAAAAAACTCAATTTTGATTTTTTTTTTATGATGCATGGCATTTTAGGTGATGATATTAGAGCTTAATGCTGTTCTTTTGCTCATTGCTGCGCCTGCTTCCGCTCGCTGCGACAATTCTTTTATTGTGACACTTTTATGTTTGTTAATTCTTAACAATTATAGTTAAAATTTCCTGGTTGTGCATATTTTAAATAATAATTATTATAATTTTCTTTCTGTTCATGCCGCTTTTAGTGTTTTCATTGTGTTCAGTTCTTATTTTGCAACAAAACAATTTGAATTTAAATATTTTTACACTTAATACAATTAACACAAACCCATTAAAATCTCGACTTAGTTAATTTATAAAACAGTTACGTTTTCATTTTCATGTGTGCTACATTCATATCTTTACTTATTCGCCTAATTTTTTATTTTTTTTAATTTTATTTGTATTATTTTACACTTAACTATTAGTTATTACTACACATTTTTCTAATTTCAAAATAGTTTGAAAGTAATATTTACAAGGTTTGGACATACATATGCGTAACTTAATTATATATGTATATTTTTTGTTATTATGTTTTTTTATTTGTAATTATTTTTTACTTCTTATTTATATTTTATACTTTTAATCCTTTATTTTACTTTAATTTTTTTTATTTTAATTTTTATTTATTAATTTTTATTTTTTTTTTTTCATACAGCAAATCTTCTGCATAATTGACGAATCAAATTATCATACTTTGTTATTGTAGTTTCCGAAAATAATTTGAAAACATGTATAAAATTATGTTTGAGCTGGATCAAATCAGATTTTCAATGTGTCATTAGCCACAAATGGCGCATAATTACCACAACCTATTTGCTAAATATAAAATCATTTTTTTGTTTGCAGTTTTTCATTTCGCTTGTGACATTTTTAAACCGAAATTATTTATTTCAATGAAATCATAATGACGCAACTGTGCTTCTTTCAAGCCATTATAGACAGCTAACAAATTGTTCACATTAAACATACTGCTAATTAACTCAATTAACAGAGCCTTAAACAACTGATTAACGATTTTTGACATAAAAATTAATTAACTCAATTGAGACAGCCTTAATCTGAACAATTAACAAGTCGTGAAAAGGTAAAATATACTAATTGACTCAATTAAGGGGTGACTATGGGAACCTAATTTAACAGGTATTTTATGCACTTAATCTAGACAACTAAAATATAAAAATTAAAAAAAAAAATGCTAGTTAACTCAAGGAGAGCTTTAGTCTAGACTATTAACAAATTTTTCGCAAAAAGGTGAAATATGCTAATTGACTCAATTAAGGGGTGACATAATGCGCACATAATGTAACAGGTATTTATACGTTTAATTTAGACCATTAATAAATTTTTGCCATAAAGTTAAAAAAGTCTAAACAATTAACAAATTGTTCGCGAGAAAGGTAAAAACCTTAATTAACTCAATTAAGTCAGTAGAAAATGTATAGCCTCGAACAATATGACTATAAGAACATAGAAACTGTTACATAATGTAACAAGTGTTTCATAGCCTTAATCTAGACCACTAAGAAGTTGCTTAAGAAAATTAAAAAAGTTAATTAACTCAATTAAGACAGCAAAAATTGTATCGCCTCGAACCAGATGACTGTAGGAACATAATGTAACGGGTATTTTATAAATATAATCTAGACAATTAATTAATATTATAATAATATTTGGCATAAAGGTAAAAAAAGTTTCATATAAAAGTAAAAGAAAATGCTAATTAACTCCATTAAGCGTGGCCCACTAAACAGAAAACACTTAATTGTATTTATTAAGCCACATTGTGTACTTAGCTCGATGTGAGAACAGAAAACAAATTATAAAATCGCATATATGGCAAATGAAATATGGATCATTCCAAAACAACTTTTCTTAAAAAACGTTGTTAGGTTAGTAGAGCAGCATGCAGGCCTTGAGCTCGCTGACAGTAAGCACTTACACCTGTACACCTGTCTTCATACATACATGCGCTCGATTTATGGGGCTCGCGCGAGTTCGGCAAGCATTGACTAGCAGCCAGCATTTGTGAGCTTGGGAGAGCTTTCTGGCTCAGAGTTTAACGTAAATGATTCATTGAACTGCTAGCTCTTAGCAAGGCTTACATCGCCGCAATAATAGGTGTCTTAACTGGACAGTGTCTCATTGGCAGTCACGCGGTAAGGCTATAGACTTTGAAGGACCCAACTTGGCAAACTTGCTACGAGGAAGATGTGGTGGTAACATATAGACACTTTCTCCTCCACTGTCCAGCTTTCGCCCGATTAAAGTTGAAGGATCGCGGTTGCCATACTTTTTACGGCGAATTGGCTAGAACTGATGTAAGCCGCCTCAATATATTTGTGGCAGGCTTTAGGCGTTTTGTCGATATACAAAGGTTTTGTATATTTTCTTCTATATAACCTCTAATGTTGGCTGAAAATGAATACCAAAAAAAAAAAAAACAACAAAAAAAAAAAACATAGTTCCAACTATAATCTGTGCCACATGGTTTTGGTTTAAAAATGTCACATGCGTATAGGGTTATTATATTCATTATGTATGGGTTTTTTGCTAAATTAATCACACTTATTCTCACGCTTAATACATAGATTTAGTATTAACACTTATATTCAAGTCTTCAACAATCTAGTTATTATTATAAATACGTAGTTATTACACTTACAATGCCTCGGTTGCTAGAAAAAACCCTGTATGCACGAGTAACTACTTCCGCGCTTTGATATTCAACAACATCCACACTTTTAACCCTCCACGCACGCCACAATGGAACGCAACTCGCATTACGAGCAACGACTTACGGTCCACACTTCCCACAATTTCTTTTTCTATGCGCTCTCCTTGCTACACTTATTTATATATCTATATTTGCTTAGATGTGTATAATTCCATTGTACATATATATATATATATTTTTTTTATACCACATACATATTTACTCTTTTACATAACTGTTTTTACTCACATTTCCAACATAACATGTTTGTATATACTTTCAAGATGTTACTGTTATTTATTTTTTCGATTTTTTCAATATTTCTTGAAGCTTATTACATCCAACGCTAATGTCGAAACGCTTATATTTGCGCTTTTCAATCAAGCAAATTAAGTTTATAAATATATTTTAGTATAATTAAAAAATAGAAATTAACTGTAAATATTTATGTACATAGCAGGAGGCAAACGAATTGAAAGTGAAAATAAAAAATTAATGCGAAAAGCAATTGAAAACTGGGGTGAATTTTGGATAACTAAACGAGCTTTGGCTATAAATCTCAAATCTTGACGCTCGCTAAGGGATTTTGCTATGTAGAATTCATTTTATACTTTGAACTGTCGGCATTACGTGCGATTCGGGAGTGGGCACACACAGAGGAGTACACAAGAATTACATGATTTTGAGTGTAAGTAAACTACAGTTAGCTTCATAGTAAGGGTCTTGAGATGTAGTGTTCATACTATGTTTTTATACTTTTGCCATATTTAAATTTATATTTTAAAATTTTTGGTTCTAAATTTATTTTTTATTACTTTTTATGCTGGCATTTAATTGCTTTTTTCGATTATTTATTTTTTTTACAATTTCGTGTGTTCCTTGTGTGTGTGCTTGAAACCAATATTTTGACTTTTATGTTCATAGTAATGTGATTAGTAAAGCTGATGGTTATTGCATTTTTATGAATTTTTCATTTTACTTTTTCTTTTTCGACGTAAGTGATTGTGTTCAGTGTTAGAGCTCTTTCGAAATTTCGTACTAAGTTAAGGTTTTCATATAGATTATCATACTATCCTAAAAAACTAAGTTCACTTAAGTGTATACTACAACACACGTAAATTAAATATTGGTAAAAAAGTTTAAAAAATTATATAATTTTGAATAATGAAAACTTGGAATTTTCCCGAATTCGGCGTGTGAAAAAGTCATAAAAATATTTAATTTTTTTAAATTAAAAAATATATTATAGATACATATAGGTATATAATTGTAGGTATGAGTTGCTCTAAACAATAAACATGAAATTCATATACATGAATTCAATACACGACGGTTATATTCGAACTTCTGTTGGTGAAAAGGTTGAAACCTCACGCAGTTGAATTGAACTTCAGATCAACCCAACTAAAATCAGAAAAAAATGTATTAAAGTTTTCAATTATTATATAAAAAACCTTCGTGATCATTCCAATCCGTTGAAACTTCATAATTCAAAGTTAATTAAGTGTTAAATGGACAAGAATATCCAACATTTTCGAGCCAAATTTTGTTTAGCGAGGAAATTTCTGGCTCAACGGGTGTGTAAACAAGCAAAATTGCCACATTTAGGACGAAGAGCAATCTGCAGAGATTCAAAGCTGCCGTTTCAACCAGAAATTTTGTGGGTCGGTGGAATTATCGGTCCATATTTCTTCAAAAATTCTGTCGATGAGAACGTAACTGTCAATGGGGGCAGTTATCACGCCACAACTACTGACTATTTGATGCTCGAAATAGAAGCTCGTGATCTCGGCGACATTTGGTTTTAACAAGACGGCGCCACTTCACGCTCATCGCATCAATCAATGGATTTATTGAAAAGAAAACTTCGTTGAGCAGATAATTTCACGTTTTAAGTCGGTGGATTGGCACCATTAGATTTTTTCCTGTGGGGATATATAAGGGCTAAAGTGTATGCGTACAATCTTGCTTCGATTCAGGCCTTTCAGCAAAATAATATCCAAATTGTACTCGACGGATAGATCATCTGATATAATATTCATAAAATGAATGGCAAAAAATGTTCTTGAGAATGATAATAAACAGTCCATCTTAAATTTGAAGTTTCTGTGTTTTTTCTCTAGGATACTCTAGTCAATCCCACTTTCACAAAGTTGAAAGTAGAAAAGTTGAAGTTAGACAATATTTCAACTGAAATATTTTTGACAGTTTGAGTTAATAATACTAATTGATACAAATTCAGATTGAGTTAATAACAAGAATAGAAAACTTCAAACAAAATGCAGTTGGGTTGAAAATCGTAATCAATCTCCACACAGCTCGTGAGCTTCAAACTGTATATCGTGGTGAGGCAGCTCGTACACACAGCACCTTAATTAGCTCAATTAGTAACCGGCTTGATTTTTTTTTGTTAATATTTCTTTATTTATTGAATGCTTGTTTTTAGTCGATTCACGTGGCTCTCTGTGTTTAATATAAACTATTTGCTAAAAATACTTTCACGAGTCATAATTAATTTGTTAATAAAGACAATTTTTAAAACATACTACTCAACTAGAGATTAATGAAATTTTTTTAATTTATAGTTAATTATATAATTATAGTTAATGTTATTTTTCAGTGTGTATGTTAAGCAAAAATCTACAGCTTGCAACGGAAAGTTTTTGAGAAATTTCTTTGACTAATAAAATTTAACTAAGCTAATAAATTTTACACAACAACTATTCATTTTAATTAATTTACTAAAAACATGTAATTGAAATATTGTATTAATTAAGATTTTATTAAGTAAAATACTAACATCAAAAATGTTTTAAAATTCATACAATAAAAAAATGATTTGTAGCTTGAAAGTAAAACCAAAGTTTATTTAAAAAATCATAATTTAACTAGAATACGAGTAATTGAAATCATTTTAAATAAGTGCGTAGTAGAAAAATATTTCAAATTGAATATAGTAAAAACAATTTGAATTTTGTAGTTGTACCCACCAGTTAATTGCTAATTTTTTAAGCCTCGAAACAAAACGC
Source organism: Bactrocera correcta (assembly GCA_027475135.1). Lineage (NCBI taxonomy): Eukaryota > Metazoa > Arthropoda > Insecta > Diptera > Tephritidae > Bactrocera > Bactrocera correcta. Next base: position 11,650,612 of record CM050325.1, read on the forward strand.
ATTCAACGAATTGGATTAAATTAAATAATTCAATTTTTGGATTTTACAAAAAACATTGACTTTTTATTTTACAAACAAATATTAACCTATGTAAGCTTTTATAAATACACAGTTTTTTTCTTTTTTGCTTAATTTACACGCTTAGTAACACACTTAAGATAATTGTCAAATATAAAGTTAATGCAACAATTTTCCAATGACACTTTTGTTTTGTTTTAATTCCATATGATAACAAATCATTGCAAACATATTTACAAACATAATTGACGATCTGGTCGCTAATAGTTTTGATTGAAAATGTTGTGTGAGTTGAGAAATGCGAAAGCTCGTATGAGACTACATGAGAATTAAATTAACATAAATATATGTTCCGATTTTTTGTTGATTAAAAAAAGAAAATCAAACAATAAACTTAAAATTTTTTGCGCATATTTTTTGAAGAAATGTAAAGCAGTGGCAATAACCGCATTTCAATTAAGGAACATTTCGAACAGCTCGCTAATTGAGTCAATCAGCATTTTACCAAATATGTGTTAGTCTATACAATGCACTAATTGACTTAATTTAGATCTGCGAAAGAGTTATAAAAAAGGAATAAAAAATAATAAAAAAAAAATTGTCATGTCCTATATTTGGTCTCTCATTTTTGAGCTAGAGTATCAAGGTCGTCGGCATCTAAAGTAAATTTATGTCACAGCTTCTCTATTGCATTTTCGCCAGTAAAAGGAAGCGTTAAAGACAGCGTCTAAAATAAAATTTCAATAGAAAACTCGCAAAGAATTTACTACTTTTTCGGCAGTGAAGGGAAGCCTTAAAGACGGCGTCTAAAATAAATCTTCTATAGAAAACTTTCGCAAAGATCTACTACTTTTTTGTCATATTATAGTAGTTCAGAAAGGAAGCGTAGGACCGTTTAACTTTAATCATAATTTTTCCTCTGTATCGCAATTTATATTAATTCCAAAAATTTATAATAATGGTATACACTATTAATCTGAAAATGTTGTCAGTTTCAGACATGACTTTTCTCATTTTTCTGCAGAAAGTTTTCTTAAAACAGTGAGGTGAACGAGTAGTCATAATAAATGGATTTTATGAAAATACAATGCAAGGAATTTAAGTACAATCTGTCAAAATACTTTCTTCAAGCAAATATTTAAGAACATTCGTAAATATTTGATAATTATAAACAAAAATACTACAATCAAATGGAAATTAAAATAATGAAAAAATCTCAGCGTCATAATTTCACGTCATTAATTGAACGGAATTCCTGTGCGGCATCAAGATAAATTCTGAGTTCCACATAAATGTTGTGTAAAGTATGTGGCACTGTTACTAGGTTGGGCTAAACAAGAACCCAGACATATACCATTTGCTGTGCCAATGATTTGAACTGAACCAAAGGATCATGCAACTGATTGTTATTTTTGTTGGAGTCAAACAAAAGCCATTACCACCAAGTCCAAATACACTACTCAGTAACCATACTTTTTTTGGCCAACAAACCTATCCTAAGTAGTGCCGAACTACCTGTGTCAAAGCCTCCGGAACTTGTTTAAGTCAGCACGATGAAGTATCTGAAGATGGTAAGCCAATTTGTAAACCATTAACTTCAAAAGAGCCGTATTGATTGGTACGTGATTGGAATCTGTCTGAAAAACAGGCTGAGGTTTTGGCGTCTAGTTTAAACGACTGGAGTTTAGTTTCTATTGACACATAACTGTCTTATTTTCGACATGGTGACGATAGAGCTGAGAGCTAAGATTTTTTACCTTCGATATCTTGACGATCTATACGTGAGATATATAAGATTTCTTATTTTCGACAACATGACGATAGAGCGTCCTCGTATATAAAGAACGATATAATAAACAGGAAAAATTTGTTCGGAAATGTTTTGTGTGGATTGTCCTAATTATTCTAGGACCTAACCATAAATCGAAAAATTACGAAGACTTCATAAATGAACTTTTACTTAATGTCCTATAAAACTTTGGGAATCTTTAAGCTTTTTCTTTAAAAATGCATATGCTGAACTCTTATCGGGATTTTTACTCACAAATTTTGGTGCGGTGAGTAACGAACAAGGTGAGAGCTTTCATCAGGACATTTTCTTAATGGAGAAGCGCTATCAAAGCAAATGGAATGCAGGAATGCTAGCAGATTATTGCTGAAGACTTAAAAAAACTACATCATAAGCCAAATAACCAATAAAGTTGGCTTAGGTTATTTTCTAAGATAATAATATGTTATACGAAAAAATTGTTCAGATGGGTTTACTATAGCATATAGCTGCCATACAAACTGAACGATCGGAATCAAATGCTTGCTGGGGAAACTTTCTCATTTGTCGTGGTATCTTTATTTGTAGTGTTTGATTAATTGCTTGCACAATATTTGGCTATTCAGACAGTCGCTCAATTAAGTCAATTAGCGGAATGTATAGACTATTACGTAGAGGTTAAAATGTTTCATTGACTAGATTAAGCGGTACTCTGAAATATAGCTAAAATTAGATTATAATTAACAAACCGCGATTTAAACAAAACAAATGTTATTATAAGAAACTTAAATTAAATGATTAAATTTACGATTGTTTATGTTAATTAGATGACATTCGCTATACATACATGAATTTCCTAATTGTTAACCTGCTTAACTTACTTACGAGCATAAATTGCCTATTTCAATCATTTTAGCTATTTTTTTAATTAATTTAATTTTTATAATTAAAATAAATAATTATTTTTATTGAGCAATATTTTTGCCACTCTCGCTGCCACAGTTAACTGCCGTTCTTTCACGATGTACGGTATGTATAATATGTATGCATGCATGGCACTTAATTTTTCAAGTTACTTATTCGCGCGTAATGCTTTATGTTTTTATTTTCGTTATTTGATTTTACGATTTTTCGATTCTACATAGCTTCTTATGCCTAGTTTTCTGCACTGCTGTATTTTCATAGATATGAACATCACACAAACGGATCACCTTTAGAAGGTCCTTTAAAATTTCCAATGAACATATGTATGTGGAAGAAGCCAAGCCAATGCAAAGCAAATCAAACGAAGGCAAATGATAATGGAAATAAAGAAAATAATAAAAATAAAAGCAAAAAAGGAGAAGTAAAAAAAATATATAGATTAGCGTTATTGACTTTTCTAACAGTTATTTTTTTTATATATATGTAATTCAAAATTTCAGTTAATTAAGATTTAGGCATTTACTCATCCTCCTCTTCCCTGAAGAGATATGTGCTCCAGTAGACCAAATTGAATAACGCAAAGACCAGCGGAAACGTTATTCGTGATATAACATCGATTCTCTTCGATCTAGAACATTGTCTGTGATGAGTGAATTGCGCAGCAGGCGTAATTAAAATATATATACGCAAAGGAATTGATTAGTTGATAAATCGCAGTAAAAGTTTGTGTGAGTTTTTATACGGATGTTGTGTAAATTTAAAAGCAAAAATTTATGTAAAAAGAAATTGTGAAAGCTCAAAGCTTTTATAAAAAGCACAAACAGCAAATTTAATTTGTAACAGAATAAAAAAATAACAGTAAACATTTGCATACATACGTTTTCTTAGCGCATATTTGCAAAGCAACTCAACTTAACGCAACTCAACTCAAAAACGGCAAAACTCAACTGCAATTACAACTCAACTCAAAACAAATCAAGTCCAAAGCAAACAAAATACTTGCAAGAGCATTTTTTAATTGCTTACCTTGTAGGAAACTTTGATAGCCAGGTCTTACAGCAGTTTGGACGTTTGGGCGGCTGCATATGCACCTCGCATTGGCGCAACTTCTCCAGGGCCATCGGATCGCCGGGGTGACGCACCAGTGGCTTCTAAATTTGCATTTTTTCGTGTTGGCGCACATTTTTCAATTTCATGAAGAATGCCCACGCACCATTTGTTGTTGTTATCGTTGTTTGGTTGTTGTTGGTTTTGAACGATGATAGAGGAAGGTTTTTTGATATTGATTGTTTTTTTTTTTTTTTGTTTTGATTGATAGTTTGAGTTAAGCATAATGTTTAAAAACGTTTTGAAATCATTTTTTGTTTTTTGTTTAATTTAATTTAATTTAATTTTTTTGTTTGTTAATTTAGTTTGGTTGGTGGTGAAGAATTGAGGTTGTTGATGTCAATCGGAATGACAAAATGAAAAAGGTTTCGAAATAAAGAATAATTGAAATGTTAATATTGTTATAGTAATGAATTTTGCATTGCCAATTTTAATTAATTTTTTGTATACAACATAATAGTTAATAATTAAAAGTAAACATAAAAATAATTAGTGCTTAAATACTAATTATAAACAGTAGTCATTAATTTGGGTTTTAAGCAAAAGTTATGTGTTAGTTTCGAAATTTTTATTTAAAGTAACGGTTATAAAGGCATTATTGAATTAGTAAGAAATATGTAGAATTAGCTTCCTCTAACTTAGGCACTTGATTTTAGGGCGTTAAGGACTTAAACATCGGCTAGCTAGCACTGTAAATATCTAAAATTAAGCAAAAGCTGTCTTCGATTCGCCATTGCTCTGCTCGTTGCTATTCTCTTGTCAAAAAACAAAAAAAAAGCAAAGAAAACGTGGTCGCGTTGAATTCGTACAAGAGAGTATGCGGTTACCTCATTAGAGTATTAAATTCGCAAAGGAGAGTGAGCGTTTACCTCATTAAAGTGCTTAGCCGCTCTCTTCCGTGCTACCAAGTTTTATTTTGCATATACTATATCAGTTCGACTATTGTGAATGGTTCGAGTGACATATTGAAATACAAATTTCTTATTTTTCTTTTAGTTTTAAAACCTAAAATTATAGTAATTTTAAGAAAACAAAAATAAAGCGGAACTGCATCGTTTTTTAACGAAAATAAAAATTGTTTTCCACTAAGAAGACATCACAACAATACTGCGCATGCGTTAAAAGACATGTTAGCGCAGGGTTATACTACAAGTGCTGCACGTTTGTTGGCGCATCTGGAATATTTTGTTCGATTCGCTGCAGAGTAACGCTAGGCGAATCGAAGACTGCTAGTTTCTACTAGCTAAAAACTCTAACACAAATACCTCAACTCGATATAAATGATATAACGTAAAATTGAAGAATTTATATTTAAAAGTGGTGCTCATCTAGAGGAGAACACCAGAATCCCATAAACTTTAGCTAGACTTTTAACAATGATACTTTTTTAATAATACTACTTGTATTGAAGGCAAACCTATCATATCCTTATTTAAGTTAAGTCCAGTGATTGTTTCGTTTTTTCCCTGGAAATTCGGAATCTAAATTCGCTTATGGTATGCTTCCCGATATGAATATTTCAATTTCGGGTGCAATATATAGTCAACGCTTGTTAAAAAATTTCTTTTTCTAGAGTGTTTTGGATTCATTTCCTTTGCAAACTTTACTCGAAATTTGCTACATAAACAAATTAGATTTTTTGGCTGTTTACCCGAAAACTTTACGAAATTTATTAATTCCATAATAACGTATGGTATGTTGAGAGCCTCTCGTATGTCTCCAATGCTAACATAATGGTTTTCGAATGAGATCTCATATTTTTTCGAAGTTAACGTCATTAACAGTAGAAATTCGTTAACTATCTCATGCGAGGAGCATTTTGCCATCTTACTATAGATGTATACTGCGCTAAGCTCTCACTTACTATACATTATATAGTAAGAGTACGACTTTACTTCCATAACTCGACCTTCTTTAACTCGGAGTACTCCATAACTTGAATTCTTGAATTAGCAATAAAAATGAAATTTCATAAAAATTTTCTTCCATAACTCGAAGTTTTTCTTATGAATTACGTAGATTCGAGTTAGGTTAGTTCAATTTGTACAAACACATTTTCGAAGTAAAGGGAGTGTTTTTAGACATCTGGTTTTCAAATAGAAATAAATTGCATATAATTAAATCTTTTGGCCAAAATTGATTTAATAAAAATAAAGGTTTTGTCAATAAGTTTTAAAAAGATTTCGGGCTAGTGACCGCTGCGGCTAGTCGATAGGAATAAATTTCATTTTCGACGACTTTTCACAGCAAATATAGTAAGAACGCGCCATCTATTACTTTCCAAAGCGTCAATTGCTTCAAGCTTAACTGTGTAGATAAGCGACTTCTTATAACCCCACAAAAATAGTGCAGCGGTATGTAATATATATCGCCATAATATGATCACCAAAAATGTTCTTCCATAAATTGATCATTGATCGTTGATTGTATGGGAGTTGTCAACAAAGATCTTCGACATCAATATCCTTCAATTCAGACAAGAACAAGTCAATAATCATGACTTTATAGCGTTCTTTATTAGCTGTAATATTTTTGAAAAAATATGAGCCGATTGATTCCATCTGCACATAGAGCTCGCCAAATAGAGATTTTTTAAGGGGGTCTAGAAATTAAAAAAAATCGATTTTTTTATTATCAAAGTTTAACTATTCAAGAATATGTGTACAAAAGGATTTTTCAAAATTCAATTATTTTCGGAGATATAGACATTTTTCTTACCCGGCATCCATACTGGTTCGGCCGAAACGCGAAACCTTAAACTCGTTTTTCTCAAAACTGACTTTTTCGGAACGATACCCACAATTTCTCAGATTCTACTGGACCGATTTACTTGAAATTTTTATAGAGTCTTATTTATAGGCTTGTCTATGGTTGGAACTAGCCCCATCCCCAATTTTTTTGCTTATTATTTTTAAAAAATTCGAAATTTTCAGAAAACGTGATTCAAAAAAACTTTTTTTTTCAGGCAGTCGCCATTTTGTTAAAATTTTTTTTCTCCTACTTTTCCGTAGTTCCGGCCATTGCGACGTTATTCTAGATTAATAATCTTTTTTTCTTTTTGGTTTCAGATAACTAGAAGGGTTGAAATCATGGGTATGGTCACGTGGAAATTTTTAGAGACCCCTTACTTCGTCAGCTTATAATTTTTGAAATTTTTTACTTTTTTTAGTTTTTAATTTTTTTCTCTACTCTTCTAAAATTAACAAATAACTAATAACAAAGTGGATAGTAAAAATATAAATTGCCTTTTTTTTACAACACTTTAAAAATTACCTGAAATTCATGCTTCTAGACTAGAATACCCCCTTAAGGATGTAGCGGCGTCTCAACACATCAAATGAGACAATTTGATTTTTCCTCTCAACCAAAAGTGAACTGCGTCACTGAACTAAATTTTTTTGGGAAAATCGGTAACGATGGCCATCTCGTTTCGGCCCTATTCACAGAAAGTGCAACGTAATCGGTGTTCATTCGGCTTGCACGAGTTGGATTTTATAAGGCCGCAAACTAAGATCCCACCACGAATTTTTTCATAAAGTGGATGGGCTCAGTTGCTATTGTTACGTGCGTTGGTGAATGGACTCATTCGGGTCTTCATCGATACACTGTATGGCGTCTCTGAGCGTGCGCGAAATTCATTTGTGTAAACATGATACGAAATCTAACCATGGTTGCTCGAATTAACAACCCTGCTAGGCGATTATGTGGAGCGAATATTGGGTGCAGCGCCCACGAACTGAAGCACTAGTCTGTAAGTCTCTTCATTTATCAGAAATAATATGAAATGGCAAACCCAACTGAGTATAAATCAATTAACAGTTGTCAAAAATGCCAATTCTGAAAAAAGTATTGCTTCATTGAAAACCACATGTCTAAAACAAAACGCGTGATCTATTTCTAAGAAGGTAGTAAGGATCTAAAAACACTTAAACATAAGCGACTATATCTGCTCTAGAGTAACTGTTTGCTTGCTTGAGGTTGCCACTTTAACTCAATTCATGTCTAACCAAAGAGTCTTAAAATTTCTAAAGTTTTGTAGGGTATTTTGCCTAACAAGAAATGGGTTAGGGACAGCTGAGTTTTTTTAAAGCTACTGGTAAAGTCAATACATTATAGCAATGAATATACCGTTAACACTAAAAATTATAAACTATCAAAATAATGTTAAGGATATACTAGTAAATATGCATGTAAGAGAATAAGCTTTTGACAAATACCATTGCGAATGTTGCATTACTGTCAGTGTCGAGCAGATCTGAAGCAGCGTCTAAGCTGGCCTGCTCCAAATCGCGACGTTTCTTTTTCAAATTCTCCTTATGTATGTCTGCGGCCCGATCCGTATATAATTATGTTGCATGGGATAAAAAATGTTGGACAAGAATTTATTTGTTCCACACAAGATTTGTGCGCGCATATGTGTGCGTGTGTTTGTGTGCCAATGTGGAAGATGGTATTTACATGCATGCAACATTTATAGTGTTGTTATTGTTGTGGTTAGTTTTGCGATTACGGAAAATGCAACAGTTACGAATAGACACAGCAAAAAGTGATGTTTTTTTTTGGAATTTATACGAAATATCGTAAAAAATGAGAAAGTTAGTAGGGAGTCAGGGTGGAGGGCGAACACGTGGGGACAAAAATTAAAACACAAAACCACAAATGTACATGCACATTTTTTTCAGCAACGAAGGCATAAAAAATCAAGAGACACCGATAATTGCACATTTAGCGAAGTAAGTACACAGCGTTACCAGATGCAATTAAAAGAAAATTTTAATAAAAAATGCATAACAATTTAAGGGTCAAATTTCAAACGAATTGAATGTGAGTATTGCAACGAGTTAAAAAATTTAATTAAAATAAAAAAATAATAATTTTATTAAAATAATTTATTTAAAATAATTAAATTAAAATTATATGTATAAAATCATGTTCGCACAAGCGTATGTGTATGCCATGAAAAAAAAAGAAAAAATATATTTTATGTAATAAAATATAGTAAAAGTTGTAATTGTAATCAATAATTACAAAAGACATGAATCAAACAAATTATGCGTGTGTTAAATGTAATTATATGGTAATGATTATTTTATATGGAAATGAAAAAGATTTTCCAAAATACATTTTACGTTCATTTATTTTACATATTTTTATCAGTTTATTGTGTTAGTTAGTATTTGCAGTATTTGTTGGTGCGAAAAGGTTGGATGAAATAAGAAAATAGAATACTTGTATTAGTAGAGTATCCTCAGCGTGGACTCGGTAGTCAACAGTTATTATTAATTTGTTAATTACATGAAATTTCAATTATGTGAGCTCTGCTATGTTTAGTAGTATATGTGAGAAACCAATTATTTTGTGACCAATTTAAACTTTTTTTCTTGAGTAAAATTTTTATTTATTGAATTACATGGAGCATATACAAACAATTTATAAAATTATAACTAATTATAAATACAGAACATTACAAAAAAAAACTTTATAAAAAGCAAAAGCACAATTAATTTCGTTGGACCGAAGCTATAATATTCAACACAAAAATGTTTACATACAAGAACTTGAATTGATCGTTCAGTTTGTATGATAACTATATGCAATCTGATCAGCACAATGTCTTCGGAGATTTCACTGTTATCTTAGATAATAGCCCGTACCAAAATTTTAAGAAAATATCTAATCAATCTAATTTCTTCGAAGATTAAATTGCTGTCTTAGAAAATAATCCATGACAAATTTCGTTAAGAAATCTCGTCAAATGAAAAAGCTTTCCATACAAGCACTTGCTTTCGATCATTCAGTTTGTATGACAGCTATATGCTATAGTGATGCGATCTGAACAATTTCTTCAAAGATTACATTATTGACTTACACAATAATTCATACCAAATTTCTAGAAGATATCTCAACAAATAAAAAAAATCCCTACAAGAATAAGTTTTTGATCGCTCAGTTTGTATTAGATTGATTTAAATGTCTCATTCTGACACATAAAATGCTAAAAGCAAATCCATACGATTTTTATTTTGCCATAAACTTCAAAATACACTTGTATGAATTGAACAGCTGTGGGTTTATTACTTTGTAAATTATATCATTTTGAGTAAAGCAACTTTTGATATTGTGAAAAAAATGGACAAAAAGGAATTTCGCGTGTTGATAAAATATTGCTTTTTGAAGATAAAAAATAAAGTTGACGCAAAAAATTTTCTTCATGACCAGTTTCCAGACACTGCGCCAGGAAACCCAACCTGCAAGAATTGGTATGCTAAGTTTAGACGTGGTAAAATGAGCGCCGAAGAGGGTGAAGGCAGCGAATGCCCAAAGGACGTTTTTATCGATGAAAACATTTAAGAAGTCCACAAAATAGGTTTGGTCGACCATAATGTGAATTTGCTCGAGATAGCAGACAGTCTAAAGATCTCAACTGAATGTATAAATCCTATCATTCATGAATGTTTGGATATGAGAAAGCTCTGTGTAAAATAGATGCGGCGCGAGCTTACTTTTGAGCAAAAACAATGACGGGTTGATGATTTGGAACACTGTTTGGAGATCTTCTAATGTAGAAAACCCGAGTTTTTGCATCGCTATGTGATAATGGATGAAGCATGGATTCAACATTTAATCTGTTGACCAATCCACAGCCATACGGATGGACTGCACACGTTGAACCCGCTCCAAAGCGTAAAAAACGCAACAGTCGGCAGGCAAGGTGTTTTCTATATCTATATTTTTAGATACGTATGAAATAATTTTGTCTGACTACCTTCAAAAAGGAAACACGATCAACAGCGACTATTACATAGCGTTAACGGAACGTTTGGAGGATGAAATCGCTGAAAAATTGACGCAAATCAAATCACAAGTCATTGAAAACGTTCACGAAAATCCATGAATTGCTGCCGCAACCACCATATTCTCTAGAGCTAGTCCCCACCACCTATTTCCTGTTCTCGGATCTCAAAATAATGCTCGCTGGCATGTAACTGTTGACGAATGAAGAGGTGATCGCCGAAACTGAGACCTTTCATGAATTAAAGGACAAATTGTACTACAAAAATGGTATCGAAAAGTTGGAGGGTCGCTATAATCAGTGTATGTATCAGGGTTTTGTGAAAGAAATATCTTTTATTTTGGTAGTGCGGGGACTTTTCAGTTGATCTGTTATGACAGCTATATCTTAAAGGAGTTCGATCTGAACAAATAGGTAGGAGATTATAGCGTTGGCTGCAAAAATTATTTATGTCAAATTTCGGTAAGATATCTGGTCAAAATAAAATGTTTTTCTTACACAAGAAGAAGAACTTAGTATTCTATAGTATTCACATATCAGCGGGTGCGACAAGTGAGCAACTTTTTGGAATGAAAACGACTCGTAAAAATTTTCAGATCGTTATTAAAAACTAAAGAACTAATTTGCTTTTATACAGACAGCGAGACAGACTGAGATACACACAGAGATGCTTAAATCGGCTTAGCTGATTACGGTAATAATTTATGGTATATATAAGTATGTTATACTTCATAGTGTCTTTTATGTTATATACTTGTATAGGTTATATTTTGTAGGGTCTAAGGTCTCCGTGTGTTAGAAACTTCGTGGCACACTTAATATGCCCTGTTGGGGGTATAAAAATGAATGAAAGATAATAAAATAGTAAAAATTAAAAACTAAAAAAAATTAAACTTTTTCAGTTTAGCTTGCATAAATTGGCTATGCGGCAGCTCAAATGTAATTCAATAAGTAATTTACTCGTTAACCATGCAAATTTAATTAATTTCAGTTGCAGTTTTTAAGGCTCGTTTTCTGGCTTATCGCATTTCGTATGTAAATAAGTTGTTTACTTTAACGAAAACTAATACAAAACGTATTAAAAAAATTATTTCTACTACATACATATGTATTGTATCGTCACCTAAAATGCAAAATGAAAAACAGATTTTTTCAAAAGTTTACAGGCGAAGGAAAACAATTTAATAAAAACCACACATATTGAAATGAAATTTGAGTTTTGGTTATAAATTGGTTAAAATAATGCTCGCTGGCAAGTAACTGTTGTCGAATGAAGAGGTGAGACCTCTCATTAATTAAAGGACAAATTGTACTACTAAAATGGTAGGGTTATATATAGGTTACAAAAGGGTTATATTGGTTATAAAATGGTTATATATCGGTTATATATTGGTTATGTCTGACAGCGGGAGCTTAAAATGTTAAAACGTAAGCAATAAAAAACTCAATTCGATTTTTTGGAAGCTATGTAGTTTTGCATTTACGGTGACGATATATATTTTATACATATAGTACATACATATGTATGTATGTAGTTATGCTCGAACCATTTTAATTTACTCTTTTTTTTTTTGCCTACAAATTGTTGTGGCGCTTCATCTTTTCTTTTTAAAAAATCAACATTGGCAAGCATCTGTTGTGTTGTTATTGGTTTTGTTATTCATATTTTGCATAAATAATATTGTTTACTGTTATTTTATCACATCTGTTAGTAAGCTAGTTGTTTGGTTACATTCGCACTCAGTTTGTGTTTTTGTTGTTTTATACATATTATATTAATATTATTATTTTTTTTTTCGTGTAGCAGTGTAGTTGTGTTGTATTTACAGTTACACACACACACACAGACATTCCAAATATGTGAAGAAAAAATAAACAAAATACACCATCAATTAATACAAATACATTGAATAAGAAGCATATAAAATCTCAATTACTAGCTTTATTCAAACCTGAACGGGAGGCATAGTTCACCAGCGCGAATTCGAGCAGTGCGCCAAAGACGAAGGTCAAACAGACGCCGGTCCAAACGTCGATCGCCTTCGTGTAGGAGACAGGCGGCAGTGAGGCATTTATGCCAGACGTTTGCGTGGCCATGGTGAGCAGCGTGGTCACACCTGTAATACATCAATCGAATCATGTCACGAAGCGCTAACGGTGCAGCCAAGATCATTCCTTGCTAACACACAAACACATACAAAATATTATAGCTAAGAAACTAAGTAATTACGGCAGATAGAACTTAACTGAAATATTTTTTGTTTTTGTTTTTTTAAATGAGCAGGTTTACTATGAAAATGAAAAACAACACGTAACAGATGTTCGTTTTTTCGTTGTTTGTTTACAACTTTAATTGGTGGTAGTAGTATTCTGTAAGGAGTACTCGAGTCATGAATTCCATAACAAATTGCTACTTTTATAAAAATTATATATTTAAGTGACTATGTATTTAATAAAGTTGTGTGTTATTGAAAAGAAAGCTCCTTTGTTTGCAAGTTTTCGTTTTTAATGATTTTTATTTTTTGCTTTAACTTGACTGTGCTTTGTGTTGTTTTACTTAGGTTTTGGTCTTTATTTTTTTTGCTTTGTTTCGACTTACCCAATGACACACGTGCTGGTACGGCGCCTTGATCAAGCCAGAATGACACCCATGAGACAATGACCAACATACAGCATGGGATATAAATTTGGATTAAGTAATATGAGAATTCTCGCTTGAATAGTAGATCGACTTTGAGGCAACTGTATTCACCTATGAGTATACAAGGTATCGTACATAAAAGTCAAAACCGAAAACATTTCGTTGGGGCGCTCACACAAAACATAAAACAGTTATGAAATATACACATATACAAATGAAAACATCAAAAACGAAAACATCAAAAACAAAAACACCAAAAAATTACAAAAAAATAACCTCATAATTGACTAATTAAATTAGTGAATTTTGATTAAAAAAAAAAATAAATATTTTGATAGAAAAAATGTACAAGTACACGTGGTTAAATACAAATGCTGCAGTGCTTTTTCTCATTTATTTTTTTTGAGGAAGCATGAACGCGTAAAATAGTTGGTTTATAATATGTTTAAACTTTGGCTTTAAAGCGCGTTCCTTTAAGGGGCTACATGGTTTTAAAAAAATCGACAACATCTCTAGAATATTGTCCTAAATTTTCAAGTTGATCCAAGATATAGTTTCAGAGATACAGCCTTGAGAACTTGTGCTTCCGAGGCCAGCTAGGCAAAGTTCGCCGTCTTTAAATGTGTTTTTCTCGAAACACTGTTTTTGAAATCGGTTGGCGCGATTGCACGAGAACTACTCAACCGATTTTTATAAAATTTTACGTCTTAGAAATAAAACTTGGATGAAGGACTTTTTTTTCCACTGCAACTATTTGAAGAAAAAATTTCGCGAAATTTTCACTTATATTTCAATTTTTTTGTAAAAATCTCTGTCAAACATCCAATTTTAAGTTTTTTTCCTTCGTCCAAATTCTAAGTTAAGGTTTTAACTAAAACACGTTTATTTCACTTTAGATAATACTGTAAGACATCACCGGAAATTGCGTCGTTATGGCCAAGTTTAAAATATTTTTTTCTAAAAATTTCAGAAATTCTAGTTTTACAATATTTTTTTGTAAAAATTTCAGGATTTCTATGTTAACAGTGTATGTTTATTACAAAAAAAAAATCCAATAAAATATTTAATTTTTTTATGAAAAATATATTGTCGAAAAGGCTGGTTTTTACCCGAGGAAACCCATGTAACCCCTTAAAGCGCGTTCACACACCCACTATGTTTTGATACATTATATTTTCTGTTTGGTGCTCTATCGAAGTAGGAAGATCGAAAGCAGCATTTTTCGGCATATTTTAAGGTTTTACTATCAAAAGCTGTTCAAGCAGGACGAAAATCAAGTGATGTGTGCGGCGAAAATGTATTGACCGAATGCCAATATAAAAATTGCAATTTCGTTCTTGAGAATGCACTGCGACCTGGATGGACCCTTCAAGCCGATTGGTCACTAAGATTGTGTGATATCACAACGTTAGACTTTTTCCTGTGGAGATATGTAAAGATAAAACTCTATGCGGGCAATCACGCTATTTACTAGTCGCAATGCTCGAACGAGTCACCAAAAATTGTATCCGACGGATGAACCATCTGAAACGTAGCGGCGGCCAACATTTGAAAGCGATGATCTTTAAAAAATAAATGCCAAAGAATACCAAATTATTTCGAATGATAATAAACATTATTCATTAAATTTGAAGTTTTTGTGTTTTTTCTATAAAAAAAAAAGGCACCTCGGTATGGTACAGCCTTTACAAGACAAGCTGTGTCTGCGTCGGGCCTTAAGAATTTAAATATGAATACGAGGCTTGACAATTAAGAAATGAGACTGATTTTATTGCCGCGCTTGTGGTAAACTTGTGACCTTGAAATTCCCCTTTCTCTTTTTCCGACATCCCTCCCCTATTCATTGATATATGTACCACCGCTCTAGCTTATTTAGTTCGCCTGCTGCGTCAAGTTGTGTAGACGTGTGTTTGTAGTGCTCGTCACGAAAATGGAAAAACGAAACAGCTCCGGAAACGTACGCTAAAATTGTAAGAGTGTATGGTGATAGTGCTCTTAGTCGAAAACCAAACGCTAAAGCCCACAATGGTTGTCTACGTGCGCCCCCCACCCGAAAAAAGCTCGCATGAGCAAGTCGAAAACGATGATTATTGCCTTTTTTGATAGTCGTGGAATCGTCCACAAAGAACTCGTTCCACCGGGAAAAACTGTGAATCAAGTCTACTATTGCCAAGTACTCGAAAGATTGCGAAAACGAGTCAACAGGATGCGCCCAGACATCGCTCGTAACTGGATCCTTCATCACGACAACGCGCTATGCCACACCGCCCTCAACGTGTCCCAGTATTTGGCCTCTAAAGGGATCGCCGTGTTGCAACAGCCGCCTTATTCGCGCGAAATGTCACCCCTGTGACTTTTTTGTTTCCTAAAAAAAAATCGGTGGTCAAAGGAACCCATTTTGAGTCGATTACGGACATCCAGGTGACCGTGAGGAGGATACTCGCGGACATCCCAGTCGAAGCGTTCCAGAAATGTTACGAAGCAAGGACAACGTGCTGGAATCGTTGTATAGCTGCCCAAGGGGACTACTTTCAAGGGAATGGCAGAGTTCTAGAATAATTTTCAAATATACGGTTTTTATGGAAAAAGTCTCATTACTTAATTGTCATATAATGTATATGATAATTAGAAAACTTCTTGTTTTATGCTTTTAAACTGCCATACAGCAAAAAATGTGCAATTGAAAAGAGTATTAGTAGATTTTTTTCTAATTTTCTAATTTAAAATTTTTTTTTTTTTTAATTTTTAAACAATAATTTACTGTTATCAGTTTTGTTGACATTTTTCTAGCAATGACATTTCATTTTTCGCTTTCTGTTTCCATAAACGACTTTTATTCACTAGAAAGAACACTGCATTTTTGCGAAAAACCAAAAAGGCAATAAGTCAAAAATGATAAGTTTTTCTTTTTTAGTCATAGGCAAACATAAATAACAGCAGCGGTTTTAGATTTTTTTTCGAGAGTTTTTCTTCGTATAGCAACAAAAATGTTAACGGAATTGAAACGTATTTTCGAAAATTGTAAATATATGCTATTTTGTAATTTTTAAGAATACATTCTATTGTTCATTTCCGTTAATTTGTTGACCAAGCGTTCCATACTCTTCAAGACAAAGTTGTTTATTAGTACACATTCTCATATTTTTGTAACTTCTTGCATTACATTCTTTTTCAAGTTTTTGTTTTTCTTAGAGTTTTATTGATTTTTTTTTTTCAAGTTTTTACGTAGTTTTAAATTCGATTTTCCCAATCTATCTCATCAATGCATCTGGCATATAGAATTGTTCATTTATTGTCCAATTTCAATTTGTCTTGCATTGTGAAGTTCTTCGCAGAATTCGCAAAATTGGTTGAAAAGTTAAGTATGTAAGTTTGATAGTTCTGAAAGTTTTGAGAGTTTCTATGTTATTTGCGTAGTTGTTGGTTGTAGTTATATAAGTTATGTGTGTGTGTATTTGGTTATGCATATGTGTAAGCGTGTGTGTATGTGTGTAGTTTATGATTCGAATTTCGCCGAAATATCGTCAAATGAATTGGCGGTAGTTGTTGTTTTTAGTAGTTTTTAGCAGTTTTTTGCATTTATAGCAATAAAATTTTACTAAAAAGTAAACTAAAATTTTTATAAGTTTATATTGTCATTTAAGTTAGGTTTAGTCAGTGATCAGTGTTGTGTACATAAAGTATGCTACTCAGAAATGCTGCTAATATTGCACGTTGTCTAATATTTTCTAACTGTCCAAACACCAAAGGCACAACGGCAACTAAAAGTACTAAACAATTCAAACTAATTTTTCAGTAATTAAATTTACCGCTTTACTCTACTATTTCTGCATTTGTATGTATATATAATATTTTTGTTTATAAATGCATAGGATTTTTATTTAATTATTTTTTATTTCAGTTATTTTGCTACTTTCAACTAATTTAGTGGATTGCTTTAAGGTTTTGGCCATTTTTTGTGTGAATATATTATTTCAATGAAAGAAAATATTATAACAAATACTAAAGTTTCTCGAAAATAATGTAAACTGTCTAATATTGCAATAATATTTAAATGAATATAACAGTATATTTAAAATTTTCAAAAGTCCATGCTTGAAACTCAAAATGCAAATGAATATTAATTATTGAAAAGAGTGTGGCAGTATATTTGCTGGGCTGAGAAAATTATTGGCACTCAGTTTTTAAAAATTTAAAATTTTTTTTTCCTTAATTTTAACTTACGAATCGATATCTGGTATTTTATGCACTCCAATATGTTATAATATTTATAAACTAGCAAAAAATTGTATTTGTACTTAAAATAAAATATTTTCTTCCTCATATAAAAGCAAAAATCTTCCAGGGCTTCAAAAAAATGGGCGCAGAAATGAGCGGTTTAACAGTTATGTGAGCTGCATGCAATGCCTTACAGTTTGTTACATAAGTAGACAGATAGTTTCAGCAGTTGTCAGTTATTTCGCACTTAATAACATTAATTTTGAAACTATATGTTTCTGAAAGAATTTGCAGAGATCTTAATACCATAAAAATATGGTACATGAAAAAGGAATAAAGTAGATAAATAGATATACAAGTATGTGAACAAATCTGCTAAACTAAGTTGTAGAAATAGCTCAGAAGTAGGAGATAATTGAAGCTAAACATCTGCCAGGTAGCTTAAAGGCTAAAGAAAATATCGAATATCAACACTTGTCTACTGTCTAAAGATGAGAAAAGCTGCTACATATATCCCCCTAGCAAAGATTCCTTGTATATGCTAATATGTATATTCAAAAATAGTAAGACTTTGTTAAATAATTAATTTATACTTTAAAATCTATGTCGTTCCCTTCAAAGTAATACATTTGTGCCAATGTTTTTTCCAATCTTCGAAACAGTTGTTAAAGTCAATCCCTAATTAGCCTTCAATGTAGCGATTCACGTGTAATATCTTCCATTGACTACATAAGGGTTTCCCCGTAGCGATCGTTTGCTGAATAGCCATAAGTCGCACGGAGCTACATAAGGTGAACACGGTTTTTGTGGCATGAAATTGGTTGAAAATTTGTCAAAAAGCTCGCGAAAAATCAATGCAGTATTCTTAACTTTTGAACCTACTTTAACGTGTATTTTTCGGCTTTGGCTCACCTTTGTCACGATATTCGACCGCTTGCCTATTTGCTTTCGGGTCATAAGTATAGATCCAAGACTTATTGCTAGTAATAATATGTTCCATGAATCCTGGTAGTCGAAAAGCATTGTTTCTCAGTTATTTTTCGAAAAAAAAGAGTGATTTTGGTACAAATCGTGCTTTCTTTCACTTTTCTTAGACCGAAATGATCTTTCAAAATTGTCTTCACTGATCCTTACGATATTCTAACGATGCCAGTAAGACCTCTGACTTTATTCGTCAAACTCTCAAACACCAATTCCTTTATTTTATTGTTTTTTTTTTATTTTTTTAAGTTTTGTTGGCCGTCGCGAACGTGGTTCGTCGTCAACCCGTTCGCGATTCCTTTTGAATAATTTTTATCAAACAAAACGCCTTACCTCCGACAAACAATTATTGTCAGAAGCCTTTTCCAACATTTTGAAAATCTCGGCACCATAAATTTGATTCCGCTCACAAAATTCTATGAAAATTCTTTATTGAATAATTTTATTCATCAATAAAATCGCCGAATGCAATTTATGTACTTCAGAGAAGCAAGCATATACTAGACACGATTGATTATTTTGATGTGACATTTGGCAGAGTGACATTTGTCACAGTCATACCAACCTAGAAAAAAAAATTTCGAAGAATGGCCTTTTATGCGAATTAAAAAGTCTTACTTTTTTTTGCCTGAAGTAGTATAGTATATATTTCTAATAATTTAAACTTTATATTGTACTATAAAGTGAGATTGAGTAAAAAGATGCAACCTCTGTCCGAGTACTTAATTATCATTGAACGAATTAAGGAGTGCCAATCGAAAGTATGAACTAGAAAGTATGAACTTGCGATAGTTATTTATAGGGGTGGTCAACTCTCCACACACTTTTAATTCTATTTTTGACATCAGAAATTTCTCTTGTATTCCAGTAGCCTTTGGCAGCTATCCTAAAACTAAGAGGCACACTTCAGAGCGGAACGAAGCCACCTAATTACCAAGAAATTTCCGGAATTACCTTCAATACTCTTAAATATGGTATGGCAGATACGCTGTTGTCGGAAAATAGTACTTAGAATTGAGCTAAATTTTGGTATTTAACATTGCCTTCTCATACAGAGAAGACCGTGAAAGTGGTGAGCTGGACATACAGGAAAAATGGCATACAGAGTCTAAAGTAGCCACTGAAGTATGAGGTGGCATTTTTTCAGCAATTAGATAACAAAATCGCCTTCCGACTACTAGACCACTCTAGTGCCTTCCAAGCGGAAATCAGAGCAAATAAAAAAAAATCTACTTACGCTGGCAAAAAGGGTGCTTACGATAAGATATAAATCTGTATATGCAATTCGCTTTGAAGTCACTAAAGTCTCTTAAGATTGCCTCAAAGATAGTGAAATATCGATGGAGGCAAACGCTGACTAGCGCAACAAGCAGGCAAACGCAGCATGCATAGAATATGGATCGTATACTAGTGTGCCCAAAAAATAAGGGGACATTGTATTTATTTTGAAAATTCTTTATTTATTCTTCCAAATCAATTTCATCCCCTACAAAGTAATCCCCTCCCGAAGCAATGCACTTATGCTAACGGATTTTCCAATATTCGAAACACTGGTTGTGGTCACTTTCCGGGATGGCCTTCAGTTCCGTCTTCGCTGCGGCTTGAATCTCCTCTATCGTATAAAAACGATGTACCCGGAGCGGTCTTTTGAGCTTGGTGAACAGCCAGAAGTCGCACGGCGTCAGATCAGGTGAATGCGGTGGTTGCGGAACGATATGGGTTGAGTTTTTGGCGAAATGATCACAAATTACGAGAGCAGTATGGAATGGTGCATTATCGTGGTTTAAAAACCAAGAATTGTCTTTTCACAATTCCGACCTTTTTCAGGCAGATAGCGTTACGCAAACGACGCATAACGTTCAAATAATATTACTTGTTAACTTTTTGACCTGTTGGAAGGAATTCATAATGCACAATACCAAATAATGGAAGAAAACAGTCAACATGACCTTGATTTTTGAGCGATTTTGGCGCGATTTTTTTTGGTCTCGGCTCACTTTTGGCACGATATTCGCTCGACTGATCGCTTGTTTCGGGGTCGTAAGCATAGATACAAGTCTCATCGGCAGTCATAGTGCATTTTATGACACCCTGGTAGTCGGAAAGCATCGTTTCACACACTTCAACGCGTCGCCTTTTTTCCAAAAAATTTAGTGTTTTCGGTACCAGTCGAGATTTGACGCGCTTGAGGCCCAAAACATCCTTCAAAATGGTATTGGCTAAGCCTTTCGATATGCCAACTTCATCAGCAAGGTCTCTAATTGCTTATCGATGGTTTTTCAAACACCAAATCTTTGATTTTTTGAACGTGAGCTTTGTCGGTTGAAGTTGATGGTCGCCCTGGACGCTCTTCGTCTTCGACACGTTCACGGCCGGTTTGGAACTCACTATACCACTTGTAAACATTTTTTTTAGACATAGCCTCATCACCAAAGGCTTTCTGCACCATCCTCAACGTTTCCGCAGCAGAAAATTGATTCCGTATACAAAATTTTAGGCAAATTCTTTGCTCAACAAATTTCGACATCGCAAAAAACGAAAAACTCACTTTTAGCAGCTCACAAAACGACACGTATCTCAAACACTAATGAATATTTTGACATGAAATTTGACTGACAGTACTACCAACCTAAAAATAAAAATAATTTAAAACAAGTTCAAATTCAAATATCCTTATTTTTGGACACAGAGTATATCGACTGTTAAAATTCGAAAAGATTGACATAAGACCTATAGTTGTCTGATTGGTAGACCGTGAGCTTCATATAGTGACTATTGCAGAGGAGGTGGAGGAAGAAGTTATTAAAGTACAACTTCTATGCAAATGGAAGGCTTCAAAACACTCCGCTGGGTTTCTTCAAAATATCTCGGAGTTTGCAAACTTTTTGTAGTGTGAACTTCATCAGGCACACATAGTGTTACAGAGAGTACACAATGTAGTGAGGGAATTGTAGTATCGGTTGTTTCACAATGGGCTTACTAAAGACCTAGGTGCCTTGCCAACCAACCAATCTACCTATTTATGACCCATCTTACTCTTTGTTCTTGGCCAGAGGTTACTCTTAAAACTTACGATTGGCAAGTGAGCATAACTGTTCAACATGTTTGTTGTGTCGCGCAGCGCAAGCACGTGTGCTAACGATATAAGAATTTATAAAATACTCGATCTAATAGAAAACTCAAAGCTAAGAAGCATGCATAAGATAATTAGAATTAAAGAAATATTATTAAAGTAGAATAATGTGTTTTTAAATTGAGAGGAAATTTCCGTTTTTAAACAGTTGCCTCGTTATGCTTAAATATCATATTCTTAAAGTGCCAATTAGTATGCCACTAGCACTTAGCATTTCTCTAGCACTACAATTTATTAACTGCCAAATTCCCTACTGATGCACGGTTGGGGGTATACATACTCGACGGCGTCAAGTGCTTGCTGGTGGTGAGTATGCTTAATGGTGGTATGGTGTGTGGGCATGTGTGTGCGTGTAGTTATTCATATAAGTCTATGTGGGTGTGTGTGTGTGTAGGTGGGCGGTAAGCAATATTACTGGTATTTTGGTTAACAAACAACTTCTTCTTTGCATATTTTGCATGTTTTCGAAAATATTACTTATGAAATGAAAGTAAGGAATGTAATTAATTACATATTTAAGTACGTAAGTGTAAACAAGCACAACGGAAAAACATCAACAAGTATATAAATTCAAATATTAATTATATATGTATATATATATATATGTAGGCAGTTACATAAAAGAAGCAATTAAATAAATTTTTCAACGAAATTAGACAATTGCATAATTATTATTGATAAATAATTTTATATATGTATGTAAATATACTAAATATTTGTAAAACATTATGCTCGTTAATAGAATATATTTCATTTTAATATGAATACAATCGTATGTAAGCACCGTGTGGTACAGTTAATGCAAATTGTATGGCGCGTTCACGTTTCAAAGATGACACAAACAATAATAAAATATTACTTGTTTGCATAGAATATGATTTTTTTAAACTTCGCATTTTATTTGCAACGCAGAAAAAATTTGCAAGAAAACCAAATAGGAACTGTAGAGACAACATACCCGTATTAGTTTTACTGTTGCAATAATCAGTCAAGAATTTTTCAAGTGTGAAGCGAGGTAGGTGTAAGTTCTTAACCACTTGCACGGGATCGCCCTCCTTCCACAGGAATACCAGATCGTTTGTTGTCCAACCATCTGTGAAAATTGAAATTTGATTAAACGCTAAGTAAAAGAGCTATGCTTCAACAGCTGTAGAGAGGAAGGTAATATAATAAATAATAAGAAATATAATTCAATAATTACTGTAATTAAAAGGTCGGGGGTACTTAGAATTTTCAAAAAATAATTTTTTTTTTTCGTTTTCGTTAAGTGTAATCTCTTAGAAATACTCTCTGAAAATTTCACGTTGATCCGATAATTAGTTTTTGAGTTATTCGACAAATAAAAAAGAGAGCTCAGGCACTTCAAAGCAAAGGACGTTTTTCTCAAAACTATGTTTTTTGAACTGCTGACAATTGTAACTCGAAAACCGCTCAGTAGATTTTAATAAAATTTATACAGCTTTTAGAATACACAATAAACTCGTGCCTGATCGAAGGGTTTTTTTTTCAAATATTTTGATTTTTTAAGACCAAATAACTTTTTCCCAAAAATTTAGAAAAAAATTTCCTGAGGTCGCCATTTTGTTAATTTTTTTATAAAATAAAATCCTTCGATAAGTATAAAAGTAATTTTTTTTTGTCCGATTGATTTTAGATGACTCTCCAAGGACTTATGGTTGTCACCGCAATTACCTTTGTTTGCAACTGGGTCAACACAAATAACTATAACCTTGAAAATTAATTTTTTTTTTTGAAATTTTCGTGACTTCAAGTCAACACATTCTATGATAATGAATTACAGCGTGCAACTGCAATTACAACTTTTGTAAAATAACATGATTTAATAGCAAAATAAATTACTTAAAATTCTCATTTTTCGTGCCTCTGACTACCCCCAATCCCTTAAGGTAGGTGAAAAGTGAGTTAAGTTCACTGTGAATCAATAATAGTGCCAAAACTGCGGCAACTTCGTAAACAACATTTGACATTATGCATCGTAAAGTATATATAAAAGTGGTCATATTTATGCTTAAGGGGATTTGCTAGTTTATCAGTATAAGAAGTCAATTAATATGGGTAGTCGAAAAACTCTTTTCGTGAGGTGAGATTTTAGGCTCCATTTAACAAAAAAAAAAAATTAAATTCGGGGCAGCTGTGCAATAATGAGTGAAAATAATGAAGAAATTTGCTAAAAAAAATTAACTGAAATTTGTTTAGAAATACAAAAGGACTTTTTCGACTACCCTTTAAAAAAATTTCGATTCTCTGAAAAAAATAAAACAATTATTTTTTATGTTGGTTTTGAATTTTTTAAAAATAGTAAAATAAAATGTTGGGTAAACGGTTAGTTCAAAATAAAGACAAGTCTATAAAAAAGACCCTCTGAATTTATTTTAAATTTCATTTAAATTGATCCAGTAGAACCTAAGTAGCCGTAGGTAACATTTTGAAAACGACAGTGTCGAGAAAAATGTATTGTATTCAAAGTTTCAGTTCCAGTCGAAGCAGTTTGAGTAGCAGGCCAGAAAAATAACCATATTTCCGAAAGTAACATGACATATGTACATATTCTCGCATAGTTAAACTTTGAAAATAAAAAAAAAAAATTGTTTTTTTTATTCCACACTAGCATACCCCCTTAAAGGCGCATGTTTCAAAAAATAATTTATAATTTTATTTGTTTTTTTGCTCTTCTCTTTGAACTCACAACTAGCCATGCGCAGCGAACATATTTGTCGATCCAAAGGATATAATTTCAGATTCATTGGACAAGCCAGCGTCAGTGAGATACGAATACTGTACAATACGGAGCCATTGGGAAAGATGCGTATATAAACATTCGGCATGATTATGTTGTGGAAATGACCCTCTTTTTCGTTTGAGAAGAACAAATCAGGCATCCATACACGATTCGCTTCGGTCAGTGTTAGATACTTGAGGCGACCTGCAAAGTGATTGTAAATGTGGTTATTTGAAAGCAAAAAATATGCAAAAAAATATATTATGATTGAGAAAATTGTAATGTTTTTTTTTTTCTAACTAGCTAAGATAGGTCAATTCTAGTAATTAAGACCGAAACAAAAAAAAAATGTTGCTATTAACATTTCTGAGACATAAAAAATATTGTAAAAAAACATACAAACAAGTACATATCACCATATTTCGGGTAAAGAAATTATCTGTAAATTGTTTTTGTAACAAATATTTGGATTTAAATAATTCGAAGTAGATTATAGGCAAAGATCGTTCTTTAAATGAAGCTGAATTGTTCTCAAAGCAAGTTTTAAGCTCGAAACTTTTAAACGAAACGGTATTAAAATAGGTGCTAGCAATGCGGTAATTGAAAATATTTCAAATATTGGAAAATAGAAAAGCAGCTCAGTTCATGAATTATCACTTCTGGAGATAGTTATGTTATTATATTGCTACAGTTGAACACAGAATTAGTGGCGTGTCAGGAAGCACTAAAGAAACCTTTGTAGCAACGAATCTAAGTTAAGCTAGTCTTAAAGCAAAATAAAGAAAGATGAGAAGTGTCTGCCAAATAAAACATTGCGCTTTGATCGAGCTGGATAGGAAGCGCTCATGGAAACCAAACAGCGAGTAGAGATTGAAGGAAGCATTGTATGTTGTTGCATTATAATCTCGTATACCAGCAATTGTAAAGACGTGGATCCTCTCAGAAAAAGTATTATTCTGGCTTTATGAATCCGTAGTTATGTTAATAATGTTTGATGTTCTGGAGAACATTCGAAAAAAAAACAATATCTGAGCAGTAAGAGGGTGTTCAAAGAGCGGTCTGCATCGGCATTTATAATATGTGACGAAAAGGGGGCTTAGGTGTCAAAAAATCATTTTTTTTTTTATTTTTTATTTTTTTTTTTTTTATTTATTTTTTTTATTTTTTATTTATTTATTTTTTTTTTTTTTTTTGACACCTAAGCCCCCTTTTCGTAGACCAGGTCACATATACTGAAATTAGACAGGCAGATAACTGCCCAAGTGAGATGAATCAACCCTATGAACTAACCTAATCTAACCATGAGCGAGCTTTTCGGAGAGAAGAATACATTGATATGTAACTTAACTAAATTATTTTGCAAATTTGCTTCCAAATTACGACTGTGACCCACCAAATTGAGCTTTGGATCGTATGTTGATTTAATATAAATTTTGAAAGAATTGAAATAAACATGAAATATTCACATGTAAGAATTGAGAACTTTGCTTTAACTATGATCATAACTTTAATATGAAAAATTATTAATTTTGTTTTCTCTACTTATTTTCTTTTAATTTAAATTTTTTTAATCTCATTTCCACAATTTCTTAAAAGTGGTATATCGTCAACTAAAATATAGAATAATGTAAAATCGCTTTTCATAAGGAGAAAAAACGATGTAATAGAAACCATTCATATTGAGACAAAATTTGAGTTTTGGTTATAAAATGGTTAGATATTGGTTATATATTAGTTATATATTGGTTACATATTGGTTAGATATTAGTTATATATTGGTTATATATTAGTTTTATATTAGTTATATCTCACAGCGGCAGCTGAAAATGTTATACTACGTATATAAAATACGATAAAGTGAATCGTAAGCAATAAAAACGAATTTCGATTTATTGATGTTACGTTGTTTCGCATTTTAGGTGACGATATGTATGTAGTTCTTTGTAATTCAGTGCCTGTATAATTAAAATCATATTCCTTAATTTTCAAACACGATAAATGTAAGCGATTATTTCCAATTTACCTTGTATGTCATCGAATTTCAGCCGCTCATCTGTCCATTGCTCGCGGAAAGTCAATTGCACGCTGTATTCCTGTACACGCACGCACACACACACAAAATTGTTGATTAGTCGAATTCATAAATAAAAGAGAACTTTCAATTTTACAAGCAAATGTGATTATTCAAGTCTATGATTTTCGATAATGATTATGTAACACTAAACTACAATGGATTTTGCTAATTCTCTAATGCGCTTTTCGATTTAGTTGGTGGCCTGGTTGATTAGCGAGTAAATAGTGAAATGGGTAAATTGCAATTTTGCATAATCAATTTATTTCGATTGTTTATTTTTATTTTTGTTTTTGCAATGCAACTAAATGGGTTCTACGAATTTTGAGAATTTTTCTTTTTTACAAGGTTTTGCATAAGTCGAAATTTAGCAATATGGTAAGTGATTTTAATAAAGCAACTCGTATACGAATGACGGTGTTGTTGGTGTGGTATGGGCCGCACAATTCTTTGATAATTTTATAAAAAATACAAATTGGTGGTTTTTGCTCGGGTATGTTATCGATATGTGCCGTTAAGCGTGGTTTTTATCGAATTTCATAATTTATTTGAGGTTGGGTTCATGGATTTGGTCTGATTCGGATTTTCTCTTCTGCAGCGGTTAAGATGTGTTGGTGTAAGAAATTGCTTCGCAAAAATAACAGTTCATTTCAGCATACAAAGCATGTGTCAAGCAAGAAAAGTTAAAGTCAAACAGACAAGCTAGTTAAATGTAACATCAAAAGCGCTAGCGATAAACAATTTGTTCGGTTAGTACAGTTATAATGGTAAGTTTAGTAAGCGACATGCAGCAGCGGTAATGCAGTGGCATTCAAATATTTCTGACACATTCACCAGACGCATTCAAGCATTCATTATATAAGCATTATAGTTAGTAATTAGTTATTAAATACATACATACATATACTAAGCATTTATATAAAAGTATATTTGTTATATTTTGGCAAGAATAGCGTTAAAAACATCGAAAGTTGCATGACATTAAATATATTGTAAGCAGTAGGCAGGCAGTAATAAAGCGTAAATAAATATATGTAAGTCATAAAATAACCGTTATAATTAAATAGAAGCTTAATTCATAAGTTATAGAAATATAAGTAAATTTTAAATATTTCAGTTATTAAATAAAGTGAAAAAATTGTATAAAATTAGGTACTTAAAATACGTGGCAGCATAAAATTGCAGCTAAATATATTTTCAGATTTTTATTTTTATTGTAGTAAACATTTTTACACTTCAAAACATTATTATTGCGCAGCTCCAATATCCATTGATTTTCTCACACAGCGCTAAGTTTCTAGCTCAAATTAATCCAAGCTTAATGTTTGCTATAAAATCTTCGTTAACGAATTAATTGTATTTTTAAATTATATTTCTAATTTTGCGTAAATTTTTATCTTTCTTAAAAATCTATTTAATTAAAGTAATACAGACTCTTTGAGCTAGCATATTAGTAGCTGTCTTCGATTCGCCAAGCGTTACTCTCCAGAGAATCGAACAAAGTATGCCAGATACTCAAAAAAACGGGCAGCGCTTGTGGTGCAACCCTGCGCTTACATGTACACTGACGCATGCGTTAGCAACCAACCAAAAATCACACCACAGCCCCAAAAGTTCAAAGTTATTCATTATTTCCAGTGAGCCAAAAAACTCATAATCGATCCAGACGAAGTAATTATAGGATGTTCCCCCAAAAATTCTACTCTGGATCCGCCCCTGAATGAGGTCAATACTTTCCTGAGTATATATAATGATTTTAGTTTTTCTAACAAACCTTATGCTGAATAAGTAGGTCAGTGTGTGAGTTATATATAGTGTATGTATATATAAAATTGCTTGGATTTCGATCAGATTTACTCCGGAACAACGTTTGCAAATCGAGCAAATTTGTTATCAAAATAAAGATTGGAGTTGGGCGACCTATCGCGCGCTGAGTTCAATATTCGGTCAACATAACTCGATCTCAGCTGAGTCGGTAATCGAACAACCATGGACCGCACCATTTTTACGCTAATGCAGAACGAAGACGTTATTGCTATTGTGAAGCAGAGTATCGAAGAAGACCAGAAGGAAGCTGTCACTTGCAACAATTAGAGCTGTGTCCATCCACTTTATGGAAAAATTTGCGAGAAGATCTCGGTTTGCCGGCTTACCAAATCCAACTTGTAAGAATTGAAAGCCGAATGATCATCAATCGCGTCGCACGTTCGGCGAATGGACCCCTAAACGAGATCCAGACTCCGGTCCCGACTTTCACAGAAAAATTTTGCTCAGCAATGAAGCTTACTTTTGGTTAAATGGCTACATTAAAATACTAATTTGTCGTATTTGACGCTGTTACTTTTACAAAAAATCTCTGTTTGGTTAGCTCTATGGGCAAGGGGAATCATAGGTCCATATTTCTTCAAAAATTAGCCTGGCCACAATGTTACAGTCAATGGCAAACATTATAGAGCTACGAATAAATGACTTTTCCGTGCCGGCATTAGAAGATATTGATTATTGATCTGACTGTTTATCTCTAAAATAACAGATTTATCTCCATAATAAAACCAAATTCTTGGCAACAACTTTAAATTATATGCGTTTTATTTCGTCCTGAAAACCACATGTCTAAAAAACATGTTTTTCGCATTTGTCTATACAGTGAACTTCGTAGGAAAAGGAGTAACTTGAGTAGAAAAATGCAAATGTTTTTTGCTAAGTTGGAAGAACTGTTCTTTATTACCATGTCAGCTATAAGCCCGATCTATCATCTAGTAGTGCGTTGCGATTTTTACAATGAATAAAAATATCGAACAAAGAATTTGTCTCAAATTTTGTATTCTAACCAAATTTCGTGTACGGAATAGTTATCAATATTCGAAAAAGCTTACGATGATTTAGTGGTTCAGAGCCTTCAAAGACGTTCGATCTCTTGAACTACCTCGTTCTGGACGACCTTGGACCACTTCAACTGCTGAAAATATTAAAAAAGTGAAAGATCTGGTGCTTGAAAACCTTCAGGCAAGTATGAGAGAGTTGATAAGAGAGCTCGATATCTCTCGCGAGTCCGTTCGAATGATTTTGGTGGATATTTTAAGAATAAAACTCATTCTTGCTCGACTCGGCCCGATAAAGCTGCAGTTTTTTCAAAACGAGTGCTGTAAACAGGTCTCGCTGGACATGCTTGACCGTGCAAACTCCGATTTCACATTAATTGAGATCATTATAAGTGCTAATGAGACATGGATTTAGAGCATGCAAACCAGTCCACAATCATCGAAATGGACTCAGTCGATTGAAGAATTCGCTGAAAAGCTTTCGAACACTGGGCAAATCGTTGGCATACATTTGGTGGAGATGACTTTAAGGGCGAAAAAATAATTTTTGATGAATAATTAAATATTTAGCGTTTAATTTACAATTTCCGGTTGCTTTTTTGTCACAATTTATTTCGCAATAATGAAAACAGAAACTTTTTACGAAGAATTTTCTCTTCGAATTTTATTCAGAATTATAAAAGCATAAATAAATTGTATAGAAAAACCATTATGATAATTTTATTTATTAAATTGAATAGAAAAATAATAATGATTACTTTAATGATTAATCAGAAATGCACAATATAAAACATATAAATGTAGGTATTAGATTACTTTGTAGAAACATGCGCATTCACATGCAACAGTTATAAAAACAGAGTTACCAGATAATAAAAAAGCAAAAACAGTACATTGAAATAGCTGTAAGGGAAGTTTAGACGTTAAAAAAACCATGAAAGGAATATTGTTTTACGCTGTTTTGTATAATTACATAATAATGAACAACAAACGAAGCAATTAACCATAACTAAATTGAAAAAACTAAATGAAAAGTAATTGAACGAGTTGAACTAAATTAAAAAAAGAACGCTTTAAAGACTGCTGAACGCCTGGCATGTGAAAAAGTACACTTTCGAAGTACAGGTAATCGTATATGAAATTTGCAAGTATATTTTTTTAAAGGCAAATTACTCACTTTTCGGTTTGCTAGTTACTCTTTTATTTGCGAAATATTATAAAAAGTGTTTATTTTTTTATTTTTTTTTTTCATTTTTAAAATTAATTTCTAAATTAAACGCTATTAATGTAAATATTGCAGTACCATTAATAATTAATCGGCGTTATTTGCTCAAAAATAACTACTCGACGCTGCACGCACTCACGGCTTAAAGCGCAGTTATCGTTGAAATATACAAGTATGTGTGTGGTAAACGGACTTTTTAGCCTAAAATATTAACTCCTTGCTGGTGTAAACTCACTGTAAAGCAGCAGGCAACCCCGTTTGCTAATGCGCCGTTATCCGTTCGCAATTACACTCAAATAACAAAAAATCACTTGAAACTTAGACAAATTGACAAACATTTCGCATGAAAACAGATTTCAAAATCAAAAAAAAAAAAGAGAAAAAACAAAAAAAAATTAAAACTTGATGATTTCTGTGCGCCTAACTGTAGTTGGTTTAAGCTAAATATACTACATAGTGTTACCATATTGTAATAATATTATTCATTGCTATCACTTTGCGCATAACTGTATATATATATATATAAGTCTTTAAGTTTTTGTTAATATTATGCTTAATATATAACTTACTTTTTACAGTGAAATTATAAACATATTTACAAGCTTTGTGTCTTTGGTAGGCTTGTTTTTATTGCACATAACTGTACTGTGAGTAAATACAATTGTGTAGTTTACTTTTGCGGCGTTCAACAACACTTTTTGGTGCTTAATAAATCGCTATGTGCTTAGACTTAGATTTTATTCATTTCAACACTGATTTTGGCACCAATGCACATTTTGTTTAAGAAAATCAATTTATTTACGTAATATTGCTATACACTTTATTGTTGTTATTATTTATGTTTGCCTTATTAGCTTGACTGGCGATTCGTTAAAATTAAGCGGTAAGTGTGTGACTGAGAAAATGTTGAAATAGCGAATTGCGGTTTTGTACAAAGTGTACTTGAAATAGATATGATCAAAAGGTTTTGAAAAAAAATCATGAAAAATATGCGTTTGATGACTGGCAAAGCAATATTTAAAAATAGTTAGTATATTATAGATAGAAAATGACCAAAAATGGTGCTGGAAACTGCTTACTTCCTCATTTATTTCATTTCATTTACTAATTTATTTGAAAAATACTTTTTCCCTCAGACATTAATAATATTTTATGAAAAAAATTGTTTTATGAATTTTTGAATTTTTCAACTCAGAACGCCACTCGGTTGAATTTATGTTGAAGCAATTGAACTTCAGATCAAAACAGCTCTTTTTGGTACTATGATTTTCAACTATCTTCTGTCAAAGTGTCATTGTTGTTGACAGCCTTAAAAATGAAGGTTTGACAGCTAACTCAACTCAATATGTCTAAAGGCACAATTGCAACGGATGTGCTAAGAGGTCTGTGGGTCATCTACGGTTGTTACAAAACTTGTTTTAAAATATTATGAAAACCATATGAATAAAACACGAACGACTGAAGAGTAGCAAAGCGCTTCAAAAACTTTATTTTACTCAAAAAGTATATTTCTATTTGTTAGTAGTTGGTATCGACTCTTAATGTTTGAAGCACTTACTACGTCGCGGCGTCTAAATTTTAATTGTAGCTTGCCATGTTCAGTTTTGGGACTTTACGCCACAAGCTCAACAATTTTTTTTTTTTTAAAAAAGGAAAAAGGTGAATTTATAAATAAAATATTTATTTTTACCCATTTTCCATTAAAATTTCTCCTAATTGAATTCATTAATGTGGAACTTCAGCTTGATAGCAGTAGTTGAAGTTTTTTGATGCTCTAGTCAACTCCACTGGCACAGAGTTGAAAAAATAGCAAAAAAGTTGAAGTTTGACAACACTTCAACCGAAACTTTTTTTGACGGGTAGAGTTGAAAACTATAATACCGGATTTCAAAACTTAAACCAACATGCAAGTGTGTTGAAAACCGTAATATGAGCTTTAGTTATCTTCCTAAGAACAGTTTGCTTGCCATCACTTTTAGTTAATGGACTAATGAAGCAGAAAAAGAGGTTTAATTAATTCAATAAAGGCATAAATTTTGCCTTGATTCTTCTCATATTTGTGGTTTGTTGCTTCATGGTTGATAAGCGAATACATAAAGGAAACTGTCCTGTCATAATCGCATAGTATATAAAGCCAACTAGGAATGAAAGATATCGCCAACTATATCTAATTACGAAAGAAAGGTCTGAGGAAATCAGAAACTATGCTATTTTGAAGGTTCCTTTCATTATGTTGCACAGGTCTTTATCTTCCTTCCTTTACATACTTTTCAATTGTCGTAAATAATTAATTGGAAATATAAAAAAAAACAATAATGGTTTTTAACCCTGGACGTGCTTTGTTAGTCGATTCGACTAACAATCATAGTGTTTTGCCAACAGGGGCAAAATAATGTAGTCCGTTCAGGGTTAAAGTACCAAAATTATGAATATATTATTTTGATTAAACGTTTCAGCTGAAAACAGTTGTAAATTTTCCTACAATCAAAAAGAATATTCAACCAAAAATAATACTTTTAATTAAAAACTGAAATAAGAAAATTTTATGGAAAAATTTTTGAAAATGCTACAATGAAATGAAATGTAAAGAGATGCACACGATTTCGCAATGAGAAAAACGAACAAATCATATATGGACTTTAGAACACAATCAGGCACAATTCTTAAAGAAAAATTATATATAAGTATGTTCATAAATATGGATGTATAGTATGATATGCATTGGAATAATAGTTGATAGACATAGTTAGGAGGTTAGAGTTGTTGTTAAATATCAATCGACTTGTTCTTTAATTACAATTTACAGCAGTTTTACGTGTAGTCGGCAAACAAGCGTAGACATTAAAATTATTATATATTAGTACAGTGGGGAATTTATGTCACTGGTGTGGCGATATAGAGAAATAGAGAAATAATAAATAGTGAGGTTAGTTATGGAAATTGTGATGCTGTTGTGAACAAAAGTCTTTACTTAATCCATGAAAAATACACAACTGAATTTTTACATTAAATATTTGTTTCTTGTATAATACATTGATATTGTTCATTAGATATCATATACAAATACATACATGTATTTACTTAGACTTCATAAACATAACTATTACGTTTAGTTCGTAATGGAAAAACCGAAAACGGAAATATTTATTTATAAAATCATAGTTTATTTAACACAAAAGCAATTTGTTGGTTTTTTGTTGTTGTAATTTACATAGAGAAATCGGTGGTAATTGCTGTTATTACAAGTGGTGATTTGGTGGTTAGAAAGTGAAAGCTCAAGTGGCCGAGTAATCGAGTTGTTGCGAAAGCGTTCGGGGTTTAAGCGTGTCGCAAATTGAACACTGCACGCATGGCGAACGATGAAGACAGGGGTGATTGTAGGCAAATGGACCGGCAGCTGTGTGGGTGGATTATAGTACAGTTGAGAGTCTTGAGTTTGAGTTTTGCGTTTAGCTGGTGTTAAGGATGAGCCGTTCGAATCGAAAAGCTGTTTTAAATTGGACACATAGCGGTATTTTATACACAGCTTTTTTGTATATTTATTTGAGTTATTTTTTATTTATTATTTTTTTTTTGTTAAAATGTGGTTTTTGCAGGAGTTTGACCAAAAGAGCGTGATTGTAGTGAATTATCTGGTTTTTAAAACGTATTTTGCATTATTTTACAAGAACTTTTGCTTTAAAGAACATGTAAATCTATAAAGCTAAGCTGCAACTTTTGTGTGTGGCAAGTTTTTTGTTCGAATGCGCGCTTTTTATAAAAAGTGTTTCTGTTAAAAAAAAATATGAAATAATTATAGATAAAGTTTTTTAGCTAGGCAATCATTGAGTAGCTTTTAGACAGAGCGATTATAGCGATTTAATTTAATATATATAATACAAAGCAAATATATGAGTGTCAATCATTCAGAAAAACTACGGTTTAAACAGGAAGCTCTACGAGTTTTACGAAAAATATTAGTTTATTGAACCGTTAATTTCGAGAAATCGCTAAAATCTTGAAAACGGCCTTTAAGTTTTATAATTTAATGTAAATTAGGAAATCTACATAATATTAAAAAAATTGTGAAACATATAGAACTACTTTTATGCGTAATTTTTATTTACCCAATTTTGGCTTTTTTTCAAAAAAATATACAAAAATATTATTCAAGTTATTGCCCATCCGAAGCTAAACGATTCTTGCAACTTCCTGGAAATTCGAAGATTCTTTCCCAAAAGCAATGCGCCGGTTAGAAAGTCAAGCATGAATCATTTCCGGCAAGCAAAAACGTCTTTCCACGTCTCCTGATACATGACAACCAATTTCCTTGGTTTTCAAATGGAAAGCGAGCTCTTCTTGTGTTTGACAACAATCTTCACTGAGTAATACTTACAGTTTCTCAACTCCAAACTTTTTTGATCGCCCTCTACGTCTCTCAAGCCAGAATCACCGCTTTTAAATCATGCATACCTTTTAAGGTTAGTTCATTCAGCTAGAGTATGTTCACCATAAACTACCACCAAAATACTCTGGGTGATCTCACTAGAGGTTTTCATTTCAATAGTATTTTTCTGGCAGATTTCGCTCTAGTCGTGTCAAGCTGTCATGTTATCCTTGTTTATTATGGCATTTCATCATGGCAAGCCTTAAGACTGAACCACGTTTACAAATCGCTCAACTTTGTTACAAAAATTGACGCTCAACTTATGGTCAATATAATCGGCCCACTGAGCATACTAGTCGCAACACTATCACCCATCTTGAGACCCAGAATTCATTATTGGCTAACACTCGACCGAATAGACCACAGCGTAGCTGTGCGTGTACACGAAGACCGTGGAGAGTCGATTAAATTAAAAGGGGTACAAAATAAGCGTACAAAATACAGCTTGTACAAGAACTGAAGCTGCTCGACCTCCCAAGCGACGTCACTTCACTCTTTGGGCTCTTGAAAACTTCCAGGAAAACCCAACGTTTTCGAGCCAAAATTTGTTCAGCGATGAGACCCATTTCTGGCTCAGTTATTATGTAAACAATAACACATTTGAAATGAATATCAATCTGAAGAGCTACCATTTCATCCAGAAAAAACAGCGCTTTGATGTAGTTTGTGGGTCGGCAGGATCATCTGTCTAAATTTTTTTCAGAAATGATGCCGGTGAGAACGTAACTGAAATAGAAAGTTCGTGGTCTCGGCGGCGTTTGCTTGCAACAAGTTGGCACCAATTTCCACACATCGCATCAGTTAATGGATTTGTTAAGACAACATTTTGGTGAGCAGCAAGTTTTGAGCCGGTCGATTGGGATCATTAGACTTTTTCCTGTGAGGATATGTAAAACATCACGCGTGTCATTGGCCAGTTACCAGTCGCAATGCTCGTACGAATCATCATCCCTATTAAATATTAGATCGCTGTGTTTTTTCGTCAAAAAAAAAAAAAATTAGGAAACCTCGAACGATTTATTGCGTTTTACTCAGATGTAGATAATATAGGGTGTCACAAAATTAACGCAAGATTTAAATTTGCCGCCATTTGTGTAGTAAGGCGTTGAGAATCATAAAAAAAACACATATTGACAGCTGACAGTTTAGGCTTAATAAATATGGAACGTTACACGATAGAACAACGTGTCTTCATTATTTGATAATATTTCGAAAATAATGAAAACTTGACGGTCGCAGATCTTGCAAACAAAATATGGTCGGAATTGCGTTTTAACTTATTCAACTGTGAATATTAATTGAAATGGCGGCAAATTAAAATCTTTCGTTAATTTTGGCACACCCTGTAGCATTTAATCTTACGCTACACTAACGCTCTATTAGGCCAAATATTTATTAATACCAGCTCTTTAAAAAACCACTCAATGATATTTCAATATTTGTTGTGTAATATACATATTGTATACATTAATGGCCTAGTTATTGTAAATTTTTGTGTTTTTGAAAACTGTTTTGTATTAATTTGCTCACTGTTTAAAGGCTGGAAAACTCACCATTTTGTAATCGTCGATTTTTGAGATTGACCGTAGGAACATGTTGACATAGACAAGAGTAGGCGCATTTTCTAGAATTTCACATTCGATTTTGACTATTTAGTACAGGTTCTTTGATTGATGTACGAGTAAAAAAAATATGTTTAGTGGTGCAAAAAAATTAAAATTAATAAGAGATGACATAAATAGTAGAAATTTAAGTTTCGAAATAAAAGTATAGAAATCAAAGGATAAAAATTAAAGTATAAAATTCAGAGTGTAAAAAACGAAGTGTAAAAAACCAAATATAGAAATTAGTGTTGTGAAAAATATATATAAATAAAACAAAATTATAATTAACCCAAAAAAATAATTATCACTAAATTTTTATTAACCCTTATTTGGTTACCATATAAGTTAAGTTTCCAACGAAAAATTTAAATAAGGCTTAAATATTTCCGGCTATATGCGTTATATAAACTATATTAATGCGAAATAACTGTTTTTAATGATAAAAACAAGTAACGAACATTAATTCGCTGAAGCATATGTGTAGGCGCAATTGCTTCAAGCTGCCCCATATCCGATTTAAAATACAAATTTCAGTAGAATTTTCCGATGATTATGCTGTTTTTCAAAAACATTTTATTTATTTTATGTTTGGTAATATTATATAGTCACATTATATATTTTTTTATGCTTAATTCTATGTTATAACTCAATTAGAGTTTTGAGCGATTCTAACATTAAATAATGACACTTCGAGCGATTTAAAAAAATACTTTCGTAATTTCGTTAAATTATATTGATGGTACTAACTCACTTATGACTAACATATATGTATGTATATACAGTACAAACCATAATTATATTCATACTAGTTTCATTTATATATAAATATACTTTTTCACTTTTTAAACTTAATATAATTTTGATGGAATTGTGTACGAAATGAAAGTGAACGAAATAATTGAAAATTCTTTTTTGATTGCAGGCGTGTTGTTAGTAGGTATATTTTGAAAAATGTCTGTATGGATCTCATTAGAAGTAATCATATTGCAGTTAAAAAATATATATGCATTGAAAAACTTGTGGTGCTTGGAAATTAAACGTTGAAAAAACAAAAAAAAAAAATTAATTATTATTTTAACGGGTTTTGGCAGAAACGTTTTATCAAACGGTTTATTCATTGCCGTTTTTACGCAATTCTTATTAATTTCTTCGCTTGCTTTACATC
This sequence comes from Bactrocera correcta, assembly GCA_027475135.1. Classification (NCBI taxonomy): domain Eukaryota; kingdom Metazoa; phylum Arthropoda; class Insecta; order Diptera; family Tephritidae; genus Bactrocera; species Bactrocera correcta. The sequence goes on from CM050325.1 coordinate 11,688,248, forward strand.
ACATTTGGATTTGCGCAGCAGTTTTGAGCAAATTTCATTCGAAAGTTTATTATATTTTAAAGAGAAAATCATGAAATTAACGAAAAATATAAATAAAATAAAAACTATGCAAAACTGAAATAATGACCTTCAACAAAGGCACTCTTATTGCTACACAAATAATTGACAAAATAAAAACTAGCAAGTGTTAGTGTGTGGTATCAATGGTTATATATTTATGTGTGTGTAATTAGTATCAACTATTTTCGAATTATGCGACTTTTTCAAACAAAAACGGTTTAACGACGTCTAAAGCATACAAAAATTTGGAAATTAATGCTTAATTAATTTTATAGCTTTTATTGTCATATTTTTCAAAAAATATATATATACTGTATAATTTCGGATGGAAAGTGATGAAAATCACAAAATAAAAAAAAAAATATTTTTTAAAAACAAATTTGTGTAATGTATGAAAACAATTTATAACTAAACACTGACATTTCAACAATTATCCCATTGCACACATGTAAATATGTATGTTAGTAATTTTTAATTTAGTTATTTTTTCAGCTTTTACGCTTTTTTCTTTCAACTAATTACACCGCTGTTTTAATTACCATTTTGAACATATTTTATTAACACAATAATGGAAAACCAAAAAAAAAAAAAACAAAAAAAAATGTACATAAACGTTTGCGAAATTTACTTTAAATACAATTTTAGTTGCAGAGAGCGAGAGAGAGAGATAGTTGTTATTAGTTAGAAATAGTTAGATAGAGAGAGAGTAAAGGAGATCCAAAAGACATTTTACAATAATATTAGTTAACTTTTTTTATTTATGAGTATAATAAACTTTATAAATTATATAAATTATTATTTTACAATGTTTGGAAATAAAAAAAAAATGAAAAGAAAATATGTAAAACTATATGCTAGACATTCAACTAAATATGCATTTAGGCTTTGGAAAGAACAATTAACGAACTGAAATTTTTTGTGTGATAGAGGAAAGTAATAAAGAGTTGAATTTTAATTTCACCCAAAATTCACCACACTTTTTGTTGAATTGAAAGAGCATTAAACGAACTGAAATTGATTGTGTGGTGAATAAAAATAACAAAAAGGTGAATTTTAATTTCAACTCTAATTCACCACACTTTGTGTTGAACCGAAAGAGCAATAAACAAACCAAAACTAAGTGTGTGATAAAAGAAAATAATAAACAGCTATATGAAAAAAAAACTATGGGTTGAATTTTAATTTCACCTCAAATTCACCAAACATTGTGTTGAATTGAAAGAACAATTAATGAACAGAAATTGACTTTGTGATAGAGGAAAGTAATAAAGAGTTGAATTTTAATTTCACCTCAAATTCACCACACTTTTTGTTGAATTGAAAGAGCAATTAATGAACTAAAATAAATTGTTTGGTGGATTAAAATTGAACAACAGTGCGTTTTCTACGAGCTTTTTGAATTTTCGGTTTCTAAATTGAAAACATTAGAATCATAAAGGCTAAAATTTAGTATTCGTCGAAAGTATCAAGACCTTACCGAACTTGCCACACTCTTTCACAAGTGTATATATTCCAGAGATGCCATTTAGGATCAAATGGTAGGTCATTGTGCAGCATACAATCATCTATTAGTCATATACGACGAAGTTACACTAAGTCATTCAGGAATGGTAGTATTTCTGAAGTGTTTAGCGACTAAAATTTCTAACATCTGCCTTTGTAAAGTTATTGTGGTTTAAGCTGTTCTACGTAGGTTGCCTTTTATATTTCGGGTTTTGCAATTCTTATGTTGCAAAATGGAATTATCCATGGTGTGGTGAATTCAATTGAGGTCATATATAGCTCGAAGAGAAATTTTGTTAAGATCGTCCAAAAACAGTTGTTGTTTTAGAAGCTATTGAATAATAATGCAAAATCACATGTGACCTATTGTGAGACTGAGAGTTTAGGCATTAGTGGAATTCCACCATATAATAAATATTGCATGACTGTAAAAAATTTATTAAAATTGGATTCCACTTAATATGCTATTCGCTCAAAAAAGGTTCGTCGAGTGAAATGTTAAAAAAATACGAAAGCGGTGCTTGGAAACACTTCTATGACATAGTGATCCGAAAGTAAACAGCTGTCGACTGTAAGGGTGTTTCAAGATAAGCCAAATACAATGGTTTTTTGCACACTTCTAAGCAAATGGTTGCCTGTCTTTTTGAAAAAATTGGACATATCACAATCATACCACTAGAAGAATGCGAAACAGTTAATTCTGAGTAGTACACAACTATTTGTTTGTCAGTTGTCATTCAAAAAATCAGGAGAACCAAACGTCCTAGACGAATCATTTTTTTTTTTTTTTTCATCACAATGTAAACTCTTAGACATGAAACTGCTGCATATTTTAGCACTCAAAATATCGCTTTGATGAGACTACCGCCGTACAGTGCTGACTAGGCACTAAATGACATCCTTCTGTTTTCTATTTCTTACAAATTACTCCTGAAATTTTGAGTGAGCTCTTATTAAATAAATTAAGTTGACTTTTCCTACAATGATAGTAAGTTTTAGCTTTTTTTTAGTAATTTGTTGGTGCCGACTATAGGAAAAGCGTTAAAAATATTTGATATGCACATTTTGGTGAAATAATCTTTTTCATTGCAAAACGGAATAACGTTATTAAAATAGACTGTGATTCAAATTTGGACCATAATTGGGCCAACAACTTTCTTCGAAAACTCTGAGAAATATTTTTAGCTGGCACAACAACATGAAAGGTCACTTGAACTACAGTTATGTGGAAATTTACTCGTTGACTATTTAAACAAACGCGAGTTCACGTTTATTCTCTAATAGTTGGAAATACAACTGTGGGCAAAAATAGTAAAACTTTTTATTTAAATTTCGCGCGAAAACCAATTCGTCGAAATATTTTTTTCTATGTTGGTATGACTATCAGTGACATCTGTGCCAATATCATATCACATAATCATTGGTGTTTAGTATACGCTTGTCTTTCTGAAATTCATAAAGTGCATTCCCAGATTTTTGCGATGAGTGAAATTATTCAACAAAGAAGTTCCGTTAAATTTTGTGTGCGGTATCAAATTTCTGGTGCTAAAACTTTCAGATTGTCGGAAAGAGAAAGCACGATTTATTCCAAAATTACTAAATCTTTTCGAAAAACAGCGTCGCGTTAACGTCCGTGAAATAATGTTTTCTGACTACCAGGAGGTCATGAAATGTATTGTTACTGGCGATGAGTCTTGGTTCTACCCGTATGCTTACGACCCGGAAACTGGCGATCATTCAGCCGAATATCGTAGCAAAGGTGTGCCGAAGCCGAAAAACCACGTCAAAGCAGATCAAAAATCAACGAAGAATGCTATTGGAGTGTTATGCGTCGTTTGCCCGAAGCTATTCGTGGAAAAAGATCGGAATTATGGGCCGACAACACTTCGTTTTTGCATCGCGATAATTCATCGTGCGCATGCTGCGTTGATTCTTCGTGAGTTTTTCGCCAAATTTTCAATCAATATCGGGCGCAACCACCGTATTCAGCTGATTTAGCTTCGTAGTCCAGTCATTATAGTAAGTTCACCTCGGAATTCGATATACCCATTTATATGTCTGTAAATACTCGGTATATCGAATTCCAAGATTCTTACCTAATTTAAGCTTAAATGACTGGACTACCGTGGCTATTCAGCAGACTCAAACGACCGCCATTAAACGTGAATCGCGACCCCCATTAAGGGCTATTCCGGGAATTGAATTTAACAACTGTTTCGAGGATTGGAAAACACGTTGGTACTTGGTATTGGCTCCGAGGGAGACTACTTGAAGCGGAACGGCATATATTTTGAAGAATAAATTCAGAATTTTAAGTTTATGAACAAAGTCTTACTATTTTTGGCTCATAGTAGTATTAGTCCCACAATTTAGTCGACTTATTTACGCTTTTAGTCTGCAGTACATTTACTAATTGACTTAATTAAGGGCATGTCTGAAATGATTATAAATAAAGAAAGGCTTTTAAGGTCTAATAAAAACAATATATAATGTGTGGGGAATAATCGAAAATGTAAAATGTATTTATCAAATGAATCAATAATACAAAAATTGTATTGGTTTTACGTCAAAAAAGACATCAATATCAAAACGATTAATTGTAATATTAGTAGTATTATTTAAATATTTATGTTTTAAGACCCAGTGTGGTATAATCATAACACTAAATTATCGTATAAATTATAATACCAATTATTATAATAGTTATCATAACAGTAATTATAATAATAAATCGCATTTGCTCGTACACATATAATATATATAGTATATTTATATAAGTTTCTGTCTGTTTTGGTTGCTAATTTTCCACAGTTAGTATGTATGTATCAAACATTCTTACGGTGATATTGCGCACCGTGTCCTTAATGTAGGTATATTGTATGTACTATATAGGTATTATGTAACTGTACACTAAACAATTTCCGTTACGTAAAGACGCATAGTTGTTTAGGACAATATGTAGGGGCAGTTGGAAATGCGGCTTACTCCGAATGGAATTTGGTTTTACTGAAAATTCGAAAATTCACTGAGAACACGTTATACACATATATGTATGTATGTATGCATGTAAATATACACATTGAAAAAGTATGATTATGTGAGAAGCATGGTAGATGAGCATTCACTGCAGACTTTCGCGCGCTTGGAGTATACAGCATGTACTCCGGTTGAAGAGTTTCTTTGGCTAGAAAATATTGAAGCAGAAGATACAAATTTGAACTAACAACAGGCCTATTGCTGTCAGGCGTAAGCATTTCGGGCCTAAAGGTAATATTGACCACGCGTTAAGAGTTCGTTGCAGGGTATGCGGAGACACTCGTCTAATGGCGCTTTTGGCTAACTGTTCTAATTATGGTTTAATTAACATTTTACAAAATACACACTACAAAATACGAAAGTACGAATATTTGTGTTTTAATGGACTTTTGTGTGTTCAAAAATTTAATTTTTTAAATTTTTCTTTTTTTTTTTTTGATTTTTTTTAGTTTTTATAAACCTAACACGCACTTACCATAGTGACATCATCGATTTTAGATATACTTCGTATGTAAATGTTGACGCGCACAACAGCGGGACCATCTGTATAATACACACACATATATACATATACATATATATATTTATACATGAAAATAGATATGCATTTAAAATGTAAAGGAAATGCACCAGTAATCTATAAACAAAATTTCTTTTTTTTACAGATTTTTTCTTCATGTGTACATGTGTATACTCATATTTTTTATTATATAACAGCGAAACAAATTTCATATTTTGGCTCATTTCGTCGTCTTCATTATATTAACTAACATACTTTGGGTTAGTTGGAAATAACTGTTGTTTGTTTTTAATTAACGCACTTGCTGTTTTGTCGTTGCGAAAGCTTTTTGTGAGCTTGTAAAAAGTTGTACGCGTTGAAAGAGTGCAAAGCTTTCGACCGCTGTTCTCGTACTCAATGCAAAAAACTCAAAGTGACGCTTTCACTGCCACATAACTGCTGCAATTAAGTGCAGTTAATGCTATTTGACCTGAGTTCTGCGTTTGCTTAAAATATTAGTAAACTGCTAGTGTTATTTTGCATATTTTCGCTGAAAAACACGTACAACTTGTAAATGACATGATTTGAGTTTGCAACGAACTTACCAATATTACGAAAATAAATATAAGAAATTTAAAATTAATGTAACAAAAAATAATATTAATAACTAAATTGAGATAACTACACATTTTTGTATGTAAACCAGTGGCAAAAAAAAAAAAACAAAAATAAATAAATAAAAAAATTAAGTTTTATTTGAGTTGACTTGACTATTTTCAAATGTGCTTGCCGACAGTGGGTTGAGCTATTGATTTGGGTGGTGACAAATGTTGTGGGCACACGGTATGTTAAAGAAAACATGAACTTCGCGAGACCTTAACGACTTCTTTCACTTTGCTGCACAAACTATGATTGTGCAATAAACAACACATTAATTATAGTGTTATTTACAAAGACAAAAAGAGTGAATTAACAACCCAACTAAGTTCAGTTAAATTTGCCACAAGTAAAGTACAGCAGCTGTGGGAGAAACGCTTATATTAAATAAAAATATAATACAAAAAATTAAAAAAAAAACAAAATATGAAACTAAATATTAAAAAATATAAAAAAGATAAAAAAAAAACAAAAAATAAAGATATACAAAATGAATAAGAAAATATTAAAGACAAATCTAGAGATAAATAAAAACAAAAAAATATATGCATAAAAAAAAAACATATCATAAAAAATATAAAATGAAGTACAAAAACAATTAAATAAAAATAGAGGTAAAATATAGTTATAATAAAGAAAATCTACATAAAAAGCAGTAAAAAATTAAATTAAATAAAAAAGAGATAAATAAAAATGTTAAAAAATATATATATAAAGAAGATAAAAAATTAAAATAAGTATAAACAATATAAATAGAAAAAAAAAATTTTATACAAAAAGAAAAATAAAGATAAATATAAAAATTATGTATAATAAAAATGATCAAAACGTAAAATGCAAATAAAAAAATTTATATAAAACATGTAAAAAAATACATAAAAAAAAGTAAAAAAAAATTTAAATAAAAATTTACAAAAAAAAATATTTATATAAAAAAAATATAAAAAGAAATAAAAAAATATAAAACTAAATATAAAAATATATACAAAAACAAAAAAATAAAAAAATATTTACAACAAATCTAGAATAAAAAAAACTAATATCATAAAAAATATAAAATGAAGTACAAAAAAAATTAAATTAAAATAGAGGTAAAAATTAGTTATAATAGAGAAAATCTACATAAAAAACAATAAAAAATTAAATCAAATAAAAAAAGATAAATAAAAATAATAAAAAAATATTTATATCAAAAAATAAAAATCATAAGATATATAAAAAAATATATAAAAAATTACGATTAATATAAAAATTAAAAGTAAAAATAGAGGTGAAAAAAATATAAACAATATACATATATATGTATATGTATAATAAAAGTGATAAAAAGTCAAAATGAAAATAAAAAAATGTATATAAAAAATATGAAAATAAATAAAAATGATAGCAATATATAAAAAGAAGTAAAAATAAGTTAAGATAATTATAAAAAATAAAAAAGCGATAAGCAAAAACAAAAAGTACATTTAAAAAAATATATAAATAGAAGTAAAAAAATTTAAATAAAAATAAAAATAATCTTTTTATAAAAAAATTGAAAAAGAAATAAAAAAATCTAAAGCAATTCAAAATATAAAAATATATATATATATAAAAAGATAAAATTAAATTAAAATAATTATAAAAAATAAGAATAGAGATAGAGATTTAAAAATATGTATATATATTTAATAAAAAGGATATAAAGTCATATATATATATATAAATGAAAATAAAAAATTTTATATAAAAAAAATTATAAAAAAATGTAAAAATAAATAAAAGTCATAAAAAAACATAGAGATGAATCAAAGTAATAAATAATACAAAGAATATATAAAAAACAAAATAAAAATAAAAATATATATATATATGTATAAACAATAAAAATTATAAAATGAAATACAGAAATAATTAAAGTAAATATAGAAAATGTATAAAGAATAGAAAAATAAAATGAATATAAAAAAAATCTTAAAAATAAAAACAAAAATTAAAATAAATAAAAAAAATTAAAACAATTGTAAACAGCTTCGATTTAATGTAAAACAAACCCATTTGAGTATATCGAATGAAAATAGAAAGCAAAGTAAAGTAAACTTAATGAAGCTAATAGCAATGTACAAATATAATTAATTGTTATAAACTGTATATAGAGTATATATTATGTAGTATAGGAACTCATTTTGCTGTTTTGGAGCACATACATATTAGGAATATAATATAACAATATAAATTTTCGCTTTAAATTCCTTTTCTTTGTTTTTTTTTTTTCTGGGTAGGTTTTTAGGATGTAAAGTTCACAATATGTGTAAATATATATATTTAAAATAACTATAATTGTTATAATGATTAAATATTGTATTTAGCTAAAGAAGTATTTATAACCGTTCATTACAAACTTTAGTATATACTTTTCTGTTTTAATATTGTAGAATTTGCCATATAAAATATAGATAACAATTACAAAAAAAAACACAAATATGAATATAATAAATAACGTAATTCTAAGAAACTGCGTTCCATTAAATTCTTTAAATACAGTTGAGTTGCAAAGGTGACTTTTTTTTAACTGATGGGGTTCAACCAAATGTGTGTTTTAATCATGGAAAACATGATTTTATGCAAAGTCTTATACTTTCGGTTATGTATGCATGTTTTTGTTCAAACTTTTCCTACGAACTTCCGTGTAACAAAATGATCTTGAACTGTCTGAGATCCATCAAGCTTTACTCTCCAGCGAATCGAGCAAACTATAGCAGATGCTCAGGCAAACGGAGAGCACTTGTGGTGCAACCCTGCGCCAACATGCCTTCTGAAGCTGCGCAATAGTGTTAGAACAGATTGTTTAATCCTTGGTAGTTTTACAGTTGCCTCAAAAGATCGTTAAAATCAATACACCAGAAGTCAGTTTAGCCGGGAATACTGTAGTCGAAGTACAAGCCTTTAGATTAATTATATTAGATTCGTTCTTACCTGTTCTATCGCTCACAACGAAAAGGCACAAAATTGGATCTCTTGACTTCTTGCGTTCGAGCAATGAACGTCGATGACAAGTTTCTATGCGACTACGAGGCCATTTTGGTCAAGAACGTCGAAGATTTACTAAACTAATTGCTCTTAACAATATTCAACTTGCCACAATTGTAAGTGCTGATAGACGTTGCCCAAAGGAAAATAGAAAATACTGTGGAACTTAAGTTGTCAAAGTTGTATGGAAGCAGGTGAGGTGCAACATCCAGACACTAGTCCACTGTTCAGGCTTTATAAGGCTATGGCTAAAACATCTCGATAGTTTTACATTCGGCCCACTAGATGACATAGTCGAAACTGATATTGAAATCTCAACAGATTTGTGATAGACTTAAAGCGCTTTGTCGATTTTTAAGGTTTCTAGGATCCAGTATATAAGTTTTTTAAGTTATCACAACGGACTAACGTTCGAAGCCAAGTGAGATCGCTGGTATGTTGGTTCTCTTAACGTAACCTAACCTAACTAACCTAACTTTACTGCTATGAGTACCAAAAAGTGTCAAACAATAAATCGCTGTAATATCAAAGCAATAAATTTTCTCTACGCAGTTGATTTTAAATTTTTTGTTTAATTTTTTTCTTTTTCGTTTTTTTGTTTCATTTTTTTTTAAATTTTTTTTAGTAAAAGACTTTGCATTTTTAGTTGTGTATATTGCTGGAATTTGTTTTTTCAAGCGGCCAATGATGTTTTGTGTATTTCAAAATGCAGAAAATCAGCCTAACACTCTATTTGAATATTAAACGTTTTTATTATGTAAGTAAGTAGTAGCTTAAAATAATATGTAGTGAGCAGTGAGGAACGCGGGAATTGCAAGACAATTAATGCAAAACTTGTTCGCAGCCAATCGGTGAGAGTGGCAATTACTATAAGGTTGCTATAATTTGCTTTACTAAGAAGTATATAAGAGTAACAAAGTGATGATGGAATTATTTTCGTTTGGTTTTTTTTTTTAATGGAAATGTTGATGATTTTCGGGTAAACAATTTTTTTGTGATCTAACTAAAACTCTCTGCACCCGCTGCCAACTATATTTGTAACAAATGCAAGCTATTTTTAAACTTATTCATAAAATCATTAAATTTTAATGTCTAAAGCAGCATTACTGTTTTTGTTTTTAATTTAATAACTATAAGAGCGAGAGGGTTTCTGAGTAAATGCGAGTAAATATGAGTATGTTTGCTATGCAATTACTGCAACGGTTGTGTTTTTGGTGAGCATTCCGTGAAGGGTAAAAATTTTTGCGGTTCATTTAAAGTCATATTTTAGGAGTTTATTTAAGGAAAAATTTTTTTTCTTTCAGCGCTTTTTTTGCGAAAAGTCTTTAGGAGTTCATGACAATTTTTTGGGTGTTTTTATTTTTTAATATTTTTTTCTTATATGGCTTGCAAGTCAGTGGTATTAGTTTGTATTTTTTAGAAAATTTTTTTTGCTATTATAATTTCATTTGATAAGATGACTTTTGCTTGATATTGTATTCTATTTGCAGACTTTTGTGCTAGACTTACCATTTTTATATCACTAATCGTCATTATACTTCGTACGAAAAGATTGATTCTGACTATAGCGGGGCCATCTGTTTCGATACAGTAGGTACACACACACACACGTATATATAATATATAGATATTTAAATGTTGATTTTGTTCATATGTATATAAAAATTAATATTTGTTTATGTCAATATGATGTAGACTTATATGAATTTCGAAATGAAAAACTGTACGCTAATGACAGAAAAACTTATATAACAAGTAATTTTGAGATATGCAGTTTTACACTGAAATATAAAGTTCCTGCCAAAATAGCATAATTTAAAATGATATACAGATTTGTGTGTAGTTAAAGGCGGTTTATTAGAGTGGGTCAAAAAAATTATTTTTTTTTTCGCTTGGTACTCTAATGTTTATTAGTGTGGGTCAAAAATGTGATCTCGCTTACAACTAATTAAAAAAATACATCGTTTCATAACTTTTGAAGTAAATTGAATGCTCTACAAACCGGTCACGTACGATTTTTCGTATTTTTTATCGTTTAAAAGACATTAACGATTGAAGTTTGATTATTTTAATTAATTTTTTTCTTCTAAATTTTATAAATCAATGAAAAAATTAAAAAAAAAATATTTCAAATTGAAATACGCATTGTTTTGTAGAAAATTTTCTGATTTCTAAAATGGTCTCGCATTTAATTTAATTTTTCTTGTTTTTCTCACTACAATTTGACGCTGGGTGTTGCAGAAACGCTTAGCTCAATCGAAAAGTGATCTTAACCATATTTGTAATGCAGTGAATTTCCTACAAAACTAAGAATTTTGCAATTTTATTTTTATTTTTTTTTTTTGAGTACTAAGCGAATAAAAAATTATTGTTTTATTTTTGAAAACAAAATATTTTGCTTTTTTCTGACCCATCCTAGTAATTATGCCATAAAATGCATTTTAAACTTAAATAAAATATTGTTATTGCTAAAGTGTATAGTTATAAAATTTCTGCAAATATTTGAACTAGTATGTAGTTCCCAAAAAAATTTCTCTATTCAATTTTTATATTGCTACACAAAAAAAAAAATTTAAATATAATATAATTTTTAAATATTACAAATTAAAAAAAAAATTTAAAGAAAATTAAATGCTTGTTTGTTTATAAAATTTTATATTGGTAAATAAGTTTTTGGCACTGATTACTTAAATAACTATAATATAAAAGTAATTTGTTTTTTTTTATTGACGTGATACTGACATAGAATAAACTGTTGTTCGGTATTTGTTGTATTTTTTTTATTTAACATAAAAAATTTAAATTTCAATTTTATTTTTTTTATTATTATATCACATATTAATAAATTAATATTTTTTATTTTTTTAAAAAAAACTTTTTAAATTTATTTTTTTAAATTGACGCGATACTGGCATAAAATACGCTGTTTTATTATTTTTTTTTTTGCTAAAATAAGTTTTTTATTTTTTTTTTTAAATACATACATTTCATTTGCAATCTATTAGTAAATAATAAAAAAAAAATCAAGTTTCCTTTTTTTAATTTTTTAAATATGTGTTTATTATGATTTTAACTTAATTATTAATTTTATTTTTTGACTGTTTTGATTTTTTATTGACATAATACTGACACTTGCTTTTTTATTAAAAAAAAATTATATTAAAAAAAGTTTAATATTTTTTGTTTTTAAATTTTTTAAAATATCTTTTATTATTTTTATTTATTTTTTTTTATTTATTTATCTAAAAAAAAAATAAAAAAAAAACAAAAATATATATATTGGTTTTTACCATTTTAAAATTTTTAAAATTATTATTTTTTTTATTATTTTTTATTTTTATTAATTTTTTTTCATTATTTTTGAAAGCGTTTTCGAATTACCTGTTTCAATTAGACTAATTTTAGTATAATAATGTAGTAAGTACACTATTATTTATACAGTAAAATTAAAAACAAAAACACAAATAAATAAAAGGAGTTATACAGCTTTATTACGAATTGTTGTTGAATTGTAGCATAAAGTATATATAAATATATTTAGAAATTGAAGTTTACTAATGAAAATAGGATTTAACGCATTTTGCTATTTTTTGGTGTAAATTTTTAATAAATTTCTTAAAAAGCGCCTTTCGTTGCTGTTACACAATTGCGAACCAAATGCGCCGAATTTCTTTTTGCTGTTGTATTTCATATGTATTTCGAAATTTTTTTTAAATATATTTTTTTGTTTTATTTTATTTATTTATTTTTCTAATTGTTTCATGTTTTTTTATGTTTTTTATATTCTTTTATTCAATTATTTTTTTCATTTATTTGTTTTAATCTCTTTTTAATTTTCTTTTTTTATTTTATTATTTATTTTTCTAATTGTTTTATGTTTTTTATATTATTTTATTCAATTATTTTTTCATTTATTTGGTTTTATCTCTTTTTAATTTTCTTGTTTTATATATCATATATTTTTTTACTTTAAGCTTTTTATTTTTCTATAATATTTTATATATATTTTTTTTTATTTTATTATTTTTATTTTTTTAATTATTTTAATTTTTATTTATTTTTATTTTTTACTTTTAATTTTTTTTTTGTTTGTTCTTACCCGTGCCGTTAATTCCGGATGGACGTATTCTGGCATCATATTTTCCTGCACCTAAAATTTGGTCTAAGACTTTTTTCTCCTTTTCTCGGAAATTTATTTTGGCATTATTAGCTCTGAAATTATGATATGTACGTACGTATAATTGTATTAATCGTTTGGCAAGCCATCCATAAAATAAATTTGTTTGTTTATTTTGTGAAATTTGCTTTCATTTTTCAATTTTTACACAGAAAATACCAATAATATTTGCATAGTTTACGAATTTGCATATAAATATTTGAAAAAAGTGGTGGGGAATCAATAGTACAATAGTGAACAAATATCTATTTATATTATATTAAACAGTTAGATTAGTATATACAAAATTTTGTGGAGAAGCGAAAAATTTTGAATCTTTATCTCTCATAATAATTATAATTATTTTATTAACCATTTGGTTTCTTCCGGCATACTGTTCAACCATCGTAACGGTTTTCTCAACATTATACAGTCGCACTTATCATAGTATTTTGCTCGCAGCCAGAGCATATCTGTTGGCATATAAAGTGCAGATATGCTTTGTCTAGCGTTTGCAAATAATTCCAAAATTTATGCTCCGACAAAAATTAAAAAAACATTGCATTTAAAATTATTTATACAAATACGTATTTATATATATATATAAAGCATGTATAATGTGATAATACAAAGAGATTTGATAAAATGACCATTTAAATGTGTGAGTTTGCATATGTGACACAGTCAAGGCGTGAAAGTGTGCAGTGTGGTGGGTAATTTGGCAGTGCTTCAAAAACTATTCGATTTATTTTATTCATCACATATAAACAATATTAAATGTTATTTCGTGGTGGCAGATGTGAAAAACGCAGGTTGGTATATTAGGTTAGGCTAAACAAAAACCCTGTGGTATATCATTTGCCATACCAATGTTTTGGACCAAACCAAAGGATCATGTAACTGACTGTTATTTTGTTTGACGGTACCAAAACTTGCTTTCGGCCAACGGACACATTATACATCCGAACTGGATGTGCCAAAGTCTCCAAATCGATCAGAAAATTACGATTATATACCGAAACTTGTTCTAAGTCAGCACGTTGAAGTTGATCGTGCACCAAGTTAAGAACTGTCAACTTCAAAAGAACCGCACTTATTGTCACAAAGTGATTTAATGGATTTAGTGCGTGAACTGAAACTGTCTGAAATTTTGGAATCTACATAGATTAAACATCCGAAATTTTCTTTGTTTTGATATAAAAATTTCTTACTTTCGACATAATGATAATTGAGCTGATAGATAGAGAGATAGAATGATCTGAAAGAAGATCTAAGAAAAGTTTTGTGAACGTTGTCCAAAATTTTCTAAGAAATCATAAATCAGAAGATTACAAAGACTTAATAATTGAACTTATAATGTCATGTAAAGCTTTAAAAAACAAAAATGCTGGACTCTCATCTAGAGATTTTTCCGGCAATTTGGATATTGTGAGTGGTTCCTTTCGGATAATACATTTTCATTAAAGGATAATGAGAAAGGGCTATCAAGAGAAATGGAACGCAGGAATGCTGGCAGATTATTGTTGTAGAAAAATTTAAAAAAGGAACCTTGCAGAAATAAATTAAAATTTTGTTATTTTGTTAATACGGTTTTTTCTATATTAAGTCAAATAAGAAAAAAATTAATTTATATTAAAAAATTAATACTTTTAATTAAAAATACAGTGTATTTAAAAAAGTTAAATTTACACTTAATTTTGCAAAGAAAACTTATCAACGAAAAAATACATAAACTGATATTTTTTGTAATTTTTGACATAAATTTTGAGGTTATGTGAAAAAAATATACCAAAGATCTAGATTTTTTATTATCTTTAAATTTCCTATATATTTATTCGTCTGATAAACCGTTTTTAACCCTTAACTCCCTCTCCTTCTTTTTACAACCTACTCTAATTTTTTTTTTAATTTTTACCATTTTCAAAGGCTTCTGTAGTGTCCTAAGTGGCAGTCTCTAGCTTTTGTTGCATGACTTCAACTATGTAAAATTTTAAATCCAAACGAAGTTTGATACCAAACGAGATTTCAGACAGAGCGACTCCCTTTCGTGCGATTTCTTCAATTTGCTCTTGGCTGCAACACTCGTGCCATTAGTTCTGCTTTCTCCAAACTGCATAAGGAAGCGAAGCAGATGGGTCTAGCTGTGAACGTGGGCAAGATGAAATATCTCCTGTCATCAAACGAACACTCTTCGCACGCGCAACTTGGCAGTCATTACGTCGAACACGTTGATAATTTCGTCTATCTTGGAACCAGTATTAACCCCAACAACAATGCCAGTCTCGAAATCCAACGTAAAACAACTCTTGCCAACAGGTTCTACTTCGGACTGAGTAGGCGATTGAGGAGTAAAGTCCTCTCTCGACGTACAGCGACCAAACTCTGCCAATCACTCCAATTCTGAGAGGCAGAACTGAAGTTTAAAGGAACGTCTACAAAAAACTGTCAAATTGGGAAATAATGTACATATATAATTATCTTTATTATCTACTCTCTTACTCTCTGAATACTGAAAAGTATACTCTTATAAAAATTAAAGAAATCCACCTTCAACACCACGCTAATCTATTTCAGCAAAAAAATAAATAAAATAAAAACAAAATACTTTCAAATAAAAGCCCATCACTTTGCAGCACTCTCAGCCTTAGTCTGTTATTGAATTGCAAAATTATCTATAATAATCAGCGAATGTCATTTCCTCTATTAATTAAGCAATTCAATAGCATAATTGCTTTTTTGTTTGTGCATGAGTGTGTGTAGTTGTTGTTATGTGCAAAAATATGTGAAAAAGCTGTTAATATAATATTGACGCTGTCAAAAATCAGTTTGTATTTTTCCTTTTTCATTTTGTATTTACATACACATACCAAATGAATATTCGTATGTGTAATATATGATAGTGAAAGCTTATACACACTAGGCACGAACGCACACACACACACATGTGATACAATATAATTACATACATCAATTCATTGACTACGGTACTTACAGCGATGCACTACATAAACTGGCAAAAAAGAATATCGCCCAAATGTAATGACCGGAGCCCATGTTTTGAACGATGAGGAAATGCTTTTGGATGTATTTAGTTAGAGTATGTTTGTATTTGTAATTTACAGTTGCGTTGAGTGCCTGAAAAGTGCAAGAAAATGGAAATTAGTTGATATTATGGCAACATACACTATGGGCAAAAAATAGTAAGACTTTATCTTTAATTTCAAAATTATTAAATTATTCTTCAAAATCAATATCATCCTCCTCAAAGTAGTCCCTCTTATCAGAGCCACGCTTATGCCAAGGTTTTTCCAATACTCGAAACTGTTATTAAAAGCAATTTCCGGAATAGCTTTTAGTTTCAAAACTATTATAGAACCTTAAATTATTTCAAATTTTTTCGAAGTTCAGGGCACTGCAAGTCGTTGCTTTTGTTGGCAGAAAAATGCATATGTAAGTAAAATGTTCAAGAGGCATAAGACATGAGTTTGAAAATGTGGCAGAGAAAACAATCTGTTCCATCCAAAATGAACCAATCAAGACTGTACATCAAAACCCAATTAAAGAAGAAAAAGATAAGCGTTTTTTACGTTGGAAGAATAGCATAAAAACCCAACGACATTTATTTGTTCAATCTCAGATGAATACTAAAATACATTTTATACATTTATAATGCCCATACCTCAGATATTGTCACTACGGTGATGCCATATCACATCAATTCAGCAAATTCGTAACACAATCTAAACCTGATAACCACAATCCGAAAACCACACAGCCTTAAACGAAGACTTAATTATGAAATTGGAAAACATCCGGCATTGTTCACCATTTCGACTACAGTCCTAGTGTATATTGCATTTGCATACATATAAACATACTATGTACCATTATATATACGAGTACCTTAGCTATATTTGAACGCAAATCGACACAAACTCATTTCATTAAGGTCGGAAATGGCAGAAAATTGGCATAGCCATTTGCACTGAGCGGGCGTAAGAGCTGAAGGTCACACTTGATTAATAACTAAGTGTGCATGACCGCTCATATATGAGTTCACACATGTGTGTGTGTGTGTTTGGATGTGCATGCAATATTTCGTTGAAAGAACTAAAGACTGCGATTTTTACGTTTCAAGGTCAAAGTCTTAAAACAAAACTTATCAACCATTGATTTGATATTTTATAATTTCTGTTTTATATTTTTAATCTCCAAAGAGATTGGGTGATCCAAGTAGAGTTACTTTTTTCAACAGCATATTTTTGACAGATCACGCCTGCGTTGTGTCAAGCTGTCACGTTATTTTTCACCTTATGGGTTCTTGAAAAGTTACAAGAAGTTCCGACGTTTTCGAGTTGAATTTTGTTCAGAAATAAGGAGCAATTCTGATTTAATGGGTATGTAAACAAGCTAAATTGCCACTTTTGGAGCGAAGAGCAACATGAAAAGATTCAAGAGCTGCCATTTTATCCAAAAAAAAAAAATTTAAAAACGGTTTGGTATGGTTTGTGAGTCGGTGGAATTATCGGGCTGTATTATATTTCTTCAAAAATGATGCCGGTGAGAACGTAACCATCAATGGCGACCGTTATCGCGCCATGGTAACAGATTACAGGTATTTGATGTCTGAAATTGAAGCACGCGATTTCGACGACATTTGGTCTCAACAAGACATTGCCACTTCCCACAAATCGAATCAATCAACAGATTTATTGAGAGAGCACTTCGATGAACAGATAATTTCACGTTTTGGGCCGGTCGATTGGCCACCGTGATCGTGAGATGGGTTGATATCACACCATTAGACTTTTTCCTCTGGAGATAATTGAAGTCTAAAGTCCTTGCAGTCACCAGTCAAAATGCTCAAATGAGTCTTTGAAAATTGACTTTAATGGATGGACCATATGAGACGTAGCCGCAACCGAAATTTAAAAAAGCTAATCTTCACAAAATAAATGCCAAAGAATGTTCTTTCCAATGATAATAAATAGTTTCCATTAAAACGGAAATCTTTTTGTATATATTTAGAAATTTAATTTCATTTTTAGCGTAGATCGCTTTTAACTTTTAATAAAATAATCTCTGCATATAAATTATCTAACATTTCTATACAAAAATCGTAAAGAAAAATATTGAGTTGTGCTCAACTGCTCTTCCATAATATTAATTAGAAATGTTTTGACATACGAGCGTATTGTTTACAGTAACTTAAAATATTCATCATTAAAATATTAACTCAGCAACAGCGCATTGATGATCTTAATCCAATATTTGGCGGTGAAGATCAGCTTTATAGATAGTATGGCGAATTCAATAGAGGTCGCAAATGACTTCATTTGGGATTTGTGGTGGGAGAGAGACTCCCTACCCGAGTATTATCATTCACTCCGGTGAATGAACGTCTAGCCACAATCCACATCAAAGCGAGGTTCTTTAACATATCGCTCATTTGCGACCGCGTCCGAACGGAAGAGAAGGACGATGTGACCAAAGATGAGCGCTTGAAGCGCATTTATGAGAGCTGCCCCCGTTACAATGTCAAAATCGTGCTTGGCGACTTTAACTCCAGGGTGGGTAAAGAAGGTAGCTTCGGCACTACGGTCGATAAATTCAGCCTCCTCAATGAAACATCCGAAATACGGTTATCTGCAATACTAGATTCCAGCACATGAAAATACATCAAGTTATCTGGCTGTCTCCGGATAGACGGAATACACGTCTCCAGTATTCTAGACGTGCGTACGCTCCGAGGTCCTTCGCCTCTGTGCAGCAAAAAACACACGTCAACAAACACAAGGCAATCACAACAGACGGACGAACGATTTTCTACTCGGCTTGCACTCCTGCTCTCTGAGAGCACTCGTCAACAACTCGGTATAAGGGAACTGTGGGACAGCATTTCAAACTCCTTATGTACAGCAGCAACCGAAACCATTGGTTTTCGGAAAATGCAAAAGAACAGCTGGTACGACGAGGAGTGCGTCTACCTCGCAACGTTACGATCGTCTACAACACATTGGGGATGGGATAGATACCGAGAGTTGAAGAGGGAAGCGAGATGCATTTGCAGACAGACGATGGAGCAGACGTTCCGTTCTATAAGTCACTCATAATTCCCGTCCTGCTATATGGTGCAGAGGCCGGGACGATGACAATAACTGATGAGCCAACGTTGCGAGTTTTCGAGAGAAAAGTGCTGCAAAATATATATGGTCCTTTTCGCGTTGGCCACGGTGAATATCGCATTCGAGGGAACGATGAGCTGTATGAGATATTATATATGACGACATTGACATACTATAGTTTAGCGAATTAAAAGACAGCGGCTGCGCTGGCTAGGTCATGTTGTCATGGACGAAAACACTCCACTCCAGTATTCGACGCAATACACGCCGGGGGAAGCAGAGGAAGACATCCACTCCGTTGGAAGGACCAAGTGGAGAAGGACCTGGTTTCGCTTGGAATATCCAATTGGCGCCACGTAGCGAAAGAAGAAACGTCTGTCGCGCGGTTGTTAACTCGGCTATAATAGCGTAAGCGGTGTCTACACCCTTAAAGAAGAAGAAAGGAAACTCAACGGAATTTTAATATTTTGAAGCAAAGCCAAGAATTTTGTTGTGCGTTTGTTTGTCTTATGACACAAAGACCTGCTGAGAAGAAAAGTCTATATTTATATTTATTTCACATAAAAATATAACGAAACCAATACAAAGCATTGCCGTATATATAGAAATAGCAGCAAAGCCTTTATTTACATTTAATTTATGCACCGCTGTGCATATAATTTTGTATATATTTATGTAGTGTCAATGCTACGCAGGCTCTGCACAGTAGTCTATTTACAAATTTATTTACTTAAAACTCCTCAGCGATTGTTGCGCTGTCTTATATTTTCCAATAAGGATGATATGATTTCGAAATGAGATTTCGGTCATTTTTAATATGTCATGATCGGTAGAGTTTTTTTATAATTTTTAGAAATCTTTACAATTTTATCATAGAAAGATATACGCAAAGACAACATTTACAAATTATTCAACTTTATTATCAAAACAATAGTCATCCACCTGTGCTCGCTATTCGTCGAATTGTTGAAAATTACGAGCGCAAACTTTTTCACATGTCAAGGCTCAAGTGCCAATAAGACAAAGAACCGCTCAAAGTAATGAAAATATAGCTTCCCTTCAGGCCAGTGCTAGTGAAGACAGCAATTTGTCGATGCCAAGATGTTCTCAAGAATTGGAACCGTCTCAAACCACAACCTGGCGAAACTTGAGAAAGGATTTGAACTGGCATCCGTATAAAATTGTTCTCACTCAAGAAATAGAATCACCGTTCATGTCGCGAGTTAGCTGATTTTGTTTTAGATAACGATTTTTTTTTAGAAAATCATCTTCTTCGATAAGGCTCACTTTCATCTGACTGGTGTGATAAATAAACAAAACACTCGCTTCTGATGCGAAGAAAATCCACAAATTATTTATGAGTAACCATTACATTCATCTAAGTTGACAGTTTGGCGTGGTTTTTGGCCCAGCCTAATTATCAGGCCGAATTTCTTACGAAATGAAGCTGGTGACATGACACTGTCAATGAATGGCCTCAAGAAATTCGAGGGTATTCTGGTCTAGAAGCATGAATTTCAGGTAATTTTTAAAGTTTCGTAAAAAAGGCAATCAATGTTTTTACTATCCATTTTTTATTAGTTATTTGTTATTTTTGGAAGAGTAGAGAAAAAAATTAAAAACAAAAAAAAGTAAAAAATTTCATAAATTATGAGCTGAGGAAGTGGGGGTCTCTAAAAATTTCCAAGTGACCATACGCATGATTTCAACCCTCTTGGTTATCAGAAACAAAAAAAAAAGATTATTTATCCAGAATAATGTCGCAAAGGCCGGAACTATGGAAAAGTGGGAAAAATTTTTTTCACAAAATGGCGACTGCCTGAAAAAAAAATTTTTTTGAATCACTTTTTCTGAAAATTTCGAATTTTTTTAAAATAATAAAAATAAAAATTTGGGAATGGGGCTAGTTTTAACCATAGACAAGCCTATAAAGAAGACTCTATAAAAATTTCAAGTAAATCGGTCCAGTAGAACCTAAGAAATCGTGGGTATCTTTCCGAAAAAGTCAGTTTTGAGAAAAACGCGTTTAAAATTTCGCCTAAAGTTTTTTGTTCGATTAGTTCCGGCCTAACTAGTTTGGAAGCCGGGTCAGAAAAATGCTTATATCTCCGAAAATAATTTGAACACATATTCTTGAATAGTTAAACTTTGAAGATATAAAACAAAAAATTTCGATTTTTATAAATTTCTAGACCAGAATACACCCTTAACACCATTACACTACTTATTGTGGGGTTATTTGAAGTCATTGGTCTTTAGCAATTAGCCAGATCTTTTCAAACTTTAAAAGTTAATAATGAAAGTGGTATTCATGATATATGACTTTATTATGTGGAAAAAGTGCTCGAAAATTGAGTTCATCGAATTCGTTCCTGCAACAGATGTCGTGGAGGACATTTAAATGATGTTACAAGTATTTTCAGAATTTAATTGTATCGGTTTTATTTCACATTAAGGGGTTACATAGGTTTCCAGGTTTCAAAAAATTCTTTTTGCTGTTTTATTAAATTATACAACACCTCTAGAATATTTTCCTTAATTTTGAAATTGATCCGAGCTATAGTTTTGGAGATACAACCGTGAGAACTTGTACGCATGGTTCCAGTTAGGCTAAGTGCGCCGTCTTCAAACGCGTTTTTCTCGAAACTGTGTTTTTGAAGTCGGTTGACAAAATTTCTCAAGAACTACTCAGCCGATCCTTATAAAATTGCACACAGGTCTTTGAGTTACAATTCTTAGAGACTTGGATGTAGCATTTTTTTAAAATACTATTCTTAGAGACTTGGATGTAGCATTTTTTAAATTACTACTATTTGAAAAAAAAATATGTCGCGAAATTTTCATCAAAATTTTCATTGTTTTGTAAAAATGTTTGACAAAAATCAAATTTTCAGTTTTTTTCCTTCATCCAAGTTCTAAGTTAAGGTTTTAACTAAAACTCATATTTTTTCACTTTAAATAATACTGTAAGGAGTTATCTGGCAACACGGGCGCATCTTTTTTCCGAGGGATGACCGCAAATGGCCGTTTTTCCAAAAATTTCAAAATTTCTTTGCTAATAGCGTATGTTTGTATCAATAAAAAATTCTAATAATATATTTAATTATTTATATGAGAAAAAAATTGTTGAAAAACGCTTTTTTTTCAACCGAGGAAACCCATGTAACCCCTTAATGAGTGCAATGTCCTACTTTTATGCTTTATATTTAGCATTTTACAAACTTTGCATACAGTGGGAAAATATTATAGCTTTTTTTTGCACATTCTATTATTATATTTTCTATTCAAAACCACTGTTTATTGCCGAACCCGTAAACGGTTGACTGTTGCGAAGCCGAAATGTTGGAAATACGTGTGTTTCTATTTTATTTCAGTTTAAATTTATAGTGCAGCCTTTGCCCGAACGGACTGTAAATGTTCATGTATGCATAAACAATACGTAGATGTGTGTATATAAACAGGGACATGGCTGTATGCAAATTTCTGTGTTTATTTGCGTAAAGCTGTGTGCGTATATCAAGCTGTTTCGACACACTTTTCACAGTCAGCCTTTCAGAATAGCACTCGAGAGTACCTCGTTGCCAACCGTGTAGGTGGTAAGCCTGTAAAAACTAAAGCTATGTATGTAGTATATGTATATGGCGGTAGAATGAAAATGATTATGTGTGTGCATATTATTGAGGCCGGTGTTAACGAAGCCACTGTTAGGAGGCACAGTAGGAATAACATTGCAATCATTTTGTTAGTGAAACGTATACAAAACTTAGCTAAACATTTTCCAGCTTGTATTTAAAGCTTTCTACCACAGCTAATTAAAATTGAATCCAAACAAATTATTCAGTTCGACCAGAATTTATTTCACTAATCGATTTTTTTACGTTTGCTAGGAATTAAGTGACACTTGGAAACATCAACCTGACGCACTGAGTTGGTTTAAATATGTCCGTCTGTGTGTTTCTGTAAGCAGTTTTTTAGATATCGATCTAAAATTGTAATTTTCGTCCTTAGAAGCTGCTCATTTGTAGAAACTGTAAGAAAACTTGGACGAAGGAAAAAAAACTTCAAATAGGATTTTGGCTGATATTTTTACAAAAAAAAAGAAAATTTCGCGAATTTGTTTCAAATAGTTGTCCAAGTCTTTAAGAACTGTTTCACAAAGACCTGTGTAAGGTCATGAAGATCGGTTGAGTAGTTCTTGAGAAATCTTGCCAACCGAATTGAAAACCACATTTTCGAACTGTGTCTCCCAAACTATCCACGTATCAACTTAAAAATTTAGGCCAATATTCTAGAGGAGTTGTAGAACTTAATAAGAAATCCGTAAACCCATGTAACCCCTCAACCAATTATTAATACTACAATCCCCGAACATATTGTTTAGTTCGGACCACTATGGCATAAAGGGTTTGTCCAGAAAGTAATAGTACTGATTTTCTTCCGGCGCGACTGTACTTCGAAGCGTGCGGGCACGGACTGGAATCGGTAGAGGTCGTTCCTTGCTAACGAACGAGTTGTCTCCGAGCACCTGGAGAGTAAGGACAAACATTTTCGAGCGACTTGTTTCTGTGAGTGGCGCAAGCAGAAAATGCAGAGTTCGTTAGAGCAGAGGTACGCGATTAAATTCTGTGTGAAACTCGGTAAATCTTCGACAGAGACGTTTAATATCAAGCAAGCTTACCCAGATGTTGCTTCAGCAAGAAGTGGTGTGTTTCGGTGGCACCAGGCCTTTTTGGAAGGCCGAGAAGAGGTCGCTGATGAAGACCGGAAGAATAAGCAAATCCAAAGTGGAAAGATGCTCATTGTAGTTTTTGACATCAAATGCTTCGTTCACCATGAATTTGTTCCTACTGAGCATATAGTCAATCCAAAATTTTGCGTGGAAGTTCTCAAACGAAGGGTCAATTGAGTCCGACAAGACATCTCAGCTGATTGACAGTTGCACCATGCCGCGGCTCACACCGCCTTTCTTGTGAACACCTACCTAACCAAGGTCGATATCATAACGCTTCCGCAAAGGCCCTACAGCCCAAATGTATCCCCCTTGCCTGAAGGGGTCTATGAAAGGTAAACATTTTGAGGCAACAGAGGGGATCCAAGCAGCATGCACCTCGGCTCTCAAGGCTATTCCAAAGAATGCTTTCCGTTACGCCTTCAATGCTTGGAAATCGTAAACCCTGTATAGTTGTCATACAAACTGAACGATCGAACTCAAGTCCTCGTATGGAAAACTTCGCAAAATTCGGTACAGATAATTATGCTAGAAAATGCTACTATCTGCGAACACATTGTTCAAATCGGTCAACTATACATAGCATACAGCTGCCATGCAAACTGATTGATAAAATTGACGTTTTTTCTTGTTCAAGACAATTTATCAACTCGCACGAAGACAATTTTTCCTGCTGGGCGGCCATTTCGCACTAACATATTTAACATTTTTGAAAATGCAGGCCATTCATGTTTTTTGTTTGCACAGTACAACGGTATGCGGTACTCCATAGTGGTTGGGTGGGCGCCCCGAAGCTAAAACTATATTAGTTTTTGTTGTAGGCTGTAAGCTGTTGCCAAGTTGTTATGTTGATTGGATTTTTTCTCTTCTTTCTAAAAGCGACCGCTTATCTCACCGACATTTGTTCACAGACGTGGTTTACATATACTCACAGAAGTGTGTGCGAAGCTTTTGTGAAAATGCGTTACTCTAGCCACAACAGTCACTTTCGCCTTATGCATTTGCATTTGTTTTTGTATTTGTGTATTTGGGTGTGTGCGTGTGTATGTGGATTTGTGACTTTGTAGATTAGGATAGGTAGACGAAATAAAGTCAAGTGTTATGTGTGCCACAAAACTGATTTCTCTGGTTGCGACAGTGCAAAGACAGTAACCAAGTGGCCCTTAAAGGTACTATAAAGTATTTTACTCGAAGAAATCAGCTTACACCGCTTAACTAACTGCATTAAAGAGAGTGAAAAGCGCTTATGAGATATTATTTTAATTTTTTTTAGAAAAAAAATGTTCGCCATTTTCCGAGCTTCGCGATTATCGATGGTCCTATGGCTTGATTTCCAATCTATTCAGAACCTATACTCAAACTTGATGCTGAGCAACCTAAGAACCTTTTTAACGCAACATTTAGTAATGCTTTTTGCAATTTAAAATTTTCGCAAGCTTTTATAACTCTCTCTCTCTCTCTGATACTCTCTTTGGTAAAAATATCAGCCATCTTGTTAGCTTCTGTGTTCTTAATGATGATTTCCATTTGATTACTCAAATTTTTCAAATTCTATGGCATAGCCTGTCAACACAAAAGCAGCTCTTGAATATTCTTAATCATACAGTTTTACAAACATTTAATATAAAGCTTCTATTTAAGTGTCGAAATTGTTGAGCGTTTCTCGGTAAAACCGGATGTGCCAGGTTAAGTAATATTTAAGCAAACATGCACTATTATAAAGCCCGCAAGGAAATGTGTCGAAAATGAGGCGAAATAGCCGTCAAACACATGCTCAAGCGCCACCGCCCATTTCCCAGGCTTTTGAGTTGCTGTTATGTACTTCACGAGATTTAACTAACATTGAAGGTAATTAAGAAGTCAGTTAGTCGTGTTTGTGCGTTAAGCTTAGTTCGTTGGTTTCCGGTGAGGGTGGTGGGGGTGAGGAGCGAGAATGGGCGGTCGCGGCGCGGCTGTCGTTGAGGACAACGCGAAGGTTGCGTACATGTTGGCATTTCGTTTACGGTTGCAGTCATATACACACACATGCTTGTGGCATTTCCATAAAGGTAGCGGCAGTAACGCACATTTATGGCCGACATTTATGTATATATGTACATTTGTGAGCTTAGAAAGGCTGTTTGTGCTATAATATACATATACCCCTGTGTTAACCAATTCTTCCACAAGTTCTGCTCATACTTCTTGTGATTGCGTGCACTTCATTTACTGTTTGCCACTAGACAGTTTCACTTTTAGTTTCGACATTAAGAAATTACATAAAGGCTCAGGAAGTGTCGCAAACTGTGGAATTTCGGTTACCTTTCTGTATCGTCAGCATTCCTTTTTAGTCAAAGCGGCTTGATAATTGAAAGTGTTGTGATTTCGTGTGCAATTTTGGTGTTGCTTTATTGGGAGCATTAAACAATAGTTACAGGCCATTAACGGTTAGTTTGTAACGGCCTTTATTGGCTACGGTTTTGAGGGGGATGCTTACTTGTATTCAGCTCAATAACTAAGAGACCATATACGCAGTTAAGCCACTATTAAAGTCACTCATAATAAGTAATTAAATCAAACATAAGATCAGCATTGAGTACCTCGTAGAGGCCGTAAAGTTTTTAAATCGAAATAGGGGGAAGACAAGGTTTGAAATCAAATAAATCTATTTTAGGAAGTGAATTAAGTATTAGAAACTAAATTTTATGTTTTGAGTTTTAAGTTTTAAATTTATGTTTTAAGTATTAAGTGTTAAGTCTGAAGTTTTATGTTTAAAATTTTAAGTTTTAAGTTTTAAGTTTTGAGTTTTAAGGTTTATGTCTTAAGTTTTAAGTTATAAGATTTGAATTTTAAGTGTAAAGTTATAACTTTTATGTTTAAGTTCTAAGTTTTAAGTTTAAGTTTTAAGTCTAAGTTTTAAAGTTAGGTTTTAAATTTTAAGTTTAAGTTATAAGTTTTAAATTTTTAATGTTAAGTTTGAAGTTTTAAGAGTTAAGTTTTAAGTTTAAGTTAAAATTTAAAATTTAAAATTTTAAATTTTAGGTTATAAGTTTTAAGCTTAAGTTCTAAGATTTAAGTTTAAGTATTAAATTTAAGTATTAAGTCTCATGTATTAAGTTTTAAGTGTTAAGTTTTGAGATTTAAGTTTTAAGTATTAAGTGTTAAGTTTTACGTTTTAAGTTTTAAGTTTAAGTTAAGTGTTAAGTTTTACGTTTAAAATTATAAGGTTTAAGGTTTATGTCTTAAGTTTAAGATTAAAATTTTAAGTGTTAAGTTATAACTTTTATATTTAAGTTCTAAGTTTTAAGTTTAAGTTTTAATTCTAAGTCTTGAAGTTAGGTTTTAAGTTTATGTTATATGTTTTAAATTTTAAATGTTAAATTTTAAGTTTTAAGTGTTAAGTTTTAAGTTTAAATTAAAAATTTTAAATTTAAAATTTTAAGTTATAAGTTTTAAGTTTTAAGCTTAGGTTCTAAGTTTTACGTTTAAGCTTAAGTTTAAGTTCAAGTTTAAGTTTTAGTTTAAGCTTAAGTTTTAAGTTTAAGTTAAAATTTCTAATTTTAAGTTATAAGTTCTAAGCTTTAGTTCTAAGTTTTAACTTTAAGTATTAAATTTAAGTAGTAAGTTTCATGTATTAAGTTTTAAGTGCTAAATTTTAGGCTGTAAGTTTTGAGATTTAAGTTTTAAGTTTTACGTTTTAAGTTTAAGTTTTAAGTTTTATGTTTTAAGTTTTAAGTTTTAAGTTTTAAGTTTTAAGTTTTAAGTTTTAAGTTTTAAGTTTTAAGTTTTAAGTTTTAAGTTTTAAATTTTAAGTTTTGAGTTTTAAGTTTTATGTCTTAAGTTGAAGTTCAAATTCAAATTCAAGTTTAAGTTTAAGTTTTAAGTTTTAAGTTTTATGTTTAAGTTTTAAGTTTAAGTCTTAAAATCCAAGTTTTAAGTATTAATATTATTAAGTTTTCAATGTTGAGTATTAACATTATATTATGCCAAATAAAGTAGAATTATGAATTCGCAAATTTACTACAATTTAAATATATTTTTTGAGCAGTTTTGCATTTAAAATAACAGCAACAAAAGTGGCATATGTCAATAACCCTCAATTTTACATAGCGTGTTGACTGAAACGAGGCTATAAACACGTAAACATGTCAGTCAGCTCACAATCGGCCCAACACAAAAGCATTACATTGCTCATATATGTACATATATCGTATCGTTACTTTCACGCACATACACATACACATGTAATACAAAGCGAATGATAATACATGAGCACATATAAAGCTTCGTGTCGGCCCTTACATGCCATTCACACACATACTGCAGCAAATCGTATTCGAAAACCAGTGGGCGACAGCTGCTGGAAGCAGTTGTCTACCGCTTTTGAGCCAGGTGTAACAGAATTGCAGAGCACATTCTCATATAAGGCTCACTATTTTATACAAAGAAATGGCCGCATAGCATGACAAGTGAAATCAGGTTAAAAGCTTTATGAAAAATGATATAAACACGAGAGCAACAGCAGCGACCCGTCAACCATGCCACAAATATCTGATTTGAGGGCATTACTATGCTAAAGGGTTAATTACGAAATTTGAAATTTCAGCTGCATTTAATAATACCAAAACATGGGTGCCTAGCTCTCGTGCCAAAGACAGACAGACTAGAATGCGCACTTTGCATTGAAATTATTTTGTGGCACAGTTAAATGTTTCGAAATTAAATGTAAGTCCACATAAAAGTATTATTAGCCACTAATGCGTTGAATCTGATGACAAATCGGTTGTTAAAATTCATGCAAATGCGAGAGTTGCATGTAAAATACTGAGAAGTGAGCACAACACACGATACGCATGCATATTTCACACAGCGCACCAACACAGCAAAACAGCTGACCGGCGAGAAAAGCGAAAAAAGTAGACTGGCGGCAGAATAGTTGATTTTCGGTTGTGGTTAAAGTTCTTATAAAACCTGTGAACCTAACGAAAACGATTAAACAGCTTAATCCCCTCGTGTAAACTCTGTTTGTGTGGAAAGGAAATATGTATAATGGAGTTAGAGCAAATACTAACTATCTATAATATCTAGCAAAGGCTATATTGATAAAAAATCAACCGGAAAAGTAAAGTTTTCCTACAAGCATGAATTTTTGTTTCTAGTCTCTAAATGCATCCCAGCAATTTTTTTGTTCATCTGAAATTCATATTTTCATGTAAATATTTTATGTGCATGCAGCCTGCTCACGCCAATTATTCTTAATGTAAATTGGAAATTTGCATGCAATTTTGGCTGCCATCCCTTTGAAGTGTACTTGCTGTTTACCTAAACTTATATTTGAGCATGCTATGAATGGAAAAATAAAACGTCACCTAAAATGCAAAATAACGTAACATCACTTTTCATAAGTTTACAGTCGAAGAAAAAACGATTTAATAGAAACCACTTATATTGAAACAAAATTTGAGTTTTCGTTATAAAATAGTTATGTATTGGTTATCATACACTCATAATGAAACAAGAATTGAGTTTTGGTTATAAAATGCTTATATATTGGTTATCATACAATCATAATGAAATAAAATTTGAGTTTTGGTTATAAAATGGTTATATATTGGTTATCGTATACTGATATTTTTGTTATAAAATGGTTATATATTGGTTATCATATACTGATATTTTTGTTATAAAATGGTTATGCATTGGTTATCATATACTGATATTTTTTTATAAAATTGTTATATATTGGTTATCATATACTGATATTTTGTTATAAAATGGTTATATATTGGTTATCATATACTGATACTTTTGTTATAAAATTGTTATACATGTATTGGTTATCACACACTCATATTTGAGTTTTGTTTAAAAAAATGTTATGTATTGGCTATCATATACTGATATTTTTGTTATAAAATGGTTATGCATTGGTTATCATATACTGATATTTTTTTATAAAATTGTTATATATTGGTTATCATATACTGATATTTTGTTATAAAATGGTTATATATTGGTTATCATATGCTGATACTTTTGTTATAAAATTGTTATACATATATTGGTTATCGTATACTGATATTTTTGCTATAAAATTGTTATATATTGGTTATCACACACTCATATTTGAGTTTTGTTTAAAAAAATGTTATGTATTGGTTATCATATACTGATATTTTTGTTATAAAATTGTTATATATTGGTTATCATATACTGATATTTTTGTTATAAAATGGTTATATATTGGTTATCGTATACTGATATTTTTGTTAAAAAAATTGTTATATATTGGTTATTACATACTGATATTTTTGTTATAAAATGGTTATATATTGGTTATCATACACTCATATTGAAACAAAATTTGAGATTTACCAATAAAAAGGTTATAGATTGGTTATTTTAACTAATAAATTGGTATTTTCGATTTCTTTTTTGATGATACGTTGTTTTGCATTTTAGGTGACGATATATACTTATATATATAGTATGTATATGAAATATTTATCAACTAGCAAAGAATTTTTCATTTCATATTTGCACTGAAAATAAAGCGTAAAAGCAAAGTATTACTGCCGAGTGAGTTATTAATGAGCGGCATGATTTGATTTATTACATTTTCTTTATACATATGCTTTCTCAGACTTGCTCAAACCTCAGCGTTTATATAAAAAGTGTCAAGTTAGTAATACGTCCATACCTAAATATGCTACGTATCTACAAGCAGCTACTTTGTGGCATGCAACAAGTGTCGCATCAGATTATGCACTAATCATGGCAGCGATAGGGCAACAGCAAAAGCTTCACACTTGAAGGAACGTGTCTTTGCCATGCATTTCTTGCTAAGCACATTGCTACGCTGCTTGCAGTTGAGAAATTGTGCGCCTGTATATAAATATAATACACAAGCAAGTGCACCAATGTCAGCCCTACCTGCGAAAATCGCCCACCATCAGCCGAGACTTTTGCCATCTTTGGTTGCGGTGACGACGCTTCGAGTGCCATTTGCCAGCGCTATTCAGTAGATTGTGTAAATTGTGCAACCTAGGCAGCTTTATTGGCTATATGCTGTGGCGACAACAACACCAACAGCAGCGCGAACAAACAAAGATAGCGTTAGAGATGCATAGTATATACAAGTATGTATGTATGTGAGTGCATATGTGTGTGTATCGTGCGATCGCTCGCCTGCTGCTTGGGTATATCAAATTAAAAGCACTTGAGGAAATTTCCACTCGATAATCATATTATGTTTATAAAGATATTTGGCAAATATTTTATGAAAATATGCCAAGTTACATATGTACACATAGATTTTACATATTTATACAAGTGTTTCAATGGCATGTGCAAATACTTGTAACATGAATACATACATATTTAATGTCATAAGCAGTGGCAGTGGCAGTGGCCGAAGAGCAGTCTAAATTTAGATTTAACTCTCAGCCAATTATACCTGAGCGTGGGTGACACAAACTAAAAGTTTGTTTGAAGAAGCTTAAATGTGGGGAGGGCATAAATTGGATTCGTAAGTGAACAACTCTAAATGAGGAGATAAGTGGAATGAAGAACAGGCAGAGATACTAAATTCGACTGCACTGCAATTATATACCCTTCACAAATACAACATATTCCTTACCAAAATTTTGATGGGTTAGTTTGTATGACAACTATATGCAATAGTGGTCCGTTATCAACGATTCCAACGCATAAGCAGGTTCTTAAGGAGAAAAGGTAAGAACTCCTACGATTGTGGCAAGATAGACATTTTTAAGTGCAAGTAGCTCAGTAGCTCTTCTGCGTTCTACTCTAAGTCAAAAGCATATCGCAGTCGCACAGGAACTGATCGTCAGCTAAGCGCACGTGAGTTGCATTGGTGCAGTGTTAGAACGCAAGACTCCAATGTAGATTCATCTCGGTACCATTCCGTTGTGAACAGGTCTAGGGACCACCTGTGCTTATCAAATCGGCTTTGCAGTTATCAGTAATTCCGCTATGCCCTGGCACCCAAAAAGGGCCTCTTAATAAGTAGAGTGATAATATTTGTAGAGAGGACAGAGACTCTTTAAAAAGCTTTGAATCCACATAATGCTATTCTGCTACTCTGAAAAAGACTCAACTTTGTAGCAGTGCTTCCAACGCCTCCTCTATAGTGGTCTGCTACCCTAAAGTTAAGACGGACGAAAAACTTCCAACAGAAAACTCCGAACCCGTCTATGCAAAAACTCACTGCGTCTCTGCTTCAGCAATGTAACGTTGCATTGTCGGCTTGCGCCACTCACAGAAACACGTCGCTCGAAATGTTTGTACTGACTCTCCAGGTGCTCGGAGACAACTGACCACACTCTTCACTTTGCTCTCTCGTCTTTGCTGAAATATGTTTCCAATCAAAACTGATGGTATTTAATTTATTTTTAATATATTTTTCAACAAAACTGACTAAGGTATACTACCCTATATAAATTAATAAATTCCTGCTAATGCGAGGCAAAGCAAATAAAAATTCAGCTATTCATTTACAGTTATCGGCAAATGTGAATATATGAAACCCATGCCTCAAAATGATGTTATCTCGAACGCTTGATACTCTTCAAAAAATATGTAACTGGTACAAAAACAAGAACACAGAAACAAAATTGAGAATGGAAAAAAGAGAGAATACCAAGAAGCTGCAGCAAGTGCGAGGACACCGAGCGGGCGCCAGACAGCTGAAGAAAATAATTCTTGAGATTTTTTTGTGTGCATTTTCTGCAATTTTCTTAATTAAAAAATCGTTTAGATTTCCTTGCAAATGCAATGGCAAATGTAGACAACAACAGCAACTGCACGCCAGTTCATCTCTAAGACGAAATTGATAAGGAATTCGATGACGAGCGTCGAACGTTGCGCGAGGTGCATTCACTTGAAGACTTTTTGTTGGATTTCTACTGAAAAGCAGCTGAGAAAAGTTCATTTCTTGCAGTGGGTACTTGTAGCAAGAAGGCCAATAAGATGTTCTCAATGCACGAGCAGATTATTGGATGGCGGTATGTGCAAGTTTATGAAAATGCCATGATAATTTGCATGATTGTTGGCGACAAGTCATGGAAGTAATTGAAATCGCAAGAAAGTTAGAATACTTATTTATACGTATTTCCGCGAAGGTGAGCAAAAGCTAACTATTAATTAAATTAATAAGAATAGCGCTATTATTGAAGATATTGGTGCGCGGGCTATGAGTAACCATAGTTTTTTGGGGGTTAAGAGAGTCCAAAATTAAAAAAAATATATATATATATTTTTGTTGCTTAAAGTACACTTTAGTGTCGCAGGCTTTGGCTCAACGCGTAAAAATTTAAATCTGATTTTCTCACTCCCAACGGAAAATCGCCAAAATTAAGCCTGATTTTAGCACGCTAGACTTGTTTAACGCTTAAGAAATGTAACCATCATTCAATGTAAACTTAACGCACATTATAGTGGGTGTAGACCAGAAATAGAGATCAGATATTATGATTGCATCGTCCATTCGAAAGGCAGAAATTAATGTTCTATTTATGGTTCACTTTCGACCTAATGACGCTCATATGTTCATACACACTGATATTGCATCCATGTACGCAAGGGATATTGCTTTTTGCGCCCACGAAATTGACATTTTCACATTAACCACAGGACCAATGCAACAGCAGGCGCTTGCAAATGTGCGACATGATTCAATCTCACTGCCCGCGTCACCGTTGTATGTACGAGTACAGTGTGTGAATTATGGATGGTCTTGCTGCAGTTTGAGAACATACTGGCTTTCTCCTCTAAATATAAACACCTTTAAATATTGAAGAGCACACAATCCGACATCTCAAAATAGTTTTGTGAATTCATCGTGATTTAAAATACCATAATTTCTAGGATTGTATAATCTTTAATTTACTACATTTTTTCTATGATAAAATCACCATTTAATCTACAGAACTGGTTTCCCTAATTTCATGCACAAAGTAACTAAAATAATGATCAATGAATTTATAAGAAAGATAAAGTATTTATCAGAAACTTATCTGTTCCGCTCGTATGCCCTTTCTTAAACTGAAGCCTGGCTACTTCAAACTAGGTTTATCGCAAACCTAGTGTTACAATCTCATTTCACAACTTTAAAGTAAACTTTAACATTTTCGACATTATACGTGCTCAAAATGTTTTGACACACGAGCGCTTTTGCATTGCTTACAGTAACTTAAAATATTCATCTCGGCCCGAAAATGAAATTTTACAACTTTGGACTTGGATTAACTTAGTAACAGTGCATCGAAGAACTTATAGAAATTTATACAGCTTTCAGAATTCATAATAAACTTAGGTCTGGTCGAAGGATTTTTATTTTTTCGAAAATTTCGATTTTTTAAGACCACTTAACTGTCGATTTTTTCGCAAAAATTTAGAAAAAAAAACTCCTGAGGCCGCAATTTTGTTAATTTTGAAAACAAAATAAAATCCTTCGATCAGGCCCGGGATTATGTATTTATAAAACTAATTTTTTGTGTCCGATTGTTTTTAGATGAATCTCCAAAGACTTATGCTTGTCACCACAAGTACCTTTTTTTGGAACAGGGTCAACACAAACAACTATAACTTTGGAAATTAATTTTTTTTTTTAATTTTCGTGACCTCAGGTCTTATAATAATGCCATATTACTACTTTTGTAAAATAACATGATTTAGTAGCAAAAAAAAATACTGAAAACTCTCATTTTTTCGTACCTCTGACTACCCCTAACCCCTTAAGTAACCTATCATGACATTAAGACTAGAGAAACTATAGACATTGTTGGGCCAGCATACATTTATTAGTGCATGAACATTTCAATGTTGCGGATCACTCTTCACCACGACTCTCTCTCTTTCTCTCTCTCTCGCATATATCGACTGAACCAATTGAATTTTTGAGCACTCAAACATCGATTTGATGAGTCATCCGAGTTAAGAATTTAATGTTTTTGGACAGCTGGCACACACTTCACATATTTTGGAGATACCACCATCAGAGTAGCAAAAATGATTCAGCAATTGAATCAAACACATGCAAAAGTATATGAACCTTAGTGGAGTGAAAAAAGGTCCATGGAGCTACTAGCCCTTCAATAGGCTTCACATTGACAGAATGAGAGGATTTCTAACTGAACATTGTCCCGTTGACACCCAGGCGTTGAGGCTTGAATTTTGTAGGACACAACTTGTTCAAGTTAAAGGGAGGAAGACTAGCTGGAAACATCTAGACACACATACTCCTTTATTGTCCAGCTTTTGTCAAACCAAGGTTAAATATCTTGGTTGCCATACTTTCTACGTACCCGGCGAATTGGCTTGAATAGACATTAGCCAGCTCAATAATTTAGCGACTAGCTCTAGGCGCTTTGTAGATTTGCAACGGTCCTTTTGATGTATATTTAAAGTTCTGGGCATAACAATGGACCAGCGTCTTTTGCAGATCAAGTGGGTTTATTTGAGTTCTCACGAATATCAGCCTATTAACTAACCTAATGGAGAATATTTTGAAAACCAACAAAGCGATTTTCGATGCTAAATATTTATTTTTGTTCTCTAATCCCCAAACATAAAAGGGAAACCTCGTGCTCGTTTCCACCTTGTTTCTAAATATACATGTGCATATTTAGTATGTACAACTTACGAAAGTTCCTAAATTGCCTTCTTGAACTTCAAATCAATTTGTGCGTGACAGAGCTGCATTTTGTGAATTTTTCGGTTGCGACCGTACACTTGCTGTTAACAATTGGCACATACATACATTTTTATGAGATTTTATTTTTATAATGTACAGACTATGTAGTCGCAGCCTAGTCAAAGAAATATTGCTTGTCCGCCAATATTTTGCATGTGTCCCTCTATTTCCCTCTCTTTCACTCTCTACCTCTATCTCTCTCTTTTTTTTCTCTCTCTCTCTCCCTCGCACACCAATTTTACATCGCTCTGCATTCATGACAATGTATACAAACAAGACGAACGATGCGCTATCGTCCATCGACGCTGCCACTTCTGCTTCGCCGGGCAAAGTTGTTGCGAGCATAAAATGTTCTTTGCCACTTTTTAATTAAATTTAAATGCACTTTATGCTCTGAATGCAATTCAACGCTGCGCATAAGCGACAAAAATTTATATGTACCCATACATACATATAGTACATACATATATGTGGGTACAAGCATGCAAAGGCACACATACATACATATGTACGAGTATATATACAATGCAATATTAGCTTTAACGCTGAAATCGCTCTAATTTTGCTTAGTTATATGCGCCGTAAACGCTAATTAATTTTCTGGTTAACTCGTTATCGCAAAATTGCGGTAGAATTTCGTTATTTTCAGTCTTTCTCCGTTATTGGAATTTCGGAAACCACTTAATCCTCAATACGTGGCTGCTTATACTAAATGAAATTACTGCTAATTGGATGGAGAAATACAAAAAAAATTTAGCTTAACTCAAATATGAGAAAAGGGAGAGACATATGTGTCTGACCGTCTCTCCGCTCAAATGTATACATGCGAACTAGTTCCTCAGTTTTTGTGACAGCAATCTGAAATTTAGCACCCGTCCTTTATTTGTCGGAATGGCTGATATCGGATCACTATAGCACATAGCTGTCATACAAACTGACTGATACGAATCAAGTGCTTGTATGGACAATTTTTCATTTGATCATATTTCTTAACGAAATTTGGCATAAAATATTATCTAAAGCAATAAAGTATTTTCTGATAAAAAATTGTTCAGATTAGACCACTAAAGCATATAGCTGCCATACAAACTGAAGGATCAAAACCAAGGTCTTGTATGGAAAACTTCTATAAACATAGAGATATCTTAACGAAATTTGGTATGAATTATTGCCCAAGACAGTAATTTAATATCCGATAAAATTGCTTAGATCGAACCACTATATCATATAGCTGTCATACAAACTAAACGGTCGAAATCAAGCACTTGCAGGGAAAACTTTTTTATTTGGCGAGATATCTTAATGAAATTTGACATGAGTAATTATCTAAAACAGTGACGTAATTCCCGAAGAAATTGTACAAATCGGATCACTTTAGCATATAACTGTCATACAAACCAACCTATTAAAATCAAGTTCCTATACGGAATATTTTGTAAATGTACTTTGTATTAAAGCTTTTTTGCCTTTTTTTCTTGTATTACTAATATTTACTCATTCAAATAATCGCCTCAGTTTCAGCCCACTAGAAACAATTGAAAAAAATATGTACTTGCCCGCATGAACATATGCATTAACTGAACGCAATGAGCTTTCGTTTTTAACATCCACCAAAGTAAAAGTGTAATTTTAACTCGGCAAGCGCATTTATACGCAGTTGCAGCATGTTACAGTAGCAACATAAAATCCGCTTAGACAAATACTCACATAATATGCTTGCAAATCTTCACACATACTTAAGTGTGTGCATGCTCAGGTGTATAGGCGCGTGCTCGTGCTAGTCGTGTAACTAGATATCGAGCTAAGCAGTTATAAACACTCCGGGATTGGCGAGTTGCCTGAAAAATGTGCAGATTGTTGCAATATTATAGAATGGCATATATAATACGTTAGATGTGTAATGAAGTCTAGACACTTTAACTTAAAATTTCACTAGTCTCCATTTTTAATTTTTTTTTTCAAGTTTTTTGGTTTATATGATAATGTCATTTAAATTTAATTATTATTTTATGTTTCAAATTAACACAAGAGTAAAAGCCATGACGACAAGAAAACGGTTTTCGAGTGGGCATAGCTTTGAAAACGAAATGTTTTTCTTTTATTTATTATTTATAGTGTACTTCTGAAATGTTAATAACATTGCCTAACTCATTTTCATACATTCGAATTTGATAAAATTCAACATATTTTTTAGATCCATAAATTTAAAAGTTTTCTCAAACAAATTTCTGGAAAATTCGTTTTTTTTTCGACCTTCTAACTGTATATAACCCCTTAACACAACTTTCGGGTTCGCCAATTTTACGTTGCCCTTATCTCTAGTTTATATGCGAAAGGCATGTTGCGTATACGACACGTTGCACCGCTGCTATTTTCCAGTCACCTACTAATTACAATTAATCCGCTTATGCATAACATGGCACGTATCACTTTATATAAGTGCTTATTTATATTTGAGTGGTGCACACGTGTGTGAGAAGTCTAGGCATTTCTTGTGAGATGCCGCGCTTGTAGCTGAATTGCTCACGTTGGGGTAGGCGTCGGTGAGCTTCAGTGTGATGAAAGCCAGTGCAGTTGTATATGTAACGTATTATAATTATAGATATGCATACATACTACTATTTTGATAGATATGTGTGACGTGTGTGGTTTAAATTTCATTAAAGCTAAAGATGATAATTCATATATTGATTTATTTACACATTAGAGTGGATCGATTTTTTTTTCTAGAAAATCGCGTATGAGAGAAATATTCTACAGATCGTTCAGAACAGCTTTGTTTAAGAGAATATTTCGATTTACACTGATGGAATAATATCTCTAGCGGAAAAATGACAAAAAGTGGTCGACCAAAATGGTACATATTTGTTTATTTATTATTATAAAAAAAAAATTACTCAAAATTTGATTAGAAATACGAAAAAACTTTTTCGACAAACATATTAACCGATATGTAGGGTAAAAAGTCTACCGTATATTTGAAAATCCATCTGTTGAGTATGTGGGGCAATGAGCAACAATGATCGGATTTAACCAATTTTTAGTACAATTTTTAGGGCAAAAATATGTTCTCTATGTGTCATTGTTTATCTTAGAGATACAACTTATACACGAACTGAATCTGCTCGACCTTCCCAAGTGGCATCGCTCCACTCTATGGGCACTTGAAAAGTTAGAACAAGATTTGACGTCTTCAAGCCAAATTTTTTTAGCGTTGAGGCCCATTCCTATCTAAATGTCTGTGTAAACTATTCCTATCTAAATGTCTGTGTAAACTAGAAGAAGCATTTGGGACGAAAAGCAACTTGAAGGGTTTCAAGAGCCACCGTTAGCGCGCCATGATAACTGACTTTTTTATGATTTTTTTTTTGGGGGTTTCAACAAGACGTCGCCTGTTCCCACAAAACTCATTAGTTAACGGATTTATTGAGAGAATATTTCAGTGAGCAGATAACTTCAAGACTGGGCCGGTCGATTGGGCACAAATATTGTGTGATATCACACCATTAGTCTTTTTCCTGTGGAGATATGTAAGGTATAAAGCCTACGCGGACAATCCCACTTCGATTCGAGCCTTGGAGCAAAACATCACGCGTGTCATTCGCCAGCTACCAGTCGAAATGCTCGAACGAGTCATTGAAAATTTAACTCAACTGATAAACCATCTGAGATGTAGCCGCGACCAACATTTGAAAGAGATAATCTTCCAAAAATAAATGCCAAAGAAGGTTCTCTCGAATGATAATAAACATTCCCCATTAAATTTGAAGTTCCTCTGTTTTTTTTTTTCGTCAAAAAGTAGGGAACCTTGCGATGGGTCACGCTTTTATTGTTGACAATAAAACAATCATTTTGTACGACATACCAACAAAAAAGTGTTGTGAACTAATTTATTGCAAAATTTATGTTTTTAATAAATTTACAAAATCTTTTAATGTGCTAATTAATATGTATATAGATACAGTTAGCCAGCATAAATTCCGATGTACGTGACTGAAGCAAAATTTGGGCCCAAATATATGAGTAGTCACGTACATACACATCTACAACACACACATTGAAAATGGTTTTCAGTTATCAATACACTCGCATCAATTTCGACAAAGACTCACACAAATACTCGAATGAGTACTTGTGCGTGCACAGTATACCGTTGGATACAAGCGTACATGCTATACTATATGTATTAATTCCGGGTACACTTCACATTCGATTGTAATTTGAAACTTACCGTAATTACAAGCAATTGTTGCGCAGTGTAAACTAGTTATTATGTGCTCTCCGCTCCAATAGTATATATATCTGGCAATTGCAGTTGTGATTCAATAAGAATTTTGCTGTCGATACGCATTAGTGGTGATATTGGTTTGTTGCTTTTATTGTTTTGTGATTAGCATTATCTAAATTTGAGTAATTCGTTTACCAAATGAAATTATGGAAATTGTTGCTTGGTTTTATTGTAAGTTGTTTTTGGTATTTTGACTTTTGTTTGGAGTGTCGTTATTGTTCTGTGCTTTTGTTGTGATATTAGGCAGATCTTTTGTCGATTTTAGCACTTGTTGTTATCTGCTTAGCACTCTAATGATGTAAGAATGCTAATTTTTGCTTAGTCAGGTTGTTTGACAGTTGAAGTCAAGCCAATGCAACTAGTTTATGGTTGTTGTACGTGATGTACAGTAAATAGCTATTAAGAAGGTGGTTAAGGTAAAGATAAAAAATTCCAAAAAATCAGAAAATTCAAAAAAATTCAAAAAAAAAAAAAATACAAAATTCAACAAAAAAAAATGTTGTAAAAAAAAAATAAAAAAAATAAAACAAATATTTCTTTGATTAATTCCCACAAAACACCATAATGTCAGTTAAATATTTGTTTTAACTGCCACGGAAACGCACATTTTATGAAAAAGGCCACCACAATGACAGCAACGAGTATTTACTATATTTATTTCTTTTCTCTGATACACACAAGTGTATTTGCATTCAAAAATAT
This sequence comes from Bactrocera correcta, assembly GCA_027475135.1. Taxonomy (NCBI): domain Eukaryota; kingdom Metazoa; phylum Arthropoda; class Insecta; order Diptera; family Tephritidae; genus Bactrocera; species Bactrocera correcta. The sequence continues at coordinate 11,728,707 of CM050325.1, forward strand.
ATATTTATTTCCCCTGTTTTGACCTCATTTTCCAATAATGCCACATCCTTTCAACTGTTTGCGGCACAATCGGCTAGCCTGTGTTCGTTTTGCAGTACTTTTCCAAGCCAATAATAAATTCAATTAATTTTCCACCATCAAATATGTATTACTTTCCTCTTTCTTCAACTTCGACCTGCCAAATTGACTTAACAAGCAACCCGAACCGAGCAGCTGTCAGCAGGGACTCGGCATAATTAAGTTGGGCCCGAATTCTGCTGCCAGACTTCATTCTCTTATTACATTTATACAAACTATATATATTTTTCTGCTTTGCGCAGCGCTTCCTTGCTTACACACATACCTACTAGTTGTTGCGTTATATTCTCCGTGCAGCAATTCGCTATTCTCAGTGTTATCGGCTGTAAACTTTATGCATATTATATACACAGCCTTGGTTTTGTGGCAAGCACGCCCTATAAGTGGTATGATAAGAAAGAAAACGAGTAAAGACAATGCTAAAACTTGATCCACTTTCTTTTCGAAATAATGTCAGTTTCCAGTCATTTGCTCGCACATCCGTTGGCGTTGCAATGACCAAGCGCCAAGTCTTGAGTGCACAGCAGCACACACGCAGCACCAACTACAATATGTATGAGGGTAATGAGGGTATGAGGGTGTAATAGTAATACTCACTTTAATATACTCACTTTGGAGTTAGTTTGGAAGGCATGAAGCTGACGACACAGTTGCCTGGTTATTTGTATTCACTAGTAGTTCACTACTCGTTTAGTAACATGTGTCTGCTTATAATCAGTTCGTTACTCCCAGTTAATATAAATGTAGATATACACAGATAACTGTGTGTCAACATATTTGAATGAAGGTTGCGATTTAACCGTATTGTAAAAACATAAAACTGTGAAATTGTTTACACCGTGTAAAGGGTATATTATATAATTAGTTTGCAATGAAGTTTGTAACACCAAGAAGGTTTATGTATATACGCGAACTAGTCTTTTGCTCTTTGAGTTATCGATTTTGCATATAACCTTTCCCTTCTAACTAGTTACTAATTTATAGGAACAATATAGGATGGTTTGGTGTGGTTTGTCGATGCCGATGTAATCATCGGTTCATATTTCTTCAAAAATGATGCCCGTGGGAATGTAACCGTTAATTGCGATCGTTATCGCGTCATGCCAACAGACTATTATGTGTCTGAAATTGAAGCTCGTGATCTCGGCGATCTTTGGTTTCAAAAAACGGCGCCACTTTCCACACATTTTATTTATCAATGGATTTATTGAGAGAACACTTCAGAGAGCAGATAATTTCACATTTTGTGCCGTTCGAGGGTCCACCCAGATCGTGTGATATCTCACCATTAGACTTTTTTCCTAATATAATATGTAACGTCTCAGGTCTATGCGGACAAGCCCGCTTAGAGTCATCGAAAATTGAACTCAACGGATGGATCATCTGATAATCTTCACAAAATAAATGCCAAAGAATGTTCTTTCGAATGATGATAAACATTCCCCATTAGATTTGAAGTATCTGTGTTTTTTCTTTAAAACAGTAGGAAATGGATCAGCCTTTGCCTGCCATACACACTGCATGATCAGAGTCAAGTGCTTATGTGGAAAACTTTTTTATTTGATGTCTTAATAAATTTGGCATGGGTTGTAATTTAATCCAATGATGCATTCTTCATAGTACTTATTCAGATTGGAATAATATAGCATACAGCTGCCACACAAAATGCCACGCTTTCAAATCGTCAATAACCGAAAACCAATAAAGTGCCATAACTAAGCACTAAATTGAGATATAAAACTCAGGGGATCGCAGTAGCCAGGGACACTTTTGGGAAAAAATTGTGCAAAAGTGGGCGTGGCCCCGCCGTCTAATAAGTTTAATGTATAGTATATCTCCTAAACCACTGAAGCTATAACAACCAAATTCGTACAGCGCAAATATTACAAGATCTCCTACAGATAGTTTGAAGATGGAAATCGGATGAAAACTCCCCAGATAACGGTACTGGTCAAAACGAAAAACGTTAAAAGCGCGATAAACCTTTAACTAAACGCGCCAGGGAGAGTATGACAAAGCTTTATACTTAGGGCCCGGGGTAAAAATGGATGATGTGGGTGGCACCGCCCACTTTCTGGTAAAATCCTATATCTCGGGACCCGACTGACCGATTAATATATGGTATTTTGTTCATATTTCGAAGTCACGTTGTAAAAAAGGAGTGGACAATAACCACGCCTACTTCCCATATAATAAAATTTTAAATTCCACTTGATTCGCTCAATTTCCAGTACACAAATCAAGAAGCATTAATATAACGGGACTAAATTTCGATCTAATAATGCTTTTAAAATATACCAACTTATGACCAAAAATTGTCCACATCCAACCAAAACTATTCAAGCCCATAGGTACCGGATATGTGGACACCAGTACCTATAGTTGACTTTTGACCACCATAAAAGATTTCCCTAACTATGGTTCTTGTAAGTTGCAAGAGTATAATATGTTCGATTGCAACTGAACTTAGTCCTTCTTTACTTGTTACTATTTTTTTTATCGCTAGCAAGAGAATGAGTTAAAAAATTTATGAAAAATACCAAAATATCACATACATATACAGGGTCCGGCACTCAAAGTGTAACCAACTTCAGACCGTTCGCGCAGCTGTCACACTGGAATCAGCTGTTTATAAATTTGCTGACTGACAGCTCAGAGTATTGTTCACAAGTGTACAAAAGCGTTTTGCCAAAAGTGAATGCAAAAAAAGTGATCAGCGATGGAATTCAAACGTAATAGTGTGACTGCTTTTATATTTAGCAGGAAAATCACAGCCAGCAATTGTTCGTGAGCTCAAACACCTTAATGTGAATAAAGTTTTTAGTTTATCGCACCATCACTCTCACAACGAGTACTGGTAGCATCGCCAAACGCATGGAAGTGGTCATCAAAAGACTGCAACGTCATGTGAGATGGTTCGGAAAGTGAAGAAGCGACTTGAGCGAAATCCACGACGAAGTGCCAATCAAATGGCTAAAGAACTGAAAATATTTGACGAACAAATTCCGAACATTGTGTTTGCTGACAAAAAAATTGTTCCAATTGAGCAATTGGTAAACTCTCAAAACGATAGCGTTTACTTGACCGACCGTTCATACGAGAATCTAAGCCATCGGTTGGCCACTAGGAGGCAACACCCGCCATAAATAATGGTTTGGGCCGCTATCACCGCAGATGGGCGTACTCCAATTGTTTTCATCTAGCCTGGCGTCAAAGTAAATGCGACATATTATCGGGAAAGTGTTCTGGAGGCTGCTTTGAAGCCGTGGGCAAACAAACATTTCGGTCGCAAACCATGGACGTTTCAACAAGACTCAGCATCGTCTCACAAAGCGCACCGTCTCACAAATGAATCAAGAATGGCTGAAAAACAACGATACGAACTTCATTACAAACACAATGGCTCTCGTATTCACCAGATGCGAATCCGATGGATTATTCTCTCTGGACCATTTTGGAGAGCAAGGTCCGAAGTCAAAAATACACCAGTCTCGAGATGCTGAAGAAAGCCATTATTGGTGAGTGGGTTAAAAGACCGGCAAGTCACATTCGGGCAGCTTGCGATTCGTTTTTTGACCGTCTCAAGTCCATAGTTAAGGCAAAAGGTGGTCATATCGAGCAAAAGTGAATTGGTCCTGAATTTATGGTTATTTTCACACATTTTGTAATTTGAAATAAATAAAAATAATTTTCCAAACCGAATTTATGGCTTTTTTAATTGGTTACACTTCCAGCGCTGGATCTATGTAGTATATACATAGATTATCTTTTATTGGCATTTCAGTTGTGTTTATTTTGTGGTCACATGACTTTTTAGATGTCTTGTGCAGTATTTGTTTTCATTTGAAAAAGTAATTATGTATGAATATTTTCTCAATTGTAGGCATTTTTAAGCAATATAAACTTTAGTTTAGTTTAGTTTTAGTTCGATATTCTATTTAAATTAAAAAAAGTAATAAACATATTTTTTTGTTGTAATCAAATGATTATTTTGCTCAACTCAGTTTAAATTGTCTTGTTGTTATTTATTAACACCGCTTATAACCCAAAAGTGAAACATATATTCTATTTAATTTTGAATTTAATTTTTTACATCATAACAACACATTTGCGTACACTGTTTTGTAAGCCTCGCCATATTTGGAAAAATTATCCTTTTGTTCATTTTTATTTTCTTCTCTCCTTTTCCTTCCTCCTACCAGTCAATAAGAGAATGAGGCTAATTTATAAATATATGTATTAGGTTATCACGTTCTTAGCTCTTATTTCAACTGTTAACTTAATTCATTTCTTGCACACATTTATCTTTGAATTTTTCATTTCTGCCTACTTTTTTTCGAAATACAGTGCTACTAAATATATTGCATTGCTTATATATAGTATAGCTTTACACTTTCCTGTTGTTCCAGCTAATTTGTCAACACTTAAAGTTCATTCTCACTTTTGTTTCACTTATGAACTGCTTACACACGTATTTTATCAGCAACTCAAAAGCAGAAACATTTTCTTCTATACTAAACAGAATCCTTTTGTTATTATTTCTGATCACTTCAATCCATAAGCTTTTAAAAAATTACCAACAATTTCTTGTTTTATTTATTTTTTTTTTTTTTTTTAATATGGGTAACATCTGATTCAGCAACACAACACTGATATTTCGCTGCCGCCACTTGGTATGCGCCACTTTAGCGTTACCATCTCTGTAATACTCCCTCCTGTTGCTGTAAAGGCAATGTAGTGATCTCTTTGCCGTATGCCCGTTATATATGGTTAAAGCCGACACCGCAACACTTAACCGAGCGAGTAGCAGACGAAAGCTGCTGTAAATTATTTACCCGTCATGGCTGCACTTCAACAACTGAACCGAACTTCGGCACTTGGGTGGCGCGCACAAAAGTAGGCAACAAAGTGAAGTCTGCGCTTGCAGCCACGGCAATTACAGCAGCTGTGTTAGTGGGGGAGCGTATACTTCAATAAATCTACTATACTTTTATTTGTTTTTGTGTTTGTATGTAGCACAGCTATGACGACAAATTTGGCAAAAACAACAACACTCATGTAGTGTTAGCAACAACAGGCGTTTACCATTTCCCAACCCATATTGGTGAATTACTGTAAACGCTCTCACAGCTGCTGGACAAAAACTGCATTGTTGCTATTGCATGCTTAATAACACAAACAACTGCTTAGTGCATATACAAATCGCATGCGAGTATTCGTTTGACTTCGTCATATAAGTGCACGTGCTTATGCTTCGTTTGGCATTTCTATCGCAATGTGTATGTGTGTGTGTGTGTGTGTAATTTTCAAAGTAACAACACGCACTCTTACAACATTAGGGTGTGGTGAATATACAACGCAAGGCAATATACTAATTGTAAAGAGCGGCAGCACGAGCGCGAGCGCGTGAGTGAAAGAGCGCCGCAAAGTTTTGCGTATGCGAAAACTAAGGCGAGGCAAAAGACCAAGTACCAACTGTTAGAGAAAATATCCCTTTTTTCTGTTTTTTTTTTGTGTTTTTGTTTTTGTCAAAACCCATAAGCAGCTGAAGTGCTGAAGAAGCTAAGAAGCAGAGCAACAGTGGCAGCATCAGACGTATACGCTGAAGAAATAACACCACTGTGGGTGAAGCGTGTGCAGAAGCAAAGCATCAGCGTAGTACACGAAGTTACGACGACCGTTGCTACTAGCAGCGCGTCAGCATGAGAGGCAGAAGCTGAAGAAATTGAAAATGTATACGCTGGCAGTCACTACACATCCGTTTCCACATTTAACATCATTTCCTTCTTTGTAATTTTTGTAATCAATTTAGTTTTTTTTTTTCTTTCAACGTTTTTCACCTGCATACACCTGTATATGTATATAAATGTGTATGCTTGGGCGTTTTAGAAAAGAAAGTCTGCTTTCTTTCTTCTCAAAAGTTCTTCACCAAAAGTGCTCAAACCTAGTACCTTGTAGTATTATCCATAAAAGTTACGTTTTTATCAGCGTGTTGAGCTGCGCTGTGCTTAAGAGCTGGCAGTGCCTACTTCTAGTATGTATATTCGCAGACGTTTCTGTGCCGTTGTGCGCGTTGTTCAGACGTATCTGTGTTAACTTGCGTCAAATGCTGGTAGTCTCGTTTGCATCACTTACTTTATATGTGTGCCAAATTTGAAAATTATTTTACCGTTAATTTTTATTTTTATTATTTTTGTTTTTGTATCCACTAGTATAGAAACGCCTTTTTCATATTTGCTGCATGCGCCCTAATTTGCAAATTATGTGATATGTGTGCGCTGGTGCCTGTGTGCGTGTGCATATATATGTTTCCTTTTCACTGGATTCTCTTTTTCCTGTCGGTTAGCTCATTTTCTTTTCACTGTATAGACAAATTTTACTTTTACGTTTAGGCTTTTTCCGCTTAGTAATATTGTATAACTAATTTTTAGGTATAATTTTCAACACTTTTCTATGCTTTTACTAGCTGCCCACAACTGGTGCATTGATATCTCATCCTTTTTTGTTGTTTTTATGTGTGTGTTTTTTTTTTTTTTTGCTTGCAACTTTTCACTGTGACGCGCTTTAATTGTAACCGTTTAGCATCCGTACACGTCGACTGTCTCCACCTGACTGAGAAAATCGATGGCCAATCTCTGCAATTTAACACACACGACGCATAGCAATATGGTGGGTTTTGTGACACAATTTCGCGTGTTTGTGTTCGCTTGTGTGTGTGCATGCGCATATTTGCGTCTGTATAACAGTATTTAGGTGGCGGCTGCTGTCGCTCATTGTAACGCTACACAGCATCCCTCGTGTGTACGTGAGCATTCATTTACAATGGTGCACTCTCAATCGTGCGCTCTTGCGCTTTTGCGCTCTCACTTCGTACATTTCGTCCTAAGTGTATTATCGGCAAGAATGCGTGCTCCGTATTTTAGAGTTACTTTTTATAACGGGTTTTTATTGTTTGCTATGCTTGAATAACGGTACTTTTAACTGCATGTGTTTAACACTTTGTTATTTTTGAAAACAATTGAAAGTTTAGAAAACGGTGTGTATTTAATTCCTGTTGGAGATAAGGTTACTCATACGCCATGTCACGTTGATTGTTGCGTATACGCCAAAGGCGTTCAAGTAATATTTAAAAGTAATTAAATTTGTATGTCATATACGTATGTATATTGAGGGAAAAACTGGAAACTTGCTGAAATAGTAGGAATAACTCTTGAGTGCTCTGAATATATGTATATATGTGTTATTTTTAAGTTAATTTTTTTTTGGTTTTGCAGATGCCACCAGCGGTTTTAGTTTTTGCCCTAAAACTTTAATCATTGTAAAGAAACACACTTTTATAAAGTTAAAGCGCGCCTAAGTAAAAGGATTAATAATTTTTACCATTTGAATTTTTCTATATTTTTTTTTTGTTACTTTTTATTAGAAATTTTTAAATCCAAAGCAAATCAACCTACAAAATTGAATTACGAATATTCTAAAAAAAAATTTTCCGCTCTACAAAGACAGTTTATGATTTTTTTTCCATAGAAACATTCCTTTAAAAGTTATAGCCAGTTAAATTTACGCGTCAAATGTACTGTATTTATATGGCACAACATGGCGTATGAGCAACATGGCATTCATAAATCACTGTTTTCTGTTTACATATTTTCAACAAGTATATTGTCAACTAAAATGCATGCAACATCACGTTTCATAGCAGTGGAAGGAAAAACGATATCAATCAAGTTGAAACAAACTTTTAGTTTTGGTTATAAAATGGTTATATATTGGTTATCATACACTCATATTGAAGGAAAATTTGAGTTTTCGTTATAAAATGGTTATACATATATTGGATACTAGACCTAACAACGATTTTCAATTTTTTTTTATTATACATTGTTTTATATTTTAAGTGACGATGTAATATGTATATTAGGGTGAGTCAGAAACATATATATTTTACACCGCTTGGTACTCTGAAAAATAGATTATAGTATGTCTCTATATAATCTATATATTAGGGTGGTTCAAAAGCATAATAAAAAAAACAGATACTAAGACAACGCTAAAAAAACCTCTCCAAGTATGAGCTAGTAATTGTAACACGATAAGGTCCACTGTCTAACAGTTTTCTATTTTTTTTTTAATATCAGCTAGAAAATTAAAATCTCGCTTCCAGCTACTTAAGAAATAACTCGTTTCATAGATTGTGTAGAAAATTAAACGCTCTACAAAAAATATCTCCTACAATTTTTTCGTAAAGCTAACGCTTTAAATGATATTAATTGAATTTTGATTACTTTTTTACAATGAATTTTGTAACTCAATAAAAATCAAAATATCACATTTTCTGCTCTAAAAAATTAAAAAAAAAATTTTTCATTGAATTTTTAATGATGATAAACGCTTAATTTAATTGAAAAATTTGAACCAAAAATAATTTTCAAATTTCCAATCCCAAATAGAGCATTGAAAAAAGTAAAAATTAATTTTTTTAAATTTATAATCTTATAATTTAAATTAAAATTTTAGAATCTAATTTTTGATCCAAAATTTACAACACTGCTGACTAGTAAGCTTAAAATATAAAATTTTTTTTTTTTCAGCCGAAAATTAAGTTAATGGAAATTTAACAATTTCCATATAAAAATAAATAATATAACGCTGTGCATATGATGAAAACTTCAACTCCAACCGACAGAAATAATCAAGTTTGTCAGTTTTGTTCCGCCAACATTGCGCGCAGATGATTTCCTCCATTCAAATACGAATGCAACAATAGTAATTGTTATCGCCTGCGTATTTACGTCGCCGTTTACATAAACCACACTTCGAAATGAAAACTGAAGCAGGGAAAAACGTGACTTCGGTTGCATCCAAGCTATAATACCCTTCACAAAAACAGAGTATATGCCTAACAAAAACTTGATTTTTATCAGTCAGTTTGTATGGCAGCTATACGATGTAAATTTCCGATCTAAAAAAATTCTTTGAATATTATGGTGTTCTTATGGAAAATTATCCATGCCAAATTTTGTGACGATATTTCGTCAAATGAAAAAGTTTTCCATACAAGCACTTAAGTCCGATCGTTCAGTTTGTATGGCAGCTATATGATATAGTTGTCCGATATCAGCAGTTTCGACAAATGTGCAGCTTCTTGGTGAGAAAATAATGTGTGCGAAATTTCAAGGCGATGTCTTAAAAACTAAGGGACTAAATATACATGTATATATAGAGTCTCTAAAGTTTCCTTCAGCGTATTACAAACTTCGTGTTAAACCTCATGTACACTGTTAAGGGTATAAAAACAAAAAAATAAACAACAATAAAAAGTGTATAGCAACGTGTACGGCAACCATGACGAACAGTCAGAGGCGTGCTTATCGCTTGCCACCTTGCAGAGTAATTATCGTCAATAGCAACACTATGTATTCATATTATCCACACCAATGTAGAACTAACAATGCACAGCTATGGTTGTCGGCACATTCAGCAACGTCACTGTCATTGTCATCATCGATGGCTTTATTATGCGGCAGTGCTGCAAACCGTGTGGCAAATTCCTCTGTTGACATACTTACTTACTTATAGAATGCTTGCCACCCTGCAGCGAAGCAACAAACTAGTCGATTAGTATTCTAGTTTGCAGCTAGAAATGGCTGTCTTTAAACTTATGAAAAAATAAAAAATATATTACTAAAAAAATCGTTTTACATTTATGGCCTCCTCAGTGCTGAGTGAAATTAGGTTACACCGCAGCAAATCCGCAGTCTTCCAGCTATTATGGAAGCATAGATTAATGAGATATAAGTAGTATTTGGTTGGACCAGTGATACTGCACCATAATTGAACTGATTGTCTTTGTTTGCGCTTTTAAACTGCAGTAAGATTGGCATATTTACTTGTATGGCAAAAGACACTCAGCTGACTAGTTTCCGCGCTTTCCTATAGGGTATACACCGTGGGATATGCGTATGCGTCACTGTTTTGGTTATGCGTAGAGTAGTTTTTTCTTTTTTAAGCTGGCATTCCCTACTTCAAATACATACATATAAATTGTTATTGTTTCACATTTTCCTATTATTATTTTACTTGGCGTCGCTTACGTTGATGCTGTGGCTTTTGTTATCACAACTGTGCATTTTGCCACGCACGCGATTCTCATTTTCATAAATTATACACTTCAAATTGACACACTTGTATATATGTATTCATAAGTATTCTTCAACAGCTCTGCATGTTGACTATGCGTGAAAATAAACAGATTGGTTGCAGGCAGATTTATTTGCAGTTGCTTTTGTATTCAATTAAATTCATGGATAAAAAATAGTAAGACTTTTTTCATTATTTTAAAATTCTTATTTTATTCTTCAAAGTCTGTGTCACTCTGCTGTAAGTAATACCACTTAGGCTCAATATACTTTTGAAAACGTTTCTTTCCAATTCTCGAAACAGTTGTTAAAGTAAATTTCCGGAATAGCCTTCAATGCGCGTAGCGATTCACGTTTAATGTCTGCACTTGACTCAAAACGGCTTTCGCGGAGCTGTCGTTTGAGTTTGCTGAATAGCCAAAAGACACATGAAGCTAAATCAGGCAAATACGGTGCTTGCATCACGATATTCGTTGAAAATTTGGCGAAAAACTCACGAAGAACCAATGCAGTATGCGATGGTGGATTATTGTGATGCAAAAATTAAGAGTTGTCGGCCCATAATTCCGTCCTCTTTTTGCGAATATCTTTTTGCAAACAACACATAACACTCAGATATTACGCCTCGTTTACAGTTTGATCGTTCAAAAGCAATTTGGAGTGCACCACACGTCGATAAACGAAGAAAACTGTCCACATAAACTATACTTTTAACTTGCTTTGACGTGTTTTGTCGGCTTCGGCTTACCTTTGTCACGATGATTGGCCGATTGATCGTCTGTTTCTGGATCATATGCAGAGATTCAAGTCTGATTGCCCGTAATAATACATTTTATGACATTTTATTAATTTATACATTTTATTGAACAGCATTGTCTCATGGGCGTTAATGTGACGCTGTCTTTCGAAAAAATTTAATGATTTTGGAACCAATCGTGCTTTCACTTTTCTTAGGCCCAAATGATCTTTCAAAATGTTTTTTATGATCCTTCCGATATTCCAATGATGACAGTAAGATCTCTGACTGGTAATCATCGATTTTAAAGCATCAATTCCTTTATTTGATTGACGTGTTAATCATCGGTTGTTGTTGATGGCCGCAGTTGGACGTGGTTGCTTGTAAACGAGGTCTCGACCCTCTTTGTATAACTTGTACCAAACAAAAACACATGCTCGCAACGAACAATTATCGCCGAAAACCTTTTCCATCGTTATGAAAGTTTCGGCAACAAGAAATTTGATTCCACACACCAAAAATTTAATGGAACTTCTTTGTTGTATAAATTCACTCATCGTAAAAATGCCCGAATGTACTTAATGTACTTCAGAAAGACAAGCGTATACTGAACACTAATGCATATTTTATTATGACATTTGCCACCGATTTAACAAACTTTATATCGAATATTGGTCAGTGTATGAGTTGTTATACTATATATAGTACAGTATATTTATATATGAAATTGCTTGGATTCCAGGGGATCATAATGACAGGTTGACGTTTTACACATTAAGGTATTTCCCTGGCTTTAATTACTGCAAATTATAAGAGTGTAAAATGTACGATTACAACCGAACTTAGCGCTTCTTTACTTGCTTAATATTATGTTTCCCAATTCGTCTGCATACGGAAAGATTTCAGGGACTTAAAGCGAAATATTTCGCCTGCAAATACCTACCAATATAAATATTTATGAGACTGCAACTACTCTACATACGCAGATAAGAACGAAAGCTCTAATTTAGCAGTTGAATTTGGAGAATTAGCACTTTGCATGTCATTACTGAGAGGCTTGTCGGTGAAGACAAGCCGCCCTGACAATTTGGCAAGCAGCAAACAGGCTGTGATGGCGATGCTTCCGCAATTACACTTAAAAGTAAATAAGTCTATTTATATGCTCATTGTGAAACAGCGTTACGCACATAAATACCAAGCGCATGCCGGCTGCGGAAGAACAATTGGCACAGAGCGACGCCAATGGGGAAGAAGGTGGTGCCTCGGGCGAAGCGTGTACGATGGTGCAAAAGGAAAAGCGGAAGGAAGTTCTAAAAGTGTAAACGTGTGTACGAAATAACTTGAAGAGCACAACGCAGCCAAAGACGAAGATAAGAAATTGGTATTGTGAGTTGTGTACGATGTCAAAATCGAGTTACCCGCTAGTTGAATGAACAAAACTTGGCTGCGCGAGTAGTATGTGGTATATGTAAGGATTTAAATTGGCGTGGCGCTTATAAAATAATGCTCATTGTTGCATATGTATTTTACTTGTTATTCGTGCTTCGGTGTACTGAGTGATAAATGAAATGCATAAGGTGTCAATAAACTTGATAGAGGACCACCTAAATTAACACATATGGACGAAAATTGAGGTGTCGCGTGTGCTACAAAATCTGAATTATTCGCTGATATAAGTAAGAGTGCTAGTGGTGATATTTTGAAGAAATACCCCCTAGTTTAGTAAGTGACCAAAAATAAAAAGACTTAATGATAGACTCAAGTATTGATATTGGATTTCTACTCACATTTTATTTTCATATTTATCACAAGGTTCAAACCTATCCGGATTTTGATAGATCAGTTTGTATGACAACCCGAAAACAGACGACCAGTTGGCCGAATATCGTGGCAAAAGTGAGCCGACCACAAACTACAACAAAGTAAGCCAAATATCAAGGTTATATTGACAGTTTTCTTCGTTTATCGAGATGTGGTGCGCTCCGAATTCCTTTCGACCGCCCAAATTGTCAAAAAAGAATACTATTTGAGTGTTATGCGTCATTTGGGCGAAGTTATTCGTAAAAAGAGGTCGGTCTTATGCACCACAATAATGCACCATCGCATACTGCATTGATTCTTGGTGAATTTTTTGCTCATAGTAGTAGATATTATTTGTACTGCCGGTGGCCTTGAATTCCGCTGAAATAGCAATAAAAATTATTTAAATTAATATGATAATGTTTACTCGTTCACAAATAACCTTGTGATCGGACAAGGCGCATATTGCAATTTTCTGATGCGCAATATTCACGTTAATTAAAAAATGTTCAAAACAAAAAATAACAGCCGAAGTTAGGCATAGTAGCCATAATACCCTTCACACATGTATTCTTTATAGCAACTGTATGTATAACTAAATAGTGAACAGTAACTAATCGTTTCATTTGCATCCAACGAACAAAGTTTTGCTAGTTATTTCTAGCACAGTTGCTTCATTCAAACAATCTTGGGATCAAATTAAGTTTACCAAATAAGGATTCTGGGCTTTCCAATAGGGATCCAATGATTTCTAAGTATGGTTTCGGCTTTCGTTCCGATTTCAACTATTTTCACACTGTTGGTAGGAGTTCTTATAATATTTGCGCTGGACAGATTTTGTCGCGTTTTTGGTCGTGGCAGTGGTCCGATTACGCCCATCAACAAGATTTCAAATTTTCTCGTCATCCCGATCATTTATATATATATATAACTCTATATCTATATCTTTATGCGATACGTACAACCGTTAGGTGAACAAAACTTGTATACCCCGTAGCAATATGTTGCAAGGATATAAGAATAAATAGCTGTTAACTGCGCACATTTGCCGGCAATATATGCTACATTGTTGGACATGGTCAAGGCAGCTTGTAAGGCTGGTGAATGGACACACCCATAAACAAGTCAATTACGCACACACACACACAAGGTATAGAGTTGTGTAAACTGCAAGTTTTCCGGTGTACGTGTCGCCTTTGTGCTGTGCTCTGCTGTGCTGTCGATATTAATGCTCATGTTGCTATCACTTTTGCTGCAGCCGTTGCAGTTGGTGTGCATGTTGTGCATGTTGTTCGTGTTGTTTTTGCTACTTTTACAGCTATCTTTGGTTTTTTCGTTATTGCCATTGCTGTTGCATTCTGCCCATGCACTTGTTTACGGGCGTTTATTTGTGCGCACCAAAAATAAATATTTGACTTTCACTCACATATTTCCTTCCGCCGCAAATTGCGACGCACCGAAGAAGCACAGACATTTGCTAATGTGCTTAATTTCGCCTCAATGGACAATAAAAATATATGTTAATGATGAAATATTTCATCAAAGGGGAATTTACATATGTATATTTACTGTTATGTAGAAAATTTTAATTTTGTTGCAGGTAATTAATGAAGTGAAGTTTCTTTTCTGTGCCAATAGATTGTGTAATATATTATTTTTGAAGGACTTTATTGCGTTTTATCTCTTTTATGTCTCACGAGCAAATTGATCACTCGAAAGGACTGTTTCATATATATTATATATGTATATAAAATGGCTAGGGGAATGGAGCTCTAGGGTCGTTAGTTTAATAACTGCTTAGTAAGTTGAACCATTCAAATTTTTTACACTAGACATGGTTAGATTAGGTCGTAGGATTGATCTAAAAATCGATGGATATCACTTGAACAGATATTTGTCCTTTGAGTTACCCAAACACTCCTTAAAATGCATCACTTCATACATCGACGAAACGTTTTGAGCTCAGCACAAATTTATTAAGGTGGTTAATATGAAACCCAGTGATATAAGATTAGGTAAGCAAATGAGGACCGCACCCTAGGGTGTATTATGCCCTCTCCTAATTCACAACGTCTCAACTAGCCCCAGCAAATTAATAAATTTCAACATACTGCTAGGTGCTATTGATTTTGATTTGGAAACATAGGTCCAGGGACCTTTATTGATTGAAGCGATGTGATCCCTATTTGAAAAAATGGATCCAGGGACCTTTATTGATTGAAGCAATGTGATCCCTATTTAAAAAAATGAATCCAGGGCCTTTATCCTGCGCCCACAGACCGCTGTGCAGTCAATTAGCAGGTGTTTTGGTGTTTCATATTCAAGTCACAGAACCGTCAATTCGCACAAGAAGCTGGGACCATGTTAAATAAGTGCTTCTTGAGCTTACAATGGCCAGTGTAGATGGCGACAATTAGCCAGAGTTTTTCCCTTGGGAAGTTGATTACATATTTAAACCGTTTAAGGTTGTAACCACACATTAGTAACTTAGCAAGGCGCATGCCTAGTAGTTGTTGTTAATATTTTTCATTATTCACTGCTTCATCAAGTTTTACAACTACTTTATGGTGTGGGGACCAACCGCAATGAAAGGTTACGGTACTACCTTGTTGTTAGATGCTGCGGAACGGCAAGCTCATCAGTCACTGCATTCCCGGTTATACCTTTTTGACCTGGCACTCAAATAAGGTGCACTTGGTTACGATCTGATATACTATTCAGTCGTTCTATACACTCCAGCACCAATAGGAGTTTGATCTCGTTGGCAGAGTTCGCTTTGAGTGCCGCTTGACTATCGCTTAGTTTAGCTACACGTTCATTGCGTTAGTTGCGTTGGAGGTTTAACTCTACACACCGACTTATAGCAAAGACCTCTGCTTGGAATATGCTCGAAAAACTACCCAAAGGTATGAAGAGTTTTGTGCATGGTCATGCGCGACTATGCCAATTCCCTCCGACGTATTGGAGTCGTCGGTGTACCATTGTAGTGTCCCTAAGCAGTAGCTCGAGAGCGCAATCGTTCCATTCGGCCTTACTGCTGAGGGTAACTTTAAACCGCTAATGTAATATAATCTAATCTTATCTAATGAAACCCGGTGACTTCGCTAGGTTCTCGAAAGATCTGTCTACCCAGATATATGATTCTTAGTTTGCCAAAAGCTAGGCAAGTTGAGGCAAGGTGAAGTCTTCTTCCATACAGCTTTGGCAAAGAGCGTCCTTAGTCACATCACGAGTGTAACTATTAGACGCAACACTTACAATTGCGGCGAGCTTGACTTGCAAGTAGATCGGAAGACTTCTTAAGGTTCACTTTGGGCCAAATGTAACTCGCAGTCGCATACGTTCTGATTGTTGACCAGCACTAACCGAGCTCACTGTGGGTCCATAGGTCCAGCGCTAGACGGCCATAAGTCCAACGCAAGAGGATAACGAAAAACTAACTCGTCTCCAATTGGATGAAATTGGAGTCAGAGTGCCGTTCCTAACAAGCTCATCAGCTTTTCAGTGTCCGCCGATTCCGAGTGAACTTGAGGCTATTGCTAATGAGGTTATGCACTGCTTGACCAGTTTTAAGCGCACATCCAAAGAGCCCAAAGCCCTTATAGCCGATACACACCTCTCTGAAAGTGGCTGAACCTCTATGGCAGCCACCTACGCTCGAAATTCGCTACAGAGGTCTGGCATAAAATATCGTTTATTTTGCTCGAAAAAGGCAGAATTTTAAGATATCTAATAAATATTTCCTCAAATTGTATTAAAGAAAATAACAACAACAACGTTTATGATATCAAATATCCATTTAAGAATGCTTAAGATTTACAGCAAAATAATTATGACCACAGCAACCGCTTCACAATGACCACATCACATGGCTATTTCCCAAATGTATCAAGCCATTCCGTGCAGTTCATATGTGTAAATCCGTTTAAGTACTCACTGTTTATTCTCGTTATTAGTACTTAAATGTTATTTAATACCTTGCCTGTGCTTGTATTCACTACGTGCAGCCAGCTCAGCGCACTTCCACCCCGTCCCCGGTATGCCGTATTTGTAAGGAACACCAATAAGGCCTAACTGGCTGGCATTATGTCAACGGGTCGTAAATATAAAACCATGTCACGATTTGTTTTATGTGCCATTTGGTGCACCCCTTAGACACCTCTCCACAGAGCACACCACATCACTTGAGATTAAACCGGTACAGGCACAGCGTTGACCTCAACAACAGCAACACTAGCAGCGGGGCGAATTAAGCGCCAGTGGCTGGCTACCACTCGAAGTGATGGGCCGTGTTCAACGTCAACGTCAACGTCGCTATTTGCCGTTTATTATACGATCTCTGCTCGCTGCTCGCCGCTTGTTGTAGCTCTTGTGATACGCTCAACAATTAATTACAAAATCACAACAATAACAAGAAATTTAATGCATTTCATTCCGACATCAGCCCATAGGGGGCACGATAGGCGCAAATGCCCGACACACAGTCACTCATAAATTTGTGGCATTCCGTCGAAGACATTTGAGTAAATCAAATCAAGGATGGGAACATGTTTTGTGTGTTTACCCCCGGCTTCTGCCTTTACTAATACAATGCTCGATTGTTCGTGGGACATTCCACACCAGAGTCAAAGCAATGACATACTCATACATACACAGCATACATAAACGAAAATACATATGTATGTGCATTCTGAAACGTGAAATATATGCTGAATTGATAATCTTTTTTTATACCCTTGCAACATATTGGTTCAGAGTATAATTGTTTTGAAATTTGAAACTTCCGCTTTTCAGTGCACAAATCAAGAGTGAATGTGCCACCTGATTGACTAAAAATTGCATAAATCGAGCCAAAACTGTTGAAGCTTCTAGGTATTGAATATGTGGACCCCGAAGTCTATAGTTGACTTTTTAGCAAAAATATCGGTCAGAGTGTGAGATATATAATTGAAATTCAAATAGATTCATTTCCTGATAGTATTAACTCTGTGTATCAAAAATGGTTTGAATGGAATGGATCAAATCGGGTGAAATCCCGAACTAGCCCCACATACCCAACAAGTCTTATGTACTTGAGGGTACTTCCTTGGCTTAAATCCTTTGGAAGCTGCAAAAGTATAATATACGATTATACCCGAGTTTAACACTGAGTTACAACCTGAGTTGTTTTTAATTTATTTTATTGTTTGTATGAAAATTTTGAGCGTATTTTCGTCTCGTTGCAGCATTGCCAATATAATGAAAGGGTAGTATACTCTAATTTTATGTATTCAAGGACAACATGTTTGTTTATTGATGTGAAAAGGAAATTGTGAAACTAATTTTATAGCGCTGATTACAGCCCACTTGTTTAAACTGAACTTTGCTCCTGTACGGCTTGCTTGCGCCTTATGTTGAATTTCATATGGTGAATACTATTTCAAAAATAGTACTATAATAAGAGGTATTGTGGCTAACACCATTATTTATATAATAATCAGTTTTGATTCTATATTTATTCGCCATTCTAACGTTTCTTTGCCTGAAAAGGCCGATGAAAGACAAGCATTTTGAAACGGCGAAGAATGGCTTCCATGACGCTTTCAATGCTTGGAAATCGCGCTGCATCGACGCAGAAGTAGCCTAAAGAAGGAGAAAGTTTTTGAAGAATTAGAATGGTTTAATAAATTTTTCTAAATCGACTCAATGCTATTGCTTTCCGGACAACCCAGTAAGAGACAGCGGTTACGCTAGCTAGGTCATGTCGTCCGAATGGACGAAAACATTCCAGCTCTGAAAGTATTCGCCGGAGTATCCGTGGGGGAAGTACAGAAAGAAAGACCTCCACTCCGTTGGAAAGACCAGGTGAAGAAAAACCTGGCTACACTTGGAATCTCCAATTGGCGAACAACGAAAAGGAGAACGACTGGCGCGACGTTGTAAAATCGACTATAACCGCGTAAGCGGTGTCTACGACAATGATTATTATTTCTTCTAATCTGCTCTTGTATGAGAGTGTTGAATTTATTACTACGAACAATTTTTATCCTGTCCGAACATGTATTTATTGCTCTCTTCTCTTTAATCTACTCTAAGCTAATTATTTGCTGACTGCTAAGCTGTGAGAGTGTTCGTAAACTATTTTTATTGTCTTACTGCAAGTGCGAACGCAATGCACCTCCTAACCTAGTTTCCTGTTTTTGCAAACTTCAAACGAATTACGCCCCTCTACCCCAGTAACCTAATTTCAAATACGAAATACGTCATGTGCGATACTCAATAGATTTAATAACTGAATAACCAACTCACACTCACACACACGCACACAATACTTCGCAGCGTCACATCACATCATGTGCTTTTACTACCAAGCTTAATCTAGTAATAGCAGCCAACAGCAACAAAGTTCCACTCGCCCGACTATGTCATACATCACAGGCTACGCGTCACATTGCGTTTTGAAACTTTGTTTGCGCAGAAGTTAGCGTGTGATTGGTGGATGCAACGCGTCATGACGTATAGATAACAAATGGGTGAACCTTTGCAGCGGATTAAAATAGAGTTCAGCTTTTAGCGAAGTATAGAATCCAAGGTGAGACCGAAATGTTTGAACTCATTAGTCATCACTAAATCACCGTCACCGATAGTTAGGTTTCTAAGGTCCGGCAAAGAGCTTTGCTTGGTAAACTTTTCGACGGGTAGATGTTCAGCACTATGCTTTTGCCAGGCCGATTCCGATTTGGACATTATGGCAAAGAGTGTTCTCAAATTAACTTATTGCCAATATAACCGATGTAGTGCGCGTACCATTAACAACGGATTCCATTGATGGCGTATGCATGAACTTTTGTACTGCATTCAGGATTTTATTGAAAAACTATTTTTTTTTTTAATAATTTTTTTTTAATAATTTTTTTAAAAATTTTTTTTTTTCTTTTTTTATTTTCTGCTTCTTTCTAAAATATTTTCGTTTGTTAATATCAAATAAACTTTTTCATGCTTCCCTCATATCCTTCGCGTTTACATTTTGATGACGTTGGGTCTTTGGCAGACGATTTGCATTGTGTTATCACTCAAAAAACGTTCAATAATATGTATTTTTGAATCAAGACACCGCGGAAAAATAGCTCATTTTGTCATAATGAGTGTAAGCACTTCTGATAAATTCTTGATTTTGACAAAAATTTTGTGTAAAATTCATTTTTTTTTTTTCAATTTTTTTTCCATTTGGAATATTTAAATGTTTGATTTATCTTTCGAATTTTTTTCACATTGCCAATAATTGCTTTTTTAGCCTGTCATAGCAGCTAAACCCCCTAAAGATGTTCAACTCTACCAAATATCCCAATGAAGCATACTTACAGGCGCACGCATGCACATGGCGTCATAAAATATTACGCATTTGGTGCATATACTCTCTTCGTCGTACTCTCTTTGCGCTCTGCTATTTCACATTTCGCCATAAACTTTGGAACGCCACACTCTCAAAACTCTTTGTCAACAAAAATACGGCATAAAACTCGGGTGAAGTACACCAGCACTTGACACAATATCGGCAAGTGAGCGTGTGCCGTTCTCTACTTATGTATGTATGTATGCATGTATGTTTGTGAGTGAGTTAGTGGCAATGCTTCACTACCAACAAGCAGCAATAATAACTTGCGCGATGAATGCAAGAAAGATGTGATAACAAAACGGAATATGCGATAATGGCAAAAGGAAAATCTTTCTCCAACAGACTGACAACAATAAACAAATTGAAAATGTTCAAAGCAAACAGTGCGCATAAAAAGTATGTATGTACTTACTTGTATATGTATTTTTGTAGCTGTGCTTGTATGGTTGTGTGCTTGTGTGCGTGTCCTGCTATGTGTTTGTGTTTGCGTCAAATGAAAATATCAAAAGGAAAAATCTACATTTTCAGCTGTTTGAGCGTATATACATTTGTATGTAAATGTATGTATGTGTAAGTGACGGAAATGAAAACCTGTCGTACTAGAGACCTCCAAATGTGCTTCCACGCCTCGCTGAGTTCTTGATGTGCTTGTCAAAATCAATTTGTCAGAAATCACAGACAACTGCTTTGTCATAACATTTCTAGTTATAAATAACTTGCTTGCATATAGTTAGATATATACATATATGAAACTATATATATGTATATGAATATATATAGACATGTATGTATGTATATGTATATATAAGTACGTATATTTCTACGTACAAATGCACCTATTTGGTTATAGCTGCTTGGAGCATGTTTGCCATTCACTTCCGTTGCCACAAGTTTTTAATGTTGAAAGCAAGCACAGCTTCACTTTTTTAGACCAAGCAACTATTTTTTCTTAGTTCCTCTTTCTTGCCTCCACTCTCATTAGCTTTTTGTAGTTTCTAGCATTTTTTCGTTACTGTTTTTTGTTACATTGTCACATTATGTTGACTCAGCAGGAGCTCAGTAGCGAAAAACTTAAATTTGAAGTATTTGTTCCGTTTTCTGACCATTCTTCAAAATTTTGTAGTCTTTGCGCCATAATTTTCAATTTTTTTCAACACAATCACTCACGTCAGCTCAAGATTTCGTGCAATTCGAACAGGTATATACGTATGTTAGGCCTAACATTTTCAATAGAGCAAAAGCTGTGTATTTACTCCACAATTGCTCCACATTTACTGCTCTGAAATGGATGGCATATGCCAACAACTAACTAAACAATATTATTGTAGAAAAATTTAGTAGTAGTCTTAATAACCAGCTATTTAGTTAATGTTATTATTATTATTATTTTTTTTTTTTTTTTGATGACAGCAAGCATTTTTACCAAATTTTATAAATTTCTCTGTTAGTACGCAGCAGCGCATTTTGCTGCTTTTTTCGCATTAATTTCCATATTCTCTTCATATTTGATGTAAATCTGCTCTATATCCGCCCCAAAGCGACTTTTTTTTTGATTTTTTTCAACATTTTTCTGATTAAAGCAGAAATACTAAATGCCGTTCCTGCAACCCTCGAATGAGAGCGCGAGTAATTCGTATATCTTACAAGCATATTTGCGTATTTATGTATGCATACATGTACATATATAATTTCTTACTATGTAATGAACATATGTATGTTTAAAAAAACGCATAAAATAAGAATAAATTGAAAAATGGATTTTTGTGTCAGCCGCTTTGCCTTTAACATTTCACATTTATGCCAAGTTGCCGAGTGAGACTTGCGCTATTAAAGAACTGTGGCTTTATGCTTCCATATGAATTTCTTATATATTTACCTAACAGGCAAATACATGTTAAATATTTAAGGATTCCATACAAAATTTGCATTAAACTCATATCTATGAGAGCGTTTCTCTTTTTGGCTTTTACATACAATTAAATACAAAAAAAATTAAAGAGTCTTTTACTCCATAAAAAATGTACACAAGCTTTCCATTACGTTATCAATCGGAAGTGTACTATGGAAAAAAAAACGATTTTCGTAATTTAAAATAATTAAATTTGTTTTGAGTGTTAAGGTTATATTCATACATAATTGTGTCAAAAAAGTATCCAGAAATTGTAAATGAAACAGAAAATATTTAATAAAATATTTTGTCGCCTCCAAAGTAATCCCCACCAGATGAAATAAACGTATGCCAACGGTTTTTCCAGTCCTCGAAACACTTTGTGGAATGGTCTTCAGCACCTTCAGCGAATTTTGTCTTATCTCTTCGATCGACTGAAAACGCGTTCAACGGAGCGGCAATTTCAGCTTGCGGAATATGAAAAAATCACACGGAGCCAAACCTGGTTAATACCGTGGTTGATCGATGATATTCGTTGCGTTTTTGGCTTTGAATTCAATCATAATCGTGGCGCGATGCGACGGTGCATTATCATCGTGCCAAATCCATAAATTGTTCTTCCACAATTCCGGCTATTTTAGATGGATATTCTCATGCTTAAATGTGGCCAAATAAAAACACTTATTGACTGTCTGTCTCTGTGGAATAAATTCAGGATGCAAACAATGAGCATCACCTTGATTTTGCTTTGGCGTGGTTTTTTTTTTTTTTTTTTTTTTTTTTGATTTCGGCTACCCGTCATCTACCCGTCGTAAAGTTTACCGAGCAAAGCTCTTTGCCGGACCTTAGAAACCTAACTATCGGTGACGGTGATTTAGTGATGACTAATGAGTTCAAACATTTTGGTCTTACCTTGGATTCTATACTTCGCTGGAAGCTGAACTCTATTTTAATTCGCTGCAAAGGTTCACCCATTTGTTGGCGTTGCATCCACCAATCACACGCTAACTTCTCCGCAAACAAAGTTTCAAAACGCAATGTGACGCGTAGCTTGTGATGTATGACATAGTCGGGCGAGTGGAATTTTGTTGCTGTTGGCTGCTATTACTAGATTAAGCTTGGTAGTAAAAGCACATGATGTAATGTGACGCTGCGAAGTGTTGTGTGTATGTGTGTGTGTGTGTGTGTGTGAGTTGGTTATTCAGTTTTAAATCTATTGAGTATCGCACATGACGTATTTCGTATTTGAAATTAGGTTACTGGGATAGAGGGGCGTAATTCGTTCGAAATTTGCGGAAACAAAAAACTAGATTGAAAATAAAAATAGTTTACGAACATTCTCACAGCTTAGCAATCGGCAAACAATTAGCTTAGAGTAGATTCAAGAGCAGAGAGCTGCAAATATTCGAGGAAGGTAAAAATGGTATCAACGTCCTCATACAACAACAGATTAGATGAAATAATTTTGGTTGAGTCCCCTGCCTTATGGTTGTTATATACTTTATTATTATTTTTGTTGTTACGCAATAAATTGAGAGATTTTCAGTTCTAAATTCTCCCCTATTAGCTCATGCATCTTTTAGTTGCAGTATTCTAGAGCAAAAAATTTCTCGGTGGCTGATGATCATATATGATAAAGCTGTTTATGGTTAGAATAGCAAAGGTTGCGTCTTTGATAGAGAGAAAGAAAACATAGTTTATTAACGACACATAAATTATTCCATCAAGAGAGAGAAAGACAGAGTGAGGGAGATATAGGGAAATACTAAGCTATCTCTACTTAGAATATCCAGTAGCCAGAAGCTTATATGGAAAAACAACAATGTTTTTTTTTAACCATTTTGCTTAGTAATTGAATTGTTTCAAATGCATCCTTTAGTCGTTCTTCCTTTTCGCTGTTTGGCGCCAATTCCAGAAACCAAGTGTAGCTAGATTCTTCTCCGCCTGGTCTTTCCAACGATGTGCAGTGCAGCTCTGCCTCTTCTTCTATTTCGCCCGTGGGTACCGCGTCGTATAATCTCAGAGCTGAAGTGTTTTTATCAATTCCGACGACATGACCGTGGTGCCAGCGCAGCCACTGTCTTTTAATTCGCTGAACTATGTCAGTGTCGTCGTACAAGTATATCTCATACAGCTCATCGTTCCAGCCTTACGTCGTTTTTTATGATTGTGTGGAATTTACGGCGAATTTTGCGTCGTGCTTGGGTGATGGAAAGAAAACACTGGTAAACACGCGAATTTTGTAATGATTTTTATTTATGCTGGTGTAGCCTCCTCAAAAATGTATAAAAATTTGTATAACGATGTCGACAGTTTTTATTATTTTTATGGAGAATAAACTCTTAAATCTCAATGTCATAATCTCATGTCATTAATTAGACAGTGCTATAGACTATTTTGGATTTGCTATGAGAAACGAAAGCAAATCCTGAGTTCCACATAAATATTTTGTAACGAGTGTGACGCTGCTATTAAGTTGGGCTAAACAGGAACCGTGAGATACGCCATTTGTCAAACCAATGATTTGCACCAAGCCAAAGGATCATGTAAGTGATTGAAATTTTTGTTTGACTCAAATAAAAAACATTCAAGTACAAATACACTACCCAGTATCCAAAGTTGCGTTCGGCCAACAGACCGATCCTACATCGTGCCGAACTGACTGTGCCGAAGCCTCCAAATTCATCAGAAAATCAGGATTCTATTCCGAAACATGTTCTAAGTCAGCACAATAAAGTATCTAAAGATAGTGAGTCGATTTATGAACTCTCAACTTCAAAAGAACAGCACTTATTGACACAAAGTGATTGAAACGATTTAGTACTTGATTTGAATAGTTTAAAAAATGGGATGGGATTCTGGGGTCTAGATTTTACAACTGGAATTTACTAACTCCAAACTCAGCGAGGTAAAAATTAAAGAGAGAATTTTTGTAAATCCACAAATATAGCAACTGCTAAAGAACTGAAACTGAATGATTCAAAAAAAAACAGCCTGTAAATATTTCGTGAGCATTCTCCAAACTTTGCTAGAAAAACATAAATCGGAAAAGTACAAAGACTTCATAAATGAACTTATTATATAACGTCATATACATGTACATAAAGCAGCTTCCATTAGAACATTTTTTTAATGAAGAAGCGCTATCAAGGAAAAATGAGCTCAGGAATGCCAGCAGATGTTTGCTGGAGACTTAAAAAGTGTTTCCAGAAGCCATACTGGAAAACCATAAATAGTTTGTCTGTATTAAGTAAAAATTTCTCTAAATGCATTTGATATGGCTTTTCATGTGACAGAAAATTGTTAAATTCTTGTTAACCAGTGTAATTCTGAGAGCGCAATATTTTCAGGAAACACGTTTCACAAGGGCAGCTTACTACACGAATGTCTATATTTAAGTGGCACAGGATTTTTTTTCTTTCGTGGAATGTGGCACTAAAACATAGTTTTGAGAATCCAATACTTAAAAAAATCTTTCCACTATTCGCTGAAGTTTAAAAAAAGCAGTACTGAGAAACCTTTTTACGGTCCACGGAGAGCCAAAAAAATATATAGTAGTTCTGTGAATACAGTATTTTCAGAATCGCTTTTAATAGTTGAAGCTTATAGAACGAAGGGACTGTACTTAAAATTCGAATTTAAAGTAACAAAGTACAGCTGGATAGCTTAGATTCTAGTATAAATTTAAATATTTACTTACAAGTCGGACTCCAAAGTAAACAGGACTTTTTCCAGTGAGAATTTTATAACATTTCATTGATTGGAAGTGAAGTTATTGCGTTTTAAGTGTCAGTATGTTTGTGTTATCGGTGCGAAAATGAGCTTCGAACAAAGGGCCAACATTAAATTTTGTTTTAAAATTGGTAATTGGTAATAATTTTAACGAAACATTTGAACTGATGAAACAAGTTTGTGACGATGATTGATTATCACGTAGCAGAGTACACGAGTGGTTTCAACGTTTTCAAAGTAGTCCTGAGGACATAAATGTCGATCACCATGTGGGCCAATGTGCGTGAATTCATCAAATATCGATTTATCGCATTTTGACCGAACATTTGGGCTTACGAAAGGTGTATGCACGATTGGTTTCGCACAAATTGACTGACGACCTCAGAATCTAACATTCGAAGAACCGATTGTGACCGATTATTTGACCGAAAATCACATTTTAACCATTAACCACTCCCCGTATTCCCCTGATATGACACCGTGCAACTTCCTTCTTTTCGGAAAAATGCACTTGCCCTTGAAAAGAAAACGTTATGCACACGTAGAGGACATTCAAAAGGCTTGCACCGACACCAGATCGGACAACTATCTCACACACTTCACATAGAATTGATTATTTACATTTTTTTGTATTCGGGTTTGCTGCCTTTAATTGAAAAACTAAGAGCAAGTCATTTTGCGGCACTATCCTCGGATATATGCTTCATAAAGACAGTGAAAATTAAATAAATCGGAAAACTATAACATATGTATATCCTATCCCCACTTTCCCTCTGCCACACACGCGACTAAATTTTATCCAACCTTCCGAAAATTCTTACAAATAAAACTGTTACTTTCAGTTGCTGTCGATATTATTTTACACGCAAAAAACTTTCACTTCAAGCACATGGTGCAGCAGACAGCGAGTGCGAGAAGCGACTACTAGCTTAAAGCGCTTGTTTAACCTAACCTCTACATACTCGTATTCCTACATGTGTATAAGTCATAATTTACACAAGTACATGCACACTTGTCTGGCTTTGTGGGGTGCATTATGGTTGTTGTTGCCGGCAGACATGTTCACATGAAGATGGCATTTGAGTTTTCCCAGCTTGCGAGTGTTTACTTGATTAATTGAATTTAGTTTGTACGAACATAAATGTATATGTATGTATGTAGGTCCCTCAGATTAAAGAGTGTGTGTGCTTAAGTCAAACAAGAATTTGAGTTTACCATACTTTTAATGGTGATTTCAACAAATTTGCAGGCGCACTGATAAAAAAAATATACTAAAAAATGCAAAAAAGAAATATCGATGGCTTAAAATTTTTTTTATTAAATTTTTTTTTATTAAAGTTTCTTTTAAAAAAAGAATTAAATGAAATTACAGCATGAAATTTTTATATATTTTTTCAGCAGTTTTGAAAATTTTTTTAAATCTAAAATATTTTTGGAACAAACCGTTTTTGATTACCCGATATCTAAGCTTTGTTTAGACAAAACGGAGCGTCAATTCTCTCTACTTTTTAAATATGTGACCTGGTCTACGAAAAGGGGGCTTAGGTGTCAAAAAATCAATTTTTTCAATTTTTTTATTTTATTTTTTATTTTTTTTTTTTTTTGGGCACCTAAGCCCCATTTTCGTAAACCAGGTCACATATGCTGTGTAAATATATTCGCCAAAGCGCCATTTAAGATATATAGGGTGTTTTTTAGAGATAAAATATATAGTAACAATAATATTCTAAAATATTGGTAAATGGCCACCCTTTATAAATAAAGTTCACATATGACAAATTCCTGGAATTCAGAATTCGCGCCAACATTTTCCAACTTAGCCAACGATGCACACTAACTTGCTCCTAAGTCACTCGAACATATTTACAGATGTACGAGTACATATGTAGATTTCAAAACTTTTCAATGCATTGACTTTGCCATTTTCCAGCACTTGGTCGGATTTATTGGCGCAATTTTCCCACATTGTTCACGCTAGGGTTGCTTAAAATTACAAACCGCAATTACCAACTTTTTACTGCATGTCTAGTATATGTATGTATGTATGTACATATGTACATAAATTTATGTTACACGCACATTTCTCTCATCGACCTAAGCAAACATTTAAATGAAGGGATTAGGTTTTAATATGTGCTCAAAAAAGTTAAAGCTTAAATGCAAGGTTTGTTGTTTTAAGCCTCTTCTTCAATTATAGCACTTCCAAGTCTCTCATTCTTATAATTTGATATTTAAGGCATCATAGAGTGTGACTAGGGTAGTTTTCGTACCGAAGACACAGTGAATAAACCCGACCTACTCGAAAGTGTTTAGACCTATAAGCTTCTCCCTGCTGAAAACGTTAGAAAATATTTTGCATTGGCACATTAGGGCCGCAGCGTCTCCAAAACGCTTATTCACAGCACAATATGCAGACACAAAAGGCAGATCAGAAGAGACTGCAGTCCATATGCAATTATTTAATATCGACACAGCTCTTGAATATAAGAAATACGCCCTTTGCACTTCAAGTAAGTCCTTCCGGGACATTCCTGGAGCATTTAACAACGAATTTACCGAATCTATCCTGAATAGTATTCAATCAATAGATGTTGGAAGGACAAGAGCAGAATGTAATGATGCTAGAATTATCAAGGACATATGTAGAAGCAATCCGCAAGCTGGACCGCATGCGGGTCTGGAGTTGAATCCGAAGAAAATGGATCTGATTGTGATCTGCACAACAAAATCGGCAAAGAGACTACTGACTGCAAGCGAATTTACATATGGAACCTAAAGCTCGATGGGTAATGGCAGTTGGACAAACACCGACTACATGATCCCACTTTACAATGGGGAATGAGGTTACAGAGTAAACATAGAAAAATGTGGTTGACGTAAAGGTATGTTAGCTGCGCGCAACATTCTAAACATCTATACGGATGGGTCGAAAATGGACGATGGAGTGGTTGCGGGAATATACTGTCTGGAATTATTCATAAGGCAGCCTTTTAAGTTGCCGGACCATTGCAGTATATTTCAAGCTGAGGTCTTCATTATTGCGAAGGTCAAGAAGCTGGCCTCTAATGCAACTGCAGAGTCAACATCTACGTAGCCAACCAAACAGCAGTCAAGGCAGGAACCTCGTATCGCATATCCGCCAGAAGGGTTGAAGAAAGTAGGCTAGTAGTGGCAATGAGATAGTTCACGAGATTTCGAAGAGTGGTGTCAAAGGTGGCAAAGCTCGTGAATCTTATACAGCTCATCGTTCCATCGAAGGCGTCGTTGCTAATGTGCAAAGGACTGTAAGTCTTGCCCAAAACTTTTCTCTCGAAAACTGGTTCGCCGACTCATCAGATGTTGTCATTGTCCGCGCCTCTGCATCATATAGCAAGACGAGAACAATTAGTGACAACATAGGTTGGTCTTTATTCTTCGAAAGGGGACTTTACTTCTCAAATGCCTACTTATTACGAATTAGCGCATGTTGGCAAGAGTTATTCTGCGTTGGTTCTCGAGGATGACAAGTCCTTAAGGAATATGCTGACTATATAATATTTACAGCTATTCTCTCCCGAATATTCGTCGAAACAGAAAGACAATCACTATTTGAGAGCTGATTGCTGAAACACTTATTATCGTCAACGTGCTCCTATTTCATAGCAATAAAAATTTCAAATGGACAGACACAATATATCACTATCCAATTTATTAATTTAAACAATATTGACTATGAATTCAAACAAAAGCTCACTTTCCACACTGTAGCACGGGGTAATCGCATTTAATTTTCAAAAACTTCCACAATATTTCACAGTCAACAAGAGCAAAAACACCGCATAACCAAGCATCAAAAACAATAGCCAACAAATTTTGATACTTCACAAAGAAACTAGAAAGTTAAATCAACAATCCACCAACATGAAAACAACAACACGCCGCCATGAGCTGTCGTCCTCAGCATTTCTTATGACATAACAACATAAACAACAGCAGACTTGGCTCAGTCCAACGTTTATCAACAACACCACACTCTAGATGCAGCACAGACTAACAAGTAGGAACCAGTGCAACAGCAAGCAGCAACAAAGTAGCTGAATTCATGTACGTCAACAACAGCAACATGCAACAACCACGCTACTCAATCTTTTTTCTACCCGAAGCTGCAGCCATGGAGGACCATGTAGTGAATATTGCCATCGTATAACTGTTAAACTCGACCACAACTCTAAGGCATATCACATTGCTGTTAGCTTGTGTTGATACCTCAAAGGATCTGCCAGCGCTAAGTCCGAGCAACAACTGGCACACTGCCAACTGCAACGTGTCAGTAATACAAATTTTCGCACATACAAAGTTACAAATTACGAAAACAGTAACAGCAAAAGACCAAATGTCTCAACGGCAGTAAGATTTAAGCGCTAAAGAAACATAACCAAAGTTGAATCGAATGGTCATGTTTTGTTTAAAATTACTATGGTGGCACCCAAATAATGTAAAATTTGGTTTTTTAATATGTATAACTTTGAGTTTGACTTAGACTCCAGCGCATAACTTTTCTCCTGTCCAAACTTTGAGTTGAAAAATTAATGATGCTATGTTGAAAATTTCAGAAAAACAAGATATTGTTTAAAGTTTCAGAGAGATTTTACAGAAAATACCTACTCAACACCGTTGGAATTTTCATATAAAGCAGTTACGCATGTAATGTCGTACCTCTTATCCCTTAGAGTTAATGCGGTAGCGTTACTGGGGCGTTACTGGGTACTGGGATACCAGTTTTCCAGTCGAAGCAGATTTTAAGTTCGTAACGGGAATTCAAGCATTTTTTGTTAGATAAAGCTCATTTTTATATCCAGGAGCCGTTGGTAAGCAAGGACACCAACACATTCGCTAATTATCGGAGATAATTTACATCTCGATTATTTTTGAACCTTGAATGTTTTAACCGTAGATCAATCTGTCAACCCAAAATGTTAAAATCATAGCAATAAGCTTATAATGCACCTTGTTCATGTGCATAGTTAATGGATAATACAGATGCCTTAGGAAACCCAACATTAAAGTCTGACGCCATTAAGTCTCAGCAGAGGTATGACCAATTGACTTTAGAGGCGGCTGATAACTGGACACAAACTGTTTTTAAATATATTCCAGGAGTATACATACTATATGTTAATTTCAAATCAAAATCAACCAGATTGTAAATAATGAGCAAAGCTTCTACAGATATAACGGGGTTTTCAACAAGAGCGTTACAAAAAATAGTTGAAATAAAACAAAAAAGATATTGCTGCAATTTCACATCCGATATTCGTACGAAGTTCATCAATCGCCGCTGGGTTGTTGGCATAGACCATAGACTTGCCGTAGGCACACAGGAATTAGTCTAACGACGTCAAATCACATGATCGAGGCGGCCAATATGTGAGATAACACGTTCACCAAACTTGGTTTTCAATAAATCGCTTGTGACATTCGCTGTGTGGCTTTTCACGCCGTCCTGTTGGAACTACCTATTGTCTAAGTCCATATTATCCAATTCGGGTCAAAATGATTCGTTTATTATTGAGCGATGGGGATTCCCCATTCACAGTAACGTGTCGGTCTTGATCATCACGGAAGAAGTACGGTCCAATGACGCCGCCGACCCATAAACCGCACCAAACTGTAATTTTTTCGGCATGCAATGACGACTCATGGAGTACGTGTGGATTGCTGCCTGACCACTAACGCATATTTTGCTTATTGACGAAGCCATTTATCCAGACGCCGAAGATTAATTTTCGATGAAAATCAAGATCATTTTCAAGTTGCTGCTCAGTCCAATTCACGAACATACGACGGTAGCGTGGTCAAGCGGCTTCAGTTTTTGCGTCAATTTGATCTTGAAGGGATGTAGGCCATGATCTTTTTGCAAAATTTGCCACAAAACGCGTTGCAATGTTGTCCAATGCTTGTGCGAGACTGATTTGAGTCTTCCTCAATTGATGCGCTAGCGGCTGCAATATTCTCGGCACTATAGACACTTCTTTGTCCCACTGGCACGGGGACATTTTTACTATGCCTGTGAATTAAAATTTTTCCACTAGACGCTCAATTGCTGATTTGACAGAACGATTATGTCGACCATAAAATGGCGGTAGCGCTCTTAAAGTTGAGGCCACTGACTCCGAATTTCGGTAATAAATTTTAATAATTTCGATTCGTTGTTGGATCGTATATCTTTCCATGATGCAATGGCAAACCTTACTGAAGAAAAATTCCAAAAGAGGGAGGAAAAATATGGCGTCGTTTGCTGTCCCTAACGGTCTACTTTTGTAGCGACCCTATTGAAAAACCCGTTAACATATATTTCTCTTAGGTCTTATTAAGAGTTACATAACACCGCTGATACGTTTTGCTCCCTGAACATCATAGTGATTGATTCATTTCGAAGTTCCCTATTTCAAAAAACAAAAACACAAAAACATTTGAAACGTAGCCACGACCAACATTTGGAAGAGATAATGTTCCAAAAATATATTACAAAGAATGTTCCGTCGAATGATAATAAATAAGCAATCGCTATTAAATTTTAAGTTTCTATGTTTCTTTAGGTGGGATACTCAAAATGAATCACCCTTTACTACATACGGAAGTTATTGTTATTATTACTTTTTATCGAAAATATTAGTCAATCTGTGAGATATATCAATAAAATTCGAAAAATTTGCAAGGGTATGAAATGTTCGGCTACATTCTAACATAGCCTCTTTCCTACTTATTTAAAAGTTAGCTTGCTGCTGCCTGCGCACAAGTGGCAGCAGCTAAATGGCTTCCAAACTGTTGCGCGCTCGCCTTTTGCCGGTTGTTTTTGTTTTTAACTCTGGGTTCGGCGAAAAATAAAAACACACTGTATTCATCATAAACTTTTCGATTGTTTAACAGCTTTATTCTGTACTCAATTAGTTCACTTTCATTTCACACTCAACACAATTTACATTCGTTTCATTAAATCCATTTCAATTATTTGCTCAAATGAAGGATTTATATGTAATTGTAAGCGTTTCATTTGTAATATCACGTGCGTTTGATTTCATTTGAAGGAAATTCCTAAGTAGTTGTTATATATTTATACTTATTTTGTATAATTTAAATAATATACTTTTTATTTATTTGTTATAAGTTAAAATAAATTAAGTAATCTAATACATTAAAAGCTAAGCCACTACTAAATATTCGGATTTTTGTTGTCATTTAAATATTCTATCTCATATCAACTTGAGTTTGTTGCTTGAAACTCGTAATTTTTCTTTTTTCTACTGGCTTTCAATTATATGCCTTTAGAATAAGTGCATGTTCCTGGTGCATGTCTTTGAAGCCATTTTGTTAAGCGTTTTCATAGGATACTGGAATAATTGCGTTGTTGTTGTACTTATACCTCGGCGGTTTTTTGCTAGCTATGTCATATTAACGATGTTTAATCGATTGGACGTATGCCATTGCGCTGTGACAGTGCAGAGTCGGGATTCTTAAGTTCCATAGCCAGTTTGTAGCCCAGCTCTGGGCGTCGATCGCGGCCTTCGATCATGCCACGCACCTATGAGTAGAAAAAAATATATTTAGTAGCTTCGATTGCCTATACTCGTATCTTTCATATATTGATAACTTTAAACTTGAAAAGAACATTTTATTATTTTTTGAAGTCACCAAAAAGCTACAACGCTGTACATACATACATATATATGAACTAGAAGCCATTTTATCAGCTAAAAATATAGCTCAGTTAATATTCCGCTCACCTCATTCGAGTGCACCACGACACCATGGTTGCTTATCACCTTCTCTTTAGTGTGTTCGATATCGTGGAAATCGGTGCCACGACAACAGTCGTCAATCAAAATGGTACGATAGCCAACGGACAAGGCATCGACAGCGGTTGCACCTGAAAAATAATGAATGAAAATATCAGAAATAAGCAAAAAATGTGCGGATTGGGTATGGAAGAGGGGAAAGGTGAAAGTTGATAGGTGAAAACGAAAATTCGAAACCAGTTAAATTACTTTTTCTAGTCATACGCTTACCCACACACACATCATATGCCAGTCCACATACATAAATATCCGTTGTGCCCTTCATCTTGAGCTGGGCATTCAGTGTTGTATCAGATAGCTTCTTATTGTCCCAGAAAACGGAATACGAATCGACTTCAGGGTTTGTGCCTTTATAAATTTTAATACCATTGTCCACAACTTTTAAGTCCTTATGCAGCTCGGCGCCCCACGAATCCTGCACGCAGTGGCGTGGCCATAAACGTTGCTTCATAGGCGGTGGACCGGCAAAGATAACTGTATCGAAAACTTGCGCTGAGTCTGCGTCGATCTGTAAGGGGATTTAGTTGAGTACAGATGTCTTAAAGATATGTGCCTACAAGAATGTCCCTCAACGTGACATCGACAAGTATTAAAATATTAAAAACATATAATATATATATATATATATATTTTTTTTTCTTTTCTCAAAAAATAAATTTAAAGAAACTTTTGAAACTTACCGGCGACGACTCATCCATGGGACGCATTTTCACATTATCAATAAACGAGACATGGTCGCTTGGATGCCAATCCAGCGAATAGAAAATGGCATCGAACTCCACGATTTCCAGCAAATTGTTGATGGGCTCCAAAATCTAGAGAGCGAAGGTTGAAAAGTAAACTTGAAATATGTTTACGCTGATGCAAAAACAATCTTAAGAGTCATGCGACTCAACTACGAAATATTAAAAGAAAATATTGCGTCAAAGCAACAAGCACGGAAGCGACTCGAATGGCATATTTCCGTTTACACTTCCCGGCTAAAGCTGATGCATTAGTAGTTACATAAGTAATAACACATCGACAGACACGCGACGCACTTGCAGCATCCGTTTCCGGTTTCAGCGCACTGATACTCGTACCCAAATCTCATGTAAATTGCCTGCTATCAACTAAAGGCTGTGTAAGACTTGATATGCTTTACATTAAAATATGAATTTCATGAGACCGAAAGCTGAATTTTTCAACGAACTTCTAACTTATAAATAGCTGCAAGCATTACATTCACAAAAAAATATTAAAATTAAGGGGGTATTCTAGTCTAGAAATTTAAAAAAAAATCGATTTTTTTTTATATATTTTGAAAGTTTAACTCTTCAGGAATATGTGCACAAGAGGATTTTTCAAAATTCAAATTATTTTCGGAGATTTTTACCATTTTTCTGACCCGCCATCCAAATTGGTTCGGCCGGAACACGAAACTTTAAACGCGTTTTTCTCAAAACTGACTTTTTCGGAACGATGCCCACGATTTCTCAGGTTCTACTGGACCGATTTACTTAAAATTTTTATAGAGTCTTCTGTATAGGCTTTGGTTGGAACTAGCCCCATCAAAAAAATTTTATTTTTAAAAAATTCGAAATAGTCAGAAAAAGTGATCAAAAAACACTTTTTTTTCAGGCACTCCCCATTTTGTGAAAATTTTTTTTCCCCACTTTTCCGTAGTTTCGGCCATTGCGACATTATTCTAGCTTAATATTTTTTTTTTTTCTTTTTGGCTTCAGATAACTAGAAGGGTTGAAATCATGGGTATGGTCACGTGGAAATTTTAGAGACCCCCCACTTCGTCAGCTCATAATTTTTGAAATTTTTGACTTTTTTTAGTTTTTAATTATTTTCTGTACTCTTCAAATTTAAAAATTAACAAATAAGTAGTAAAAAAATTGATAGTAAAAATATTAATTGCCTTTTTATACGACACTTTAAAAATTACCTGAAATTCATGCTTCTAGACTAGAATACCCCCTTAAATTATTAAAATATTAAAAATTAAAAAAAAATAATACACTTTGACTGTTATATACTATACCAACAGTCATATATGCAATAATTTACACCAGACAAAGTTTTGTAGGCACTCCTCATAAGATTCACTATTCACCCGAAAAGCTGTGGGTCTAAGTTTGAGGTTTCCAATAAATGACAAGATTACAACAATAATCCAAGAGCTTAGTTTATAGTCAAGTTTTATCAAAAATGCTTGTGGTTTATATATCTAAAATAAACAAGTAAGGAAGGGCTAAGTTCAGGTGTAACCGAACATTTTAGAGTCTTGCAACTTGCAAATATCAAAGGTCAGGAAATTCCTTCAGGTACTGACAAAACTTCATATTAAATACAGATCTCTTATTAACATATTACATACTAAAATAATGTTCCCTGGATTTCATAAAGTTCCTCAAATATAATTACCAATCATATGGAGTAAAGTCAGCCGTATGCTCGAAAATCCTGATATTAGTTATATGGAGGTTAGGTCAAATTTTCGCTCAATTTTACCCATTTTAGGTACTTTTATGATTAAAACACGCTCTCTAATTTTCATTGGGATAACTCACATGTTAGCCGATATATGCGTTATAAAGTTACCCGGAAGTTTCGAAAATCATTATATTAGGCATATGGGAGCTCAGAGAAGTATTGACCCGACTCAAACCATTTTTGATACACAGAGATATTATTATCAGGAACGGATTATCTGTAGATTTCTATTATAAATCTAACATATTGACCAATATTTTTGGAAAAAAGAGAACTATAAGTACTGGGTTCCATATATTCGGGACTCAGGGGCTTGAAAAACCTACGCCCACTTTTTAAAAATTTTTTGTCCATTGGTTTTCCTTGCTACTGCGATCCCTTGTGCCAAATTGCAGTTCCATATCTTAATTTATGGTGTTTTGTGGGCGTGGCAATGGTCTGATTATGTCCATCCAGAGGGCGGTGGTACTGAAAGGGTTAAGTAGATTTAAAAGATAGAGATGATGGTAGTAACAACATGGTTATCCACCATTATTTAACGGTTTCCACTAACTCTCTCGAATGTCTAAGTCGACTTAGCCATGTCTTTCGTCTGCCCATACGTCTGCCTGTATATACCCGAATTAGTACCACAGTTTCTGAGTTATCGATCTGAAAATTTGCGAACGTCCTTTTCTCATTAAAAAGCTGCTCATTTGTCGAAATCGCCGATAACAAACCACTATAGCATATAGCTGACATACAAACTGAAAGATCTAAATTAAGTTCTTTAGGCAAACTTTTTATTTGACAATAAATCTTCACCAAATTTTTATTTTCTAAGGTCATGATATAATCTCCGGACATATTGCGCAGATCGGACTACTATATCATATAGCTGTCATACGAATGAGTAGGGGAATGATCAAAATCAAGTTCTTGTATGAAGTCTTTGCATTTGTGAAGAGTGTTTTAGCTACGGTGCGACCGATATTAACGGCTTTTCTTGTTCTTATTTTTTTGGTTTTACTCTTTAACTGAACTGTTCAGGAATTTCCTATAACGGTGTATTGATTATAATTACTAACGCAAACATTTAGTTCTGATGAAAAGACTTTTATCTTTCT
The DNA here is from genome assembly GCA_027475135.1 of Bactrocera correcta. Classification (NCBI taxonomy): domain Eukaryota; kingdom Metazoa; phylum Arthropoda; class Insecta; order Diptera; family Tephritidae; genus Bactrocera; species Bactrocera correcta. The sequence continues at coordinate 11,765,877 of CM050325.1, forward strand.
TTTAAGATAACTTCCTTCTAAGCTTTATATTTCCGAGGAGTTCTTCGTTACGCGTACCCCAAAATCCAATCACACATTTTAATTAAGTTTTTATCTGATATTTTCACCGAAGCAGTACTTACTAACTGCACTTCCAAGGTAATGCTTGAATTAACGTTTACTATAAAAGAGGACCACAGCGAGACATTTGTCTGCACAAACTTCTGCTCACTTTTTCGCATGCCTCTTTTAATTTGCGCTATCTGGTCCAACCTTTGACGCGCAGCACAATACGAAATTACGAACAGTTCGCCTTGAATGCTCGCGCACAGGACACACTTTGTGGGTATATTCGCCTTCGTTTTTCCTTTGTCTGTCTTATCGCTTCTTCTTTTCTATATATTACATACAATTTGCACATTTTACTCTATTTCACTTTCTTCATTATTGCTGTCAACTATCCGCAAAACACACACATACACATATACATACGTTCACAAATACTTAGCAGTGAACATCCTTACAACTCGCCGAGACACTGTGTGTCCCCACTTGAGTACGCCAAGCGCGCTCCGAGCACTCACCTCATGTCCTTTTTGCTGTGCACTGCAATTACTTATATCCAAGGATCCACTTATAAAATCATTTTGTACGTCAACAATGAGGAAAGCGTTCACCGGTCGCACAATCTGCGTTGATGTTGTTAAGCATCGTTTGTTTGTATGTGCGCGTGGAAGGAAAAAGTAGAAAAATAAAGTTAATGTTAGATATTTTTCGGAGTGCTAACACAGACATTCACACACACACACACACATACGCGTCTATGTAATAATGACAAAATTATAAACAAGCTCACATACAAATACAAAAACAAAATATAAACACACACGTTGTTTGTTGCTGGAAAAATGAAGTGTTGCAGAGAGTCAAGTGAAATTTACAATTGCCAGCAAATAGCGGAAGGATGCCGGCAGGATATAAGATTTGAGTGCGACATTGTTGATGTTGCTTGCAACATTTGCGGTTTGGCGAATATAAAATGTCGGATATTCATGTAAAAGCCAATTAATTTGTTGGGCATACATTTGGCAAATAACCGACTTCTTATTTTTCTGTCTTATAAAGTCTGATCGTGTGAATAATGAATAAATGTATGCATGTATGAAGATGCTAGTGTCTAAATGGAGCCTTTCACCTAGCCTCATGCATTGGCGCTACACAGCGATAGTCCAGAAACTTTTGCTGTACGGTGCTTTGGGGTGGTGAACCTTCTTCTTCCTTATTGGCGCCAGTCGTTCTTTCTTTTCGCAGATTGGCGGAAATTGGAGATTCCAAGTGTAGCCAGGTCCTTTGCTTGGTGTGATGGTCCGGTGTCAGCAAAATCTCATACCGAAAACCGTTGAAACGGACAAAGAAACTCACTGTTCTCTGCATTAACTAGAGCGCTAAAAACCCCTCCAACGGCTGCACTAGAAAGATTACTCAACTTACCACCTAACCGACTTTGCAGTGGAAAGCTCTGCGACAAAATCAACTGCAATATTGTTGTCATTAAGTGATATCTCCAGAAGGATCTTCGGACGTAGCGTAAGCAGGAGGTTGGTGGACAAAATATACCTACTCGCGCTCATTTTCAGAGAGAAGGTTTCAAATCACGTTAAAAAAAGGTGGATGGTAAGCGTGCGACTCGCCTGCGAAACTTACAACATCTATACAGACGGATCGAAAATGGCTAATGGAGTGGGTGACGACTCTTAAACCTTCTCGCATACTGCAGTATCCTTCAGGTGAAAGTTTTTGAAGTCAATAAAGCGGCTGTGATGGCTAGCAATGAAGGAAACCACTTAAAGAAGATCAATATACATATACGTCGATAGCCAGGCGGCAATTAAAGCAAAACTCTCACATCGCAGTACAGAGAATGTCTTTAGAAGCAGGGAGGCAGTAGGTTTTTGATCTAGTCACAGGTCACAACATACTGGCACCACTTTGAGCCGGATGGATGGCGTACATAAAATAGCAAAGAAGTTGGCAAGAGAGAGACACTAGAACACCTCCAATGATAGAGATATCTAGGAGCTTCGCAATTTAAAGGACTAGACGTAGTATCAAAATTAGATATGAAATCGTTCTTAAATATCCGCAAAAAGCTTTGACGTCTTATATGACGAATACTAAACCTCAAATAAAAGGAAGTTACTAAAGACTAGTAAGTCTATGTTTGGCGTGACAACTGGCCAGTAAAACTTAATCTTCCTAAAATGTATTCGATATATTTGGTAGTCGAAAAAGTATTTTCGTACGGTGCTACCAATCACATTGTGTGATAATGTAGGAAAGGTGAGATTTTAAACTTCATTTAACCCAAAAATATTAATTTAGGAGTAGTTGAAAAAAAGTTACAGCTGTTCAAAAATGAGTGAAAATAATGAAGAAATTCGCTATATTTTGAAATTTAATTTCGAATTAACATCTGCGATACTTTGCTGAAACGAAATGAAATCGAACCATTTCTGAAGCGAATGGGAACAGGAGACGAAAAGTGGATTAAATACGACAATATTGAGCGAAAAAAGTCATGGTCCAAGCGTGATGAAGCTCAACAAATGGTCGCCAAGCCAGGATTGACGCCTCGAAAGGTTATGCTGAGTGTTTGGTAGGATTGGAGAGGAATCATCCACTATGAGTTGATCCAGCTTGGTCGAACGATTGATTCTACAATTTTACTGTCAACAACTGATGAGATTGAAGCAAGCAATCGAAAAAAATGGCCAGAACTGATCAACAGCAAGTGCTACGTCTTCCATCAGGACACCGCTAGACCAAACACATCTTTGATGACTCGGCAAAAACTGGGAGAGTTTGACTAGGAAGTTTTGATGCATCCACCGGCTTTCTCCGTACATGAACCATCAATCAAACATGAACCATAAAATCCTCTACTAAATCATTACGTACTAATAATGAAAAAAAATCAAAAAATAGTTCAATTTTACGCTAAATTGCAGTTGTTTTTTGGACTGCGCTCAGCCTTCTGAGTCCCAATGATTTATTATTTGTTTACAAACTTTATTATCAATTATATATAACACACTCTTGCAAAAAATATTTACTCGCTTCTTATTCTACATTTTTTACTGTTATTACAAGTAAGACAAACAAATGTGTAATAACAAGTCATTAGTTACTCTCCTCTTTCCTTTCCGTGAGTACCGCAAATTTAAATGATTACAGCCCACTGTGATTATTAGTAAAGCGCACAGCAAGCAACTAACTGTAAAAATATAATGTGCTAACACAGCTGCGCCGCTGGTTTCTTTGTACAATGGATAAGATGGCCATTCTTTAGAATTTTAATAGTTCACGACCTCAATTGAATTGCGAGTCAAAGCACTCTTTGGCGCAAAAATAAACAAAAACACATAAACAAACGAAAATTATTGCTTCACAGAAACTTGAGCGCAGAAAGGAAGTTTAAATTATGTGATAAGAAATGCTGTGGAAAGAATTGCAGCATATTTGCAAAATGTCACAAATTGTACACCATGTCGTATGAGCAACACGGATTTTGTAGGGCACTTGCATGAATAATCGGCGCATTTGATGTATAAATTTTAAAGGTATTTTTAAATATATATTGAGTTATAAAATTCATAAGAGAAAAATAGTTAGAGTGGGTCAAAAAAACAAGCAAGTTTAAATTATTTATTTATTTTTTTTATTGAGTTGCGAAATTTATAAAAAAACAATTAAGAATAATGTCTTAAAATAATAAAAACTTCAACCGTTAATTTTTTAAACGGTTAGGTGTACGAAAAAATCTGTTAACACCACTTTTGTAAAGCATTCAATTTCCTACAAAATCTATGAAATGCGATATTTCTTCAAGTAGTTAGAAGTGAGATAAATTTTTTTTAACTGATAATAAGAAAAAGAGAAAACTGTAAGACGGAAAACCTGTATGTTACAATTAAGAGCTCATAATCAAAAATATTATCTTACAGATGTTTTAGAACGTATTTTCCAGAGCACCAAGCGAAAAAATATTCGCTTTTGATAGACTAAAATATTATATATTGGGTAGTCGAAAAAGTCTTTTCGTATTTTGTCATTAGATGTCGTTGCAGTCGTATATCTCCATTGTGTCATACCATATAGTGTTGAAAAGGTGAGATTTTAAGCTTCATTTAACCAAAATTTAATTCGGGGAAGTTGAAAAACAGTTACAGTTGTTGAAAAATGAGTGAAAATAATAAAGATATTCGCAAATTTTGAAATTTCGGTATAAAAGAAAGAAGAATTCCACGCAAGCCACCAATGAAATTTGTGAAGTTTACAGAGACGATGCTGTTTCAGTTCGTTTAGCACAACAATGGTTCTTTCGTTTCTGTTCTGGAAATTTCGAAATTTCGATTTACACTGATGCAATTATAGCGCAAATTTTCACTGTGGAAAAATGGCAAAAAGTGGTCGACCAAAATAGTACATATTTGTTTATTTATTTATTAGTGTAAATATAAAAAAGTTGAAGTTTGATTAGAAATACGAAAGGACTTTTTCGACTACCCAAATATACATATAGTTTTAATTCAAATTTATACCAAATCAGTTAGTTTTAAATTAATTATATATCTTTATATATTTCCTTCATTATATATTTCTACAATTTTTATTCATTACAACACACCTAATTGGGAAATAAGACAGTATTTAGCAAACTATTTCCACAGTGCGCTCATACAAACTGCATACGCTTACATACTTACACGCCTGCAACCATCAACAGCCGGAAATTACTTTAACACCTTTCCTCCTCCACACATACAAAATCAAAATTTTCACATACACACCTCCACACAAACACAGCACACATCCGCACATACGGTAGTTCACATGCTCACACTTCGCTCACGTCAATTGCAAGAATTTTACGCTTGCAGCCTTCTACCATCGTTAAGTTTACCGCCAACTTCGCCTGCCCCACCAAGCACTGCTTGTCATTTGTTTGCTTGTGGACGTCATGGCAATGTCAGATTGAAATTGAATAGCGCTGCTTGCCAGACAGGAAGGCGCACACATACCCGCACTAATACACCGACAGGGCTAAATGTCGAAAGGGTAAATAAAATCAATTTTCAATAAAAAGCCAATTCCGGTTACGTTCTCAGGCTAAAAGAAGCAGCAAAATATTTTCGCCTGTTTTCGTAATTCAAAAGTTCCTTCTCAACTCGATGGGCAGCAGGAAGTGTTATTTTATTTATGATTTACAAAGTAAAATTTATTGTAACTTTGTGTTAAATTTATCGTGAAGCAAAAATTATTTTAAGTACATTTGTTGGCTGCAGTTTAGTGGAAAAATATGTAACATCGAACTTCCCCAACACGAATCATTATAATCCACAAAAAAAGCTTCAAGTGCTTTTATAGAAAACTTTTTCATTTGATCAGATATGTTCTTAAAATTGTATATGGATTATTATCTAAAACAATAAAGAAATCTCAGAAGAAATTGTTCAGTTTGAATCACTATAACATATAGCTGTCATACAAGCTGAACGATCGATCTCAAACTTTGGTAATCGTGAAGGCTATTATAGCTTTAATTTTTCTCATAATCGCATACAGGCAAAAGTTAGCAATAATCTGCCTTTACAGGAAACAATCATCTTTTCGTCGCACGCTTTAGAAAATAGAACAATTCTTAGAAACATAAATATATAGTTCTCGTAAATAATTTATTTATAGAGTGGCATTTAGTCGACATCGAACAATATAAATAAAAAATAAAAAAAATACGACAAAGGGGCGACTAATCAATTTCAAAGTAAGTGCAATTATAGCACATATTGAAGCGGCTTAAGCGCTGCCACGACCAAAGTATGTGTATATCCATAGTGTAGTGTAGGGTTGTACAAAGCACCTAACTAGTCACGGATTGAAAAAAATAATTTTTCTTCAATAGCCGTTACCGCTCAGGAGGCTTGAAAATCATTTCCCATGAAAACAATTAGCAGTTTGGAATCGGTTTGAAATTTTTTGGATCTCTTCAAAATCTTTCAGAGATTTCAATCTAATAGCAATAATAAATAATAATAATAATTTAGTTCCATAAACAGGTATCATTGTTGTTTTTTTCAGCAAAATACCTCATTTAAGAACAAGTTATGTAACGCTATATACGAAAACGAATTTTGACGGAATTAATATGTAGGGTGGGTAAAAAGAGTAATATTTTTTCCACTTGGTATCCTAACTAATGAGTTCTTAGGCATCTCTAGGAAAGTTGCTCCAAGTATGTATAATATGTTTACGTATGTATTTATTAGGGTGGATCAAAAAAAATGCTACTCGCTTGGTACTCTGAAAAATAGATTCTAAGACACCGCTATAAAAGTCTCTCCAAGTAAGCGTTCGCAATTGTATCGTGAAGATCCTCCGAATTACCGTTTTTAAATGTCGTTCGCAACTACTTGAGAAAATATCTTGTTTCATAGATTTTCTATTAAATATCATACCACAATAAAGGTCTGCACCGGTTTTTTCGTAAACTTAACCGTTTAAATGTTACTAATTGTTGACGTTTGCATATTGTAAGGCAATTTTTTATGCTCTCGCAACAAAGTTGCTAAGAAGAGTATTATAGTTTTGTTCACATAATGGTTGTTTGTAAGTCCTAAAACTAAAACAGTCAGATATAGGGTTTTATATACCAAAGTGATTAGGGTGACGAGTAGAGTTGAAATCCGGATGTCTGTCTGTCCGTCCGTCCGTCGGTGCAAGCTGTAACTTGAGTAAAAATTGAGATATCATGATGAAACTTGATACACGTATTTCTTGGCTCCACATAAGTTCGATGATGGACAAAATCGGCCCACTGCCACACCCACAACAAGGCGAAAACCGAAAACCTATAAAATGACATAACTAAGCCATTAATAAAGATATTAAAGTGAAATTTGGCACAAAGTATCGAATTAAGGAGGGGCATATTTGGACGTATTTTTTTTGGAAAAGTGGGCCGGGCCCCGCCCCCTACTAAGTTTTTTGTACATATCTCGGAAACTTCTATAGCTATATCAACCAAACTCTATAGAGTCGTTTCCTTCAGGCATTTCCATATACAGTTCAAAAATGGAAGAAACCGGATAATAACCACGCTCACCTCCCATACAAGGGTTATGTTGAAAATCACTAAAAGTGCGTTAACCGACAAACAAAAAACGTCAGAAACACTAAATCTTACGGAAGAAATGGTAGAAGAAAGCTGCGCTCAGGCTTTTTTTTTTAAATTGAAAATGGGCGTGGCGTCGTCCACTTATGGACCAAAAACATTATCTCAGGAACTACTAATCTAATTAATTTTATAGCAAAATAAAAAATATGTAAATGACGGATAATGAAATCTCGACTATCACTTAATCATGCGAGAGTATAAAATCTTCGGTGACCCCCGAACTTAGCGCTTCCTTACTTGCTTTTTATTAATTTCATAACTCAATAAAAAAATAATTTTAAATTGCTTGTTTCTTACTTTACCCTAATTATTATTTTCTTATGATTATTATAACTCAATGAAAAGTTATAAATTTAAACTGTTTGGTAGGAAAATCATTGCTCTAACGAAATGGTGCAGGACCTTACCGTTACAATTTATAGCTTCAACTTGGTGAATTCTTCCTAGAGTTGTCTAAGAGCCTATTTTTCAGAGAATCAATCGACAAAAAAAATCGTTTTTATGACCCACCCTAATATTTGAACATACATATCTCATATTTGCAACAAACCACAGCAGAAGCACACGTGATCTAAAACTTGTATATTTATCGATTTTGTAATTGTAATTTGTAATATTCAAATGCAGTAATTCTGCAAGCCTTTCAACCACAGCTGAAACACAGGTAAACACAAAGTAGCTTTAAACGCCTATGCACATATCGCCCACAATCCACATATCAAACATTGATCCATAACTAAATTGAATCACAAATTGACCTTCAGTGCTTTTGCGCGCAATATGTAAATCCTTCGGGATGATATGTTCAGGATTCAGTGGAATTCCGTTGATTGCAGGATTTTCACAGCGAGCGATACGCCAACGTAAAGCAACGGCAACGAAAGGCGGGGAATAACCAACCGTATCAGAGGCAAAAAATACAATTGTTGACAACTGCATTACGAAGACTTGATTTTTATGAATTTTTGACGTCGCCAACGCTTTATAGCAGCGTTTAATAGAATAAAGCTCACAGCAACACAACTCGCTGTGACATAACTCAATCAAGTTGCAAGCGGCCATATGTAAATTCGTTTTTTATGTGCCGGGAGAAGCACAAAAATTAATATTGTTTACTGCACAGACATGCCATACATTCACATACTGCATTCAAACGTATACATAGAGCTCCACATATATTTACTTTCATTCCACAATAAAGCCATACATACGCTCAAGTACACCAAAAGCTCTCAGTGCGTACTAGTGTGTGTGTGTGTATGTTTGTATGTATGTATATGCGCATTTACTTACGGTTTTAATCCAACGATTCCAGCAGAACTTAAATTCCTCCCTGTCTATGTAGCCATCAGCATCGGTATCGAATACTTCGAAAATCTGCTGCAGCCGTTCAGCTGGCACATCGTAAATATGCCCCTTATCGTTTCGGAATAATGCGCGACAGATGAGTGTAAATTCGCTCAAATTCAGACGGTCATCGCTGGAGGGATAAGAAGGAGAAGGATTATCCTTAAGTGTCTAGGAACATATGATTTTATAAAATATTTAGGTATATACATTTACAGAATGACATAGTATTTAATTTGGGTTTCTTTGTGAAAAGTTCTTGTTTTTATACCCACGAATTCGCACGGAAGGAACAACATAAGCGGAAATGAACAGCCTGATAAACTAAGTCGATTTAGCCATGTACATTTGTATCTCCACTTAACTGTATATACGGGAACTAGTCTATCAGTTTTTAAGATATTGATCTCCTAAAAAAGCTGCTCATTTGACGGAACCACTGGTATCGGCATGGTACAAAATATCTTCAGGAACTTTTACAAGGGTTATTACATAAAGCAGTGGTGCAATCTCCGTGGAAATCATTCAGATTGAATTGCTTTAGCATATAGCTATCATACAAACTGAGCAATCGGAAACAAGTCCTTGCATGGAAAACTTGTTTATATGGCAAGATATCTTTACGAAATTTGGCACACAGTATTGCCAAAGTTAACGGTACCATTTCACAAAAAATTATTCAGATCGGATCATTATAACATATAGCTGTCATACAAACTGTACAATCGGAACCAAGTAATTGTATGGAAGATTTTTTCAGTTGACGAGATATCTACAAGAAATTTGATCACAGTTTTGAGTCTCTATTGCTTGCAAGATAAGTATTTAGCTAAAAATCACTTATACTCTTTAAATTATTATAAGTAATAACGGTGTCAAGAACACAATTTTTTCTTTTGATTGTACAGTGAGGACTTGCAAGGCGCAGTTGCTCCGCCAAAAAAATATCCCAATTTGTTTGAGGCCATGCTAAGTAACATTTTTATTAATTATATATGTCATTGCTAGATATATTCCACACGTTTTAGCTTAAATATATTTAATATATATTTCTTTTATTTTTTTGCATAGCTTTCCCCATACCATTTGCACATCTTCAGAACACATCATGGAAAATCCAAGAAAAAAAAATTTCATCAATCTTTACAAGCTTTCATAAATGTAAATTTGCACTTCAACTATTATTGCACTTTTTAATTACTTTTTTGTCGCCATAAAATTTGTCACAACACATTAAATATTATTTTTATTACAACTGAACTTGAAACACTCACCCGTCCTTATCGAAAGCGGTGAAGCAAGCATCCATTGCTGAGCCGTTTGGATCGTCGATTACAATTGGCGGTGTTGGTGAGTCCATTCTCACGGAAATGTCTGCTTGCAACCAAATTTTATACCGCCAAGAAAGTCGAAAACAAACACAACCTGCAAGTAGAAGTAATGCTCAAGTCATGTATTAAGGAACGTTAGTATAGCCTTGGTTGTTAAATGCCACTAACACGCCACCCTTGCACTCACATACACACATGCACACACACACACACACATATGTGTCGTAAAAACTCACTTTCGTGTGGAGTTAAAACCTCAAATTGAAGTACAAAACGCTTCCCAGTTAAAAAGCTATAAATCGCCACTTCGTCACCAACACCACTAAATACTAGAAGGCAGCGAGCGTTTCGATGACGTCTGAAGGATATCACTGTGTGGCGGAGGAAACGAAAAATGCTTTATAATACGCCAAACGTGCCTAAAATCTACCAAAAAATTCACTGTCGACCTGTGGCAGCGCTAGTCAGACGACTAACTGCTAAACGCTTAAGCGGCAGCGTTTTTGTTGTCACCATGCAGCGTGTTTTCACGCTAAATGCTTCAATGATTTATCGAAATAACAAAGCGCGCTGCACCTATACGCTCAGAAAGTGCGCTACCGTGGGTGTGGTCGCCATAGCGATCGGCTGGCTTCGAACATTTTCATTCAGCGGTTTTGTGGGACTTCAATGCACCTTACTACCTACACACGCACATATACATATATGAATTTACCGCAATTTTAGCTGTGTTAAGTGGCGCGAAACATGAGCAGCGATGAGCGTGCAAGCTACGCTGAAAGCGTCCGAGGCGTTAGAGGCGTGCGGTAGGCGTATGCGACCGCCTGCCGCATCAAATAAGTAATACGCAAATGATGAATCGTTTGAAAGCATTTAAGGTACTTTTTAACTGCATACACACATACATATGTATATAGTCACATGTGCAAGTAAATAATGGCAACGGAAAATGTTAGTGGCAAAGTGATTTGAGCAATTTGCCTTTTCTGTATTGGCTTTTAGTGACTTCAACGAATGTTGGGTTTTTCGTTTTCGCCTCTTTGTTGGAGCGCTATTCGCCAGATTGTTGGACAGTTTCCAGATCATATTTATAAGCCCAGAACTCATCACAGATAATGATATGTTTGATAAATGTAGCGCGCTCAGTTCCTTTCTCAAACATCTCATTTGCGACTTCGATTTTGTAAAAGATTTAGGTCTTCATACCCAAAACATTAACTCAAATGTGTTGAATCGATCCATAAGGTTCCGGTTTAAATGGACCGATCCGGGTCAAATTTGATCATATGCTATATAAACCCAGGCCTCATAACCGATAATGGTATGAGTAGCGTTTTCATTTACATTCTCAAAAATCTCATTTGCGACTTCGATTTTGCAAAAAATGCAGGTCTTCATACCCGCTTCATACCCAAAGCATTAACCCAAATGTGTTGAATCGATCCATAAGACATTTTGAGATTTTTTTGTCGCTTCAGTTTAAATGCACCGATCCGGGTCAAATTTGATCATATGGTAAATCAAAATAAATCTTGAACTTTAAGTCTGTCGTTAAAAAAATACGAAGAGATTTCAGGTTTCTACAACCAAACCAACTCAGTTTTCTTGCAGAATCCTCGAAGAATTCGATTACTTTTCTTTTGAGTGTAGGAAAAGCCCAATTAATATAACACACACCGACTAACACAACTGACAAAGCTGCTACTTCTAGCCACAATGGAGCTTAGAAACATTGAAGCGATTTTTGCAGGGCTAATACACTTAAAATGTGGATTCGGCGGAATGCAGAGCATGCGCGTAGGATGATGAGACGCTGGAACATTATATACGCGAATGTTAAGCCGTCAGTGGTATGAAAAGTGACATATACCACGGCTCCCAATACTCCAACTTAAGAGACGTTGGGCAGCTGCGATGGAAAATAATCAGGTTTTTCGTCAAATCTCCGTTTTTTTTTTTGCCTAAAGCTTTTAGTGGTTACCACCCAGAAGCACAAAGTACCTAATGATGACCCAAGTGCGGCCGCTTATGCAATGTTCAACACAGCTCAAAGTTATTTGTAATAGCATTATTGTGCGTTAAATCCTTCAGTTTCTCGATTGCATTATAATTAAAAAAATGTTTCCCCGAACTCACGGCTTCTATTGAATGATTATTATATTATTCAAACTCAAAGCAAATCAAATTTAATTAATGGTTCAGGTATGTTGTTTCTAGGAAAGAGTCCTCAATTAATTTGTATAATCTGAAATTTAATGACCAACTTATTTTTATTTTGCCAAATAAAGCTCTCCAATTATTTTCGAAATTGCGGTATAAAATGCTCCACCCAAAAGCTAAATGTGAGGGCAGGAATGTTATTCCGTGAATTTTTAAACAAAAGGTGTACATTTCGTTGTTTTTCTCTGAATTATTTCAGTTTGCTTTTTATTTTATTTTATTTATTTTTTTTTTTTGTGTATTTTTTTGTAAATATAATGTAACGTAGAAATGTGTTTACCAATTCTTGTATTCTCTATCGAATTTGTCGAATGTATTTTCTTACAAAAAGCTTTTCAATATTTTTTCAAAATTCGGTTTGCACTCAAAGTCATTCGTTTAAAAAGTAGTACGGAGATATTCAAGGAAGAGTTTAAAACCAAACAATGAATTTTACCAGAAAAAATGCAAAAAAGGCATAAATAATATAGAAAAATTTATCAATGAACACTAAAATTGTTGCCGAACCGACGAACACATCTTTCAAGAGCGCTCAAGGTACATGTATTAAACTCGCTTTCAGGCTCGCAAAAAACTTTCAAACAATGAGCTTTTAATTAATGCAAATAATATAGATATACGCTAAACGCGCTCTCTTCTTCGACAAATTCTAAAAACATATTTCCAAGAAAACGCGCTGAAAGACTTATGCCTTACAAACTCACTGGATTATTTTCATCAAATTTAATTGGTATTTCAGGTATGTATAATGCTTCTGGGAAAGTAGACCGAATACTTGATAGTAGTGCGCACTATCGTAGGCCAAAAGGTGATTCAGAGTAGAACAAACCTTTCATAAATCAATATTTAAATGCTGTGCAATAATAAGGTTATCTTTTATATTTCAGGATTGGATAACAAAAGCAAATTGTAAACATCGAAAACCATTTTATTGTTTTTTTTTTATTATTCTACATTAAGATCTATATAATTTTGCAAGCATTTGAACTAATTGTCGAAGCACTGCTGCCACTCTGGTTGAGGTATCTCGAAAAAATGCGGCCCTACAGGTATCGAAAGACGTTGATTTCTCAGTTTATTATTTCGTATGTGAACAAAAGTACGATATCCAGTGCCAAGTCAGTACCAAATGATTGATAACTCATCAAATATCTCAAACATGCCGTTGTTTTAGTCAATGTATCAGAGCTCGCTTTGTCGTGGTGAGAAGTGATCCGTCTTCAGCGATTAGTTTTTCTGATTTCTTCAAAAACTACTGCCAAAGCGATGTTTATATTTCACTCAGACTTTACTGTTCCCCGTTGCTCTAGTGATATGCTTGCGATATGTTCATTTTTTCCAAAAAACAGTCTCCCAGTTGCTTAGAAGTACTTCGTGTGCGAACAACTTTTATTGGATTCGGCTCATCTTGAAATACCCATACGGTCGACTGTTGTTTACTTTCGGGTACATACGCCTAATACCAACATCATCCATCACGATGTAATAGACATGTTCGCATCGTATTTTTTTAACATTTCTCTCAACCAATCGAATTGAGCTTGTTTTTGAGCAATTGACAAATAGTTTGGGAATCAACGTGAACAGTTTTTTCTTACAATAAAATACTCAGGCAATACTTACTAATGCCCATAGTTTTCTCAGTCTCACAATTGTTTACATGACGACCTTGCAATATCAGTTTGAGCTCAACATTAATTGTTCCCGGAACCACAACTGATTTTAAACGATCTGCACGAAATTCGTCTTGGAGTGATCTACGCCTTCGATTAAGTTCACGATACCATCGATAAACAGTGGAAATTTATGGAGTTTCATCGCCTAATATTTAAATAGGTTCATCGACGCACTGTTGCTGAGTTAGTTCACTTCGAAAGTTGTAAAAAATAATCGAGCGAAAATGTTTGCGATTTAATTTCAATCACTTGCCGAGATGAATATTTTAAGTAACTGTAAACAACCCAAGTAACGCTCTTATGTCAAAACGTGCTGAGTATATACCTATAGTATAACACCAAAAATGTCAAACTTCGCCATAAAGTTGTGAGTTGCTAGTTTGCAATGCAAGGGTTGCCAAATCCCGAAATATTTTCCAATATCATGCCACGGATTGTTTACTTCTGAGCTTTTGCTATTTTCAACTTTACCTGGTACTACCATAATAATATTTTATTAGAAAGAATCTTCCGCTTATTTGTATGTTCATGGTTAAAGAATGCATTTTAGGTATATTAACTAAAATATTAACATAAGCTGTTAAACAAAAAACAAATTGTTTAGCTTTTCACAGTGTGTCGTGATGCATAGCTTTGGATTTCAATAGGCCACTTAATCGTGACACAAAAACTGCATGAATATTCTATTTTTGCATGGGCTTCTTTAACCAATCGCCTTGAACGTTCCAAAGAAATTCAATATTGTCAGTCTACTATTTACCCAGGAATAAAGACCGCTTCGAACAATAAAGTAAAATGAAGCAAAGCTGCCAATAATGTGCATGTTAATGACGTCATAGGTATACTGGCATGCAAGGAAAACGTGCCGGAAAATGTTTCGATCATAATGTGGTGAATGTGATGAAATGTCCCACATATTATTTACACGCCATTGAATGGCTGATACAAGCATACATACTTTCACTACAACCGGCCCCAATAGATAGGAGCGTGTGACAGAAACTAATTATGACCCAGAAAGTGAAGCATAAAGAACACAAGTCAAAAACAATTGCAAGAGATGAATACATAAGGACGTTCGGCGCAGGACGTGCCGTATGTATGTATGTATGTAAGGAAGAAAGCTGTATGCTTTTGCGTTCGGACGAAAGTCTTTGCTGCCGTATATTGGCAGAGGGAAATATGATGAAACTGGATTGCCAGGTGACTGCAAATACATATACGTAAATATATGTAAACGACTGAGAAGCACACATATATTCATTCATGTGTGTGTTAGGCTTGCAAATAATAGCTGATTGTTGATTGCTGGTTATTGTTGAAACCAAAAGGCCGGTTGGCACATTCATTTGTGTTCCCATCTCGCACGAGCGCACAATCGAAGTCATAACATTGTATTTTTCAGTGATTGTGGAACGCACATGTGGTTTCAGTGTGTGCCTACATACATACATACAAATACATATACATACACATTGGGCACAATCATTTGTTATTGTGCGAATGTGTGATGCTCTATGGACAATGTCAATGCGTGTGTGGCAATAAAAACCAACAATAACAAGGCATAACGCATACGAATCTGCTCCAAATATTCTATTGCACGAATGCAATTGCAGCTGCGTATGGCATATTTTATGCAATACTCCACCAGAGAGATGTATGGATGTACTTGCTTGTGTATGTATGTGCGTGTAAATGTGAGTACGAGAAATTGCATTTCCGCTTCGAATTCGATAACCACACTTCGGTGTTGAATTTTCAACACAATTTTAATGTGTTCTATTTAAGTTGCGGAGACTTTACATTGGCTTGATCGGTGGGTCATAGCTCGCTTGCTGATTGGTTCAGACATTTTTAAATTTTGTCCATTTAAACTAAGAGGGCAAACCGAAACGATGAAAAAAAAGTTACCTAAATTGGCACAACCATATTTTATGCTCATGTGTAGTTTGATTACCATTTGTCATTTAAAGTGTGTTTGCCAGTGGCTTGAAAATTGTCATGTTAGTGGCAGAGAGTTATCATATTATATTTTGGTAAATGGTCGTTAAAAGGGTATATAACTGCAAACAAAAATGAACATAGGTCGCCAATGAGGTGCTTAGTTGTGGATTCTACATTCATCAAACGCATTATTGCTGATGACGCGCCATGAGGTCATGAATATGACGTTGAAGCGGTCCAACAATCCTAGCGAATGGCGCTCTAAAAATGAATTGAAGCCGAAAAAACCAAAATTCGCTGAAGGCACCGAACACACTGTAGGCCTCCCAGCCGAAGCTTGTAACAAGTGTAAAGAAATTTGATTAAAAGTAGCCTTTTTGAAGGCGATAATTTAGATTTATATTAAAATACGTGAAAATGGAATTCTTCATCCCATCATCGCCCCAAATGTGTTTAACCACTTTTAAAAAATGCTTTTTTTTGAGTGGGGGGCAATAGCGTCTATTTCTTTTAACTCAAATATCCAGCTTATATTCATATTTCATATTACTTGGCTTTTAAGGGAAACACTGTAGTTCAGAGGTCTCAAAATCAATACTGCACTGAAGTCTTGTTTTTTATATAATTTCCTAAAGGTATATATACTTTTATAGTCACTATGGGAACATATACATACATATAAAGTTAAGAAAAACAAGAAAAAGAAGAAAACTTCATTTCGAAACTTAACTAGTCTAGAAATTTAAAAAAATCTATTTTTTTTTTATATTTTCAAAGTTTAACTATTCAAGAATATTTGTACAAGAGGATTTTTTGAGATTCAAATTATTTTCAGAGATATAGCAATTTTCTTACCCGGCTTCCAAACTGGTTCAGCCGGAACGCGAAACTTTAAACGCGTTTTTCTCGAAACTGACTTTTTCGGAGCGATATCCACGATTTCTCAGGTTTTACTTGACCGATTTACTTGAAATTTTTATAGAGTCCTCTTTGTCGGCTTGTCTATGATTGGAACTATTCCCATCCCCAAATTTTTATTTTTACTATTTTTAATAAATTCGAAATTGTCAGAAAAGTGATCAAAAAAAAACTTTTTTTTAGGCAGTCGCCATTTTGTGAAAAAATGTTTTTCCCACTTTTCCGTAGTTCCGGCCATTGCGACATTATATTAGATTAATAATCTTTTTTTCATTTTGGTTTCAGATAACTAGGAGGGTTGAAATCATGGGCATGGTCACGTGGAAATTTTTAGAGACCCCCACTTCGTCAGCTCATAGTTTTTGAAATTTTTTACTTTTTTTAGTTTTTAATTTTTTTCTTTACTCTTCTAAAACTAACAAATAACTAAGAAAAAAATGGATAGTAAAAATATTGATTGCCTTTCTTTTACGACACTTTAAGAATTACCTGAAATTCATGCTTCTAGACTAGAATACCCCCTTAAATTTGATACCCTGAGCAGAATATATTAAGTTAGCCACGACGTTTTTAACACCAGGAAGGAAACTTCGGAGACTTTATAAAATGACCATCGTCCGTCTGTCGGGCTGAGATATCGATCTGAAATTTTTCACACGTTCTTTCCTCTCCAAAAAGCTGCTCATTTCGGTAAAAAGTCAGCTATAGGTACTGGGGTCCATATGTCCGGTATACAGGACTTTTTTGTTGGACTTGGAAAATGTTTGGCCATAATGTGGCAAAATTTAAAAGCATTATTCGTGCATAGTTTAATACCGTTGCATTAATTGTTTTTTGATTTGTACGCTCGAAAGGAAGGAGTCAGATGAAGGAGATTTGAAATTGTGTTATAAGCGAAATAGGCGTGATTGTAATTCGATTTCGCCCATTTTCACACTGTAACATAAGAATATCAGGGGAATGTCACATACCGAATTTGGTTCAAATCGGTCTGTCGGGTCTCTCAATATGTGTTTTCATCTAAAAGTGGGCCACACCTTTCAGTGAGCCGGGTTTCAGTCCAGTAGCACCAGTAGAAATCAAGGTTATAAGTTTCGGAAAAAAACTCCTTTAAAGTTTCAGTTCCGGCCGAGTTAGTTTGGATGCTGTATCAGCAAAATACATATATCACCGAAAATAATTTGATTTTCGAAGCATACTCTTGTAGACATATTCTGGAATAGTTAAATTTTGAAAATATAAAAAGGCAATCTAGCTCAAACTTTACCAGATTTGTTTTTGTTTTGTCATTTCGAAGCATTTTTCAAGTTATATAAGGAAAAAAAGACAAAAGTTTTTGTTTTTGGCTCACCCTAATATATATGAAAATCGTTAGTTTCGTCAAATTTTAGCCGGTACCAGATGCCGTGACGATGCTTATATCATACAAAAACACTTCTCAAATGCTTTGGTAATGGCATGCCTTAAATGACACGAAATATTTAAAAACTCGGAATTTTGAGAGACTTCTCATATGCGATAATAGCAAACTTTTCCAATTTATTCGCAATAAGAATGAACAAATGCAGTCATTTTATTACGCTCTATGTCTAGCATGTTTGTTTGTAAGTATTTCCTATGCGAAATTCTTCGAGCAAATTTATTCAGATTATTACATGAAATCGTGTTAGCAGACGGTTTACTTAACTGAATTGCTAAAATAATGTAATGCAATTATTCAACCATTCATAAAGCCGAAACGGAGCTAAATGTGAGAGAGCAAAAACAATAATACACAAACGTAAAAGAAATGCTCACAAAGTACGAGTATAACGGTACTATTTTTGTACCGTCGCAATGTGTGTTGGAGTAAAATGCAAAAGAACAAGAAAAAACGTTAACTTCGGTTGCACCGAAGCTAAATACCTTTCACAGGTGCATTTCTGTTAGTAACTATGTGTCCAGTTTGTATAGAAGCTATATGCTATAGTAACCCATTCTGAACAATTTCTTCGGAGATTACATTGTTGCCTTAGAAAATAATATATACCAAATTTCGTGAATATATCTTGTCAAATGTGAAAGTTTTCCATACAAGAACTTGATTCCGATCATTCAGTTTGTATAGAAGCTATATGCTATAGTAACCCATTCTGAACAATTTCTTCGGAGATTACATTGTTGCCTTAGAAAATAATATATACCAAATTTCGTGAATATATCTTGTCAAATGTGAAAGTGGTCCATACAAGAACTTGATTCCGATCGTTCAGTTTGTATGGCAGCTATATGTTATAGTTAACCGATCTGAACAATTTTCTCGGATATTACATTTTTTCTCTACAAAATAATCCATACCAAATTTGGTGATGATACATTGTCAAATGCGAAAGTTTTCCATATGAGAACTTGATTCCGATCGTTCAGTTTGTATGGCAGCTATATGCTATAGTGGTCCGATATCGGCCGTTCCGACAAATGAGCAGCTTCTTGAAGAGAAAATGACGTTTGCAAAATTTCAAAAGGATATCTTAAAAACTGAGGGACTAGTTCGTATATATACAGACAGACGGACAGACGGACAGACAGACGGACATGGCTAAATCGACTCAGCTAAACATCCTGATCATTTATATATATACTTTATAGGGTCTCCGACGCTTCCTTCTGGGTGTTACAAACATCGTGACAAAGTTAATATACCCTGTTCAGGGTATAAAAATGGAGTTGTCTCTCGTCACAGACACATATACTTACACACACAGCTACAATAAACTACATGTTGACAAGCTAGTAAAAGTTCTGCGAACATACACATACAAACACATTTGAATTATGTAATATGTTTTTAATTATTCACACAGGAACCACAAGTATTTAAAAAAAAAAAAAAATTATTTAAAAAAAAAAAAATGATTTTTTAAACATAAATTGGAATTTTTATTTTTTTTTTTGCCCAGCGAATACTCTAGCGCCCCTCCTTGTTGTAAGTAAACTTCAAATAGACTATTTGTAGCCGAAAGCTTGCCAAGAAGTTTGTTTGAAAATTATATAAATTAATTTAAAACACTAAAATTTTTGAATAAACAATACAATATTTTACTATAACATGACTACTTTGGCTCTTAAACATAAGTATTTTACTATTTTACTGCACGCTACTGTGCTTTGGCGCCTAACCGCAATGATTTCTCAATAAATCTGCCTGTCACATATACTCGTACTTATGTCTAAATATACAAAAAGCGATCTAAAGGTGAGGCAAACTAATACAAAATGATAAATTATCTTTCGCGTAAATTGTCTATGCACGCAAAGCGACTTTTCTTCTATGTAAATATGTATGTGTATAGAAAACTTAATTCGAAATAAAAGTGATGACGTATTTTGCCTCACGAAAATCGAAAAAGTACCGCAGAAGTAACGCTGTGCTAGTACTATATGTATTAAGCACCGCATATTCTAAGATTAACTCTATGCATATGTCACAGTTTGTATGACCACTATATGCTATAGTTGATTCCCGATATAATCAGTTGCCAAATTGCTATTTGAAATGCTCCATTGTAATCGCTTATTTAATCGAGTTCACCATCTCCTGGTGTGATGCTGGAGAAGTGGGTACCAAATACAGCATACAATCCTGAGAAGGGTTCGACGAAAGAAAAAAGAGGAAAATTTTTTTGGCATTTTTACAAAAAACAGTTACGAGAAAAACGTTTAAAGTTTAAGTGGCTTTCTAGCTAAACTCTAGCTCCTAAATTTTCAAAGCTGCATCTCCAAAAAAATTACTCGGACCAACTTGAGCATTGAAGAAAAGATTCTAAAGATGATAATGAGCTTAATAAAACTATGAAAAAAATCGATTTTCGAAGCCGTGAAACCCACGTACGTAACCCCTTAAAGCTCACAGCAAACCCTATGACAGGCATTTAAAAATAAAGCCCATATTAAACATTTACACCTCACGTTGCATGCCAACAAAATTTGGTTAAACTTCAAGTCATTGCGCGCCCATACCTTTCGATTTAGGTTAGAAGTCATAAAGATAAAATCAAGCAAACAATAGTCAACTTAAAGTTTGCCACTGCAAAACTGCAACCGACAGTCGACAGCCGACAACCTCTGCAATGTGTGACCTTTGCGCAGCAAATTACAAAAGGAGGCGAAAAAATAGTACGGCTTTCAAGGCAAAATTGTATGAAAGCAAATTTGCATTTTCAATAATTCCCAGCAAGCAATTACAATTGCCAGCAAGCGCAAGCGGCAACAAGGCACACATACACATACGCACTCTCAAACATACACGCACATACTCATAGGCATTCAACGAATAGCTGGCTGGCTGTCCTATGCTGCCGGACAGCAGCACTGCATAATAAAGTGCGAGCAAGTCCATGCGTTTGCGAATTTCGGTGCTTGCTCTACGCACACACCAATAAATAAGAAAGCAATTAAAGCTTTTGTCTGCTGCAATATAAATTCCGCTTGCACAAATACCTTCTGTCAGTGTGCAATGGCAATTGCTTCTTTGTTGTTTTGTGCGCTGCTGTTGGGATCAGTGGCTATCGTTGGCGCAGCACTGCCCCAAAAATTTCAAGCGGCATGCAAGGCAAACAATTGCCCAACGCGTACGCCGAGTCAGCGGTCACAGCGCTTGGGTAGTTTCGCATGTATGGCATATCACTCATACGCCCCGGAGGTCGAACTACTGCGGACATGTGGGCACGTGTAAATGATGCTTAGCTGATCTAGCAATTTGAAGCGGCATGCGTTTAAATATTTTATAATAACTACGCTTGGTCTTTTGTAAAATATATATGTACAACTGTGCCCAAAATATAAGGTGACATTGTATTTATTTTGAAAATTCTTTATTTATTCTTCCAAATCAAATTCATCCCCTTCAAAGTGATCCCCTCCCGATGCAATGCACTTATGCCAAGGGATTTTGCAATCTACGAAACACTAGTTGTAGTCACTTTCCGGGATGGCCTTCAGTTCCGTCTTCGCTGCAGCTTGAATCTCCTCTATCGTATAAAAACGGTGTCCCCGGTGCGGTCTTTTGAGCTTGGTGAACAGCCAGAAGTCGCACGGCGCCAGATCAGGTGAATACGGTGGTTGCGGAACGATATGGGTTGTGTTTTTGGCGAAAAGATCACGAATTACGAGGGCAGTATGGGATGGTGCATTATCGTGGTGTAAAAACCAAGAATTGTCTTTCCATAATTCCGGCCTTTTTAGGCGGATAGCGTTACGCAAACGACGCATAATGTTCAAATAATATTCCTTGTTGACTTTTTAACCGGTTGGAAGGAATTCATAATGCACAACAACACGATAATCGAAGAAAACAGTCAACATGACCTTGATTTTTGAGCGACTTTGGCGCAATTTTTTTGGTCTCGGCTCTCTTTTGGCAGGATATTCGCTCAATTGATCGGTTGTTTCGGGGTCGTAAGCATAGTTCCAAGTCTCATTGCCAGTTATAATGCATTTGATAACACTCTGGCAGTCGGAAAGCATCGTTTCACACACTTCAACGCGACGCCTTTTTTCCAAAAAATGCAATATTTTCGGCACCAGTCGAGATTTGACACGCTTGAGGCCCAAAAAATCCTTCAAAATGGTATTGGCTGAGCCTTTCGATATGCCAACTTCATCAGCAAGGTCTCTAATTGTTAATCGACGGTTTTTCAAAACCAAATCTTTGATTTGTTGAACGTGAGCTTCGTCGATTGAGGTTGGTGGTCGCCCTGGACGCTCTTCGTTTTCGACACGTTCACGGCCAGCTTGGAACTCACTATACCACTTGTAAACATTTTTTTAGAAATAGAAAAGGCTGCACCATCTGCACCATCCTCAACATATCCGCAGCAGAAAATTGATTCCGTAAACAAAATTTAAAGCAAATTTTTTGCTCAACAAATTTCGACATCGCAAAAAACGAAAAACTCACTTTTAGCAGCTCACAAAACGACACGTATCTCAAACATTAATGAATATTTTGACATGAAATTTGATATAAATGTGACTGACAGTACTATCTAGCTAAAAAAAAATTCTCCAAATCCTTCGACGCGCGCAGTTTAAATTCAAATGTCACCTTATGTTTTGGGCACAGTAAAAAGTTGAAAAAGTTAAGGAAAAGCCTAAGGCCTTAAGGAAAGCCTATAATTCTAATACTTGTCATACTTGTTTGGTTCATTTATATGGAAGTGCAACTTCAAAAACTCTACTACTTATGAACCAATATTTATCGCGTAATCATAGGCAACTTTAAAAATAGTGTACCTTATACCTTTTATGCCGAAAAGCACACATTTTTGCTTCCAACTTTGACGCCTATAAGCACATATGGTAATTCTTATTTAGTATACTCTAACAGAAGTAAAATCATCCCCATTATCATGCTTATTGTAGTAGCTACATCCTCTAGCCACGACTACCAGACATAAAGACCCGAACTAGAAACATTTAGAGCTGCTGGTAAGTTAACAAACGAGTTCTTGTTTGTATACATACAAGCAAGGTACATTTTTAAATCGCCTACACGGTCAGAAATAAAACTTTACAGAATTCTGATATTGACTCCCACTTCTATAACCCTTGCTTACAATCGATTAATTAAAGCCTAAAAATACTTTAATGAATATAGTTAAGTAAATATCTTAGTCATGAGCCCCACTTAATTAAAAAGGTAAAAAAAAAACACAACAACAAGCATTCAACGATTTTCCAAAAACCACAATAGAAAAATCATTGCATTGTCGACTGCTTTTGTCAAACTAACAACAACTGCGACGTATCACACCCCACATTTAGTTAACCCCAAACCACTATCACTCACTTAATGCTAATTGCAGATGTTGCAAATTAATTTGCGGTCAACCCTTGTGTAACCTTAGCGCACAACTTTGCATAACCTCAACGATTCACCGTTATAATGACGTTCTCAGACGCCCACACAATTTAGCCAAGGCACCTGCTCGTATATGCGCAAGGGTGCATTCCACCATTCGTTCATCCATCAATTACAAATCGACAATTTCATAGTTGCGATTAAATGACAAGCATGACTAAATCGCTTGGGTCGAATACATACGAGTAATTGGCGATTCTGTGAGAAAATTGCCAACGCAAATGCTACGTATAAACATATGTGTGAATTTATTGTTGTACATATGTATATATGTATGTATGCATGTATGTAATTGGCACAATTAAAGACGGGTTCATGTGAGAATTTGGAATTTGCCACAAAAAAGGTGTGAAATGAACAAAGGTCAGTAAATGAATGCAATTTAATGCGTATAGAAATTACTAGGACGTACAGGGTGTCGAAAAAGTCATTTCGTATTTTGACAACAAATGTCGTTTCAGTCGCATAACTCCAGTGCTGCCAATCACATTGTGTCATACCATAAGTGTTGATTTTAAGCTTCATTTAACCAAAAAATTTAAAATCGGGGAAGTTGAAAAAAAGTAGATCCTAGCTTGGTGAAGCTCAACAAATGGTCGCAAAGCCAGGATCGACGCCCCGAAAGGTTATGCTGAGTGTTTGGGATTGGAAAGGAATTATCCACTATGCGCTGATACAGCCTGGTCGAAAGATTGATTCTACAATTATACTGTCAACAACTGATGAGATTGAAGCAACAACAAAAAAAGAAAAAACGGCCAGAATTGATCAACAGAAAGGGCTTCCATCAGCTAGACTGGGAGAGCTTGGCTGGGAAGTTTTGATACATCCACCATATAGCTCTGACCTTGCACCATCGGACTACTATTTGTTTCGGTCAATGCAGAACTCTCTTAATGTAGTAAAATTGGCTTCAAGAGAAGCCTATGAAAATTACTTGCCACAGTTTTGCTCCGATAAATCACAAAAGTTTTACACTTAAGGGATAATGTTTCTAGCGGAAAAATGGCAAAAATTCTTCAACCAAAATGGTAAATATTTGGTTCATTAATGTTCATTATAACTATAAAAAAAAATTAAGTTGAAGTTTGATTAAAAATACGAAAAGACTACCCAATATATACTATTATTAATGATCAGCATGATGAGCTGAGTCGATTTCACCATGACTCTCTGTCTGTATATACGCAAACTAATAGCTTAGTTTTTGAGATATACGAGATGTGTTCAAAAAGTATCGCGAATTTTGTGTTTTTTTTTCAAAAATTATTTATTTATTCATTAATATCTATTTTGCACCCTTCAAAGTAATCCCCATGAGATATTAAACACTTGTGCCAACGGTTTTTTCAATCTTCGAAGCACTTCAAAAAATATATTTTTTATCTTCTTTAGCTCCTCCTTCGATGCCGTCATTATCTCGTCAAGAGAAGCGTAACGTCGTCCATGGGCCTCTTCAGTTTAGGGAACAAGAAAAAGTCACAGGGGCCAGATCTGGGGAATACGGTGGCTGCGGCATCATTAGTGTGTTGTTAGCAGGCTATTATTTAAAGTAATAAAGCATTCTCCGAAAAAATTGTTCAGATCGGACCACTAAAGATAAAACTGTCATACAAATTCCACGATCAGAATGAAGTTCTTGTATGGGAAACTTTTTCGTTTGACAAGATATCGCCAAAAAATTTTTTATGGACTATTAGCCCATTCCACGGTTCAATCTGCCAACAAGTTCTTGCCACCATTATACCATATAGATGGCAGACAAACCGAAAGATCGGAATAAAGTTCGTTCTTTCTTCTTCATACAAACTAACCGATAACGAGTAAGGAAGGGCTAAGTTCGGGTATAACCAAACATTTCATACCCTTGCAACTTGCTAGGACTAAAGCCAGGTACATAAGATTTGTAGTTCTAAGAGGTCTAAGGCGAGTTTTTAACCGATTTTATTCTTTCTAAGCACAAAAATTTACCGTTATTAGATAAGTACGCTCTCTTACCAGCAATTAAATTAGCTTTTTCAATATGCCGAAATTCGTCAACATCAACTTCAACGAGATTTCGTACAAGCGTTTTAAGCAAAACTTTTTAAATGCAAATGCTTTTTGCACCTTCCATGAGGGCAGCAAGTCAACTTTGAATGAGCAAATGTAAAAAGTTCGGTAACATGTCGTACCAAAGCACGCATGCTGATTTGCCACGTTTCGGCTTATATGACAATGGGACCCAACCGCAGATAACACCGGTGCACAACACATACTCCCGCGACACTGAGGCGGCAACTTTATACGGTTTTTGTTCATCCCAAAGGGTTTTTGCTCGGCCAACGCATTGTGCGCCAAATACCGGCCGTAAAAAAGGCATACGAGTATGTCATAGCACACACACACACACACACATACCTGACTGACTGTTTTTTACTTTACCTGTGTCATAAAAGTGGCTAACACACACATATGCGTTTCTAACAACAGCCTCAAAGCCAGTTTAGCAACAACACAGGTGTGTGCGAGGATTCAGAGGATTGCCAAAAAAGAAGCACACACACGAATTCAAGTCAATATGTCAAATAGACGAAATTGCAAAATTGCAAAGGAACTAGTTGTGTTTGTAGACCAAAGCAGTAGAGAAGGTGTGTGTGTGTGTAAGCGTTTACAACTCAATGTAGGACACACGTTTAGCGAAAGGTATTCAGAGCAAATGCGGTTGGTGTGTCAGCTAGACCTTCTTATCTCAATACCACTTCACTTTCCACCAGTTTTGAAAATTGAGGTTTGTGGAAAAATAGTGCGCAGAAGTTCGATATTTTCAATTGTATGAATTACAAAAATTAAAATTTTTTTTAATTAACATATAAGGAAGGACTTCGTGTGTTACATGGCCACCACGGGCACGCTTACAGAAGTCCAGACGCTGAACCCAATTTTCGACGGTTTTCAAGCGTAAATCGGCTGATACTCCGAACTCATACGAAGTACATCTATCGTCGCTGGTTTGTTGGCATAGTTCATCAAGCTTGGTTTTCAATAAATTGATTGAGACATTTGCCGTGTGGCTTGTGGCCCCGTCCTGTTGAAACCACATATTGTTCAAGTTCATATCATCCAATTCGAATAAAAACTATTTGTTTATCGTTGAGCGGTAGCGATTCCCATTCACAGTAACGGGCCGGTCTTGATCATCACGGAAGAAGTACGTCCTAATGACGCCGCCGACTCATAAACCGCACCAAACTGTAATTTTTTCGGGATGCAGTGCTAACTCATGGAGTCCAGTGGGTTACTGCCTGACCAATAACACATCTTTTGCTTATTGACGAAGCCATTCAGCCAGAAATAAGCCTCAGCGCTGAAGATGATTTTTCGGTGAAAATCGGGATAGTTTTTAAGTTGTTGCTCAGCTCAATTCACGAACAACCGACGATTCTGGTGGTCCAGCGGCTTTAGTTCTTGCGTCAATTTGATCTTGTAAAGATGCAGGCCACGATCTTTTCGTGAAATTCGCCACAACGACGTCGCAAGGATGCCCGACCCTTGAGAAGGACGTGTGCGAGACTGATTTGGATCTTCCTCAATTGATGCGCTAGCGGCAGCAATATTCTCGACACTATAGACACTTCTTTGTCTCGCTGGCACGGAAACATTTTGTACTGTGACTGTGGATTCAAATTTTCAATAAAAAGTTCGAAACATGGACGATGACGAACCGAGATGTCAAGGTACTTGAAACATTCGAGAGAACTGTACTTCATAAGATTTTTGGCGCCGTCCACGTGGGCGATGAATATCGATGAAGATAGAACCACGAACTGTATGAGTTCTACGTGGAATGGATATATGTAGTTAAGCGCAAAAAAATCCAACGAATGCGCTGGTCAGACCATGTCGTTCGCATGAAAGTTGATGCTCCCGTGAAAATTTCCTTCGACTCGAGATCCATGAGTGGACAACGGAAGCAAGGGCACCCACGCATCCAGTAAAAGGACCAAGTACATAACGACCTGTCTGCACTTGAGATGTACTTGTATAAGTAGCATGACCCCGCGAAGAATAGAGACAACTGGCGAAGTTTAGTGTTCGCAGCTCAGACCGACCAAAACGTATAGTGCCAGCGCCTTCTTCTAAAAAAATCACAAAAGAGGATTTTTTCTGACTTTTATACTTTAATATAAATAAAAATCTCAGTAAAAATATAAATACTATAAATACAAGACCATCACTTGCATGTAGAAAGACAAACCAGCATTAAAGGCGGCCAATCCATGAAAAACTACGCTCCTCAATGGAGCCACAGCTGCCAAATTGCTTTAGATTTAACTTAATTTATCTCTGTGTCTGGTATGTATGCATGTATGTGTGCGCGCAGTGAAGAGGAATGAAGTGAAAAAATTGTGCGAATTGGTGAGAAAAACAAGGCGAAAATTTGAAGGCAGTAAAATTGTTTTGGCAACTTATCAAGGTAATAAAATTCCGTAAATGGTTACAAGATTGATTTGGCAATGTGTGTATTTTGCTACGTACATACATACTTACATAACACAACATAAGTACGCATGGTCATATTGCTATTGAACGCAGCCTGCAGGCATTAAATCTTGAACAGGTGTAAACAATTGCTCACTACGGCCATTAAATGGCCACTCCAGCTGCTTGGACAACAGCTGCCATAATAAAACGCTATCCGCTGGTAGCAGGAGAAGCTCCTTCCGATATTTTTTATGTACTTCACAATTTTTATTAACAAGGGTGCAAAGCATACATATATAATATTATATTCCCATATACTATATGTATGTATGTAACTTGTGATCATAGTAGAGGAACTTTTTCAATAGCCCTTTTTTGGACAGATCACGAATGAGCCGTCTCAACCTGTCATGTTATTTTTGCTCAGTATTTTTTGGCATTTCATAATGAAAACACTTACGCCTAAAGAACGTTAACAAATCGTTCAACTTTATTATGAAAAATGGTCTTTAAAAATGGGTTTGGCGCAATTTATGGTCAACATAATCGGCCTTCTGAGCGTACTATTCACAACACCATCACCTATCTTGAGACCCAGCATTCATTATTGGATAATATTCGACCGAATAGACCACATCCAGCACGCAGTGATGAAAATATAGCAGTCGTAGCTGAGAATGTACACGGCCGTGTAGAGCCGAATCAGCGCCGTTCACAGCAACTTAGACTGACCTATGGACCGACTCGTCGCAATTTACGTCGAGATCTTAAATTGAAAACGTACAAAATACAGCTTGTGAAAGAACTGAAGAGACTCGACCTTCCCAAACGACATCACTTTGCTCTTTGGACTCTTGAAAAGTGACAGAAAGGTCCGACGTGTTCGAACGAAATTGTATCCAGCAATGAGGCCCGTTTTTGGCTCAATGGGTTTGTAAACAAGCAAAATTGCCACATTTGAGAAGAAGAGCAAATTTAGAGATTTAAGGGCTGCCATTTTATCCAGAAAAAGTAACGGTTTGGTGTGGTTTGTGGACAGGTGGAATCGTCAGTTCATATTTCTTCAAAAATGATGCCTGTGAGAACGTAACTGTCAATGGCGACCGTTATCGCAATGATAATCGACTATTTGATGCCTGAAATTGAAGCTCGTGATCTCGATGACATTTAGCTTCAGCAAGACGGCCGAATTTCTCTCACATTGAATCAGATAATTCCACGTTTTGGGCCGGTCGATCGGGCACCAAGATCGTGTGACTTCACACCGTTAGAATTTTTCCTGTAGGGATATGTAAAGTTTAAAGTCTAAGACAATTCCGCTTCGCTTCAGGCCTTGGAGCAAAACAGCACGCGTGTCATTCGCTAGTTACCAGTCGAAAAGCACGAACGAGTCATCGAAAATTTAACTCAACGGTTGGACCAACTAAGACGTAGCCGCGTCCAAAATTTGAAAGAGATAATATTCAAAAAATAATTGCCAAGGAATGTTCTCGAAATGAATCACCCCTTACTATACATTAATATTTAAATATCATGCTGACAAATATTTCGATATGACAGGCTAACGTCAATAGCGGAGAAATTGCTTTGTTACTTATGACGTAAGTTCTAGAAAAAATTTGACAGCTTGATAAGATAAGCATCATCTTATGTTTCTGTGACTAATGGCATATTTTCTGATGACATTGAAAACATATCAGAAATTAGTCGCCAATGTTTTAAGCCCTCTTATATAGTTTACCAAGAAATTAGCAATTTTTATTATTGAGTTAGCGAGATAGCTACAGAAGATCGCTCATGTGTCACCGAAGCCAGCAAAAAGTCTCACTGACGCAAAAACTGTTATTCCAAGGGTTCAACGTGCTCACCATCCAGTTGCTGTAATGGTTTGATGGGGAGTCTCCTGTAAAGGTATTACACCTCTTCACTTCTGTGAAAAAGTGGTTGAAGCTGGGCCAAAGATGTTATAGAAGGCGTGGTAATTCAGTTGGATATTTTAGCAAGATTTTGTTCCAGCACACAAGGTAAAAACTACACAGCTGTGGCAATATTCCTGGTTTCATAACTGCATATGATTGGTGGAAATCGAGATTAGAATCCATTGGATAAGAATTAGGGGTCAGAATTGGTCTATCGAATCTTCTTCTTCTTTATTGGCGTAGACACCGTTTACGCGATTATAGCCGAGTTAACAACAGCGCGCCAGTCGAAGCCAAGTCCTTCTCTTTCTGGTCCTTCGAACGGTGTGGAGTTGTTCCTCTGCTTCCCCTGCCGGTTTCTCTCATCCGAGGCTGTTTTGTCTTTTTCATTGGTTTTTACCTTTAACTCGCCTTCAAACGGATGTTTTTAGGCTACCCAAAGGATACTTGGTCAATGACCGGAAGTCTTGAGCTGCTTGAGTCATATGTAAAACAATCGTTTCTGGCTAATCCCAAGTGAATGGCGATCAGAGAACTTTCCTCACTTGCGTGAACTTCTACACATGACTCCATCCTCCTGTATGGGGTCTGTCGAATAACCCACAGAAAATTGAAGAGTCTCAAAAAATATATGGTTTGAGCAGCGTTGACAATATACATACAAAAACTGTGTGTGCTGATGTTTATGGGGGAATTCTAGCCTAGAAATCTAAATTTTTTTTTATATTTTCAAAGTTTCTTAACTATTCAAGAATATGTGTACAAGAGGATTTTTCAAAATTCAAATTATTTTCGGAGATATAGCCATTTTTCTGACCAGGCATCCAAACTGGTTCGGCCGGAACACGAAACTTTAAACGCGTTTTTCTCAAAACTGACTTTTTCGGAACGATGCCCAAGATTTCTCAGGTTCTACTAGACCGATTTACTTGAAATTTTATAGAGTCTTCTTTATAGGCTTGTCTATGGTTTGAACTATTTATTTTTATTATTTTTAAAAAATTGGAAATAGTCAAAAAAATTGATCAAAAAAAAATTTTTTTTAGGCAGTCGCCATTTTGTGAAAATTTTTTTTTCCCACTTTTCCGTAGTTGCGACATTATTCTAGATTAATAATCTTTTTTTTTTTTTGGTTTCAGATAACTAGG
This sequence comes from Bactrocera correcta, assembly GCA_027475135.1. Lineage (NCBI taxonomy): Eukaryota > Metazoa > Arthropoda > Insecta > Diptera > Tephritidae > Bactrocera > Bactrocera correcta. The sequence continues at coordinate 11,796,961 of CM050325.1, forward strand.
AGGGTTGAAATCATGGTTATGGTCACGTGGAAATTTTCAGAGCCCCCACTTCCTCAGCTCATAATTTATAAAATTTTTTACTTTTTTTAGTTTTTAATTTTTTCCTGTACTCTTTTAAAATTAACAAATAATTAATAAAAAAATGTATAATAAAAATATTAATTGCCTTTTTTTGCGACACTTTAAAAATTACCTGAAATTCATGCTTCTTGACTAGAATACCCCCTTAAGGGCATGGTGTGAAAGCAAAAGGTGACCATTTCGAATAAAATTTTCTACATCGCTTACTTATTACATGCATTATTAAATAAAATTAACTTTATCAAAAAAAGTATTATAATTTAATTTTTATAACGAATTGAACTTGTAACGGAACTTATGGCAGGACTAAGTATACACTTTATACGGTCATCGACATTTCGGGGTGTGACAGTAGGCTTTGTTGACTGAGTTGCATGACAGCCACTCAGTGGTTGCACGTGATTGAAATTTCGACTGAAACAAGTTTTTATAATTATAGAAACCGACCTAAAAGTAACCAACTAACTTTCAAAGCGGCTGAAGATATGCTTTAATTTTAAAAATAGTAAAAATTTATTTTGTTACTTTAAGATAATGAGTTCTTTCATGTTTATATATTACCATTTTTTTTATTTTTTTAGTTCTGTATTATTATCTTTGAAGGTAGGAAATATTTATATTTACTTTTAAAGCAGCGCATTGCTTATAAAATTAAAGCGGAGCGCCATCTATATGACATTAGCGCTTGAAGTCTACGAGCGACATCTGGTTGTTTAACAATAAAGTTGTAGAAATTAAGTGTTGCATTTCCAGCGTGCAAAATATCAATATTTCCATATTACGCTATAATTAAAATTATAATAAATAATTTGTCGCACTTCATAGAATATGTCAACTTTTCTTTATTAAGTTTAAGAAAGCTTCTGCTCTGTATATTTACACATGACATTTGAGCTATTGCAAACCGCAAACCGCAAAATATCAAATTTACACCACTATTTTCAATGTAAACAAGATGTACTCAGCTCACGCACTCTTTCCGTTGTAAACTATCGTTGTCATGCCAACGCCGTAACACATACATACATATGTGCTTGCGGAAATAAATATATTTGCATTGAAACTCACAGCATACACACATACACCAACAAGTTCTTATCATTCTCAGCCAGAATGCCTGCTCATGCTCCGACAATGTCGAAAGTCTCTCTGTATTTGACTTCATAGAACCGGCAAAATAACTATGACGTTTAGTTAAACACTATATACAACAACAACAACAATGACTGAAAGCAAATGACATGATTAGCACATACTTGAAGTCAAGTGCGTGCGTTCCACCATTCAGAAAGACCCCATAACCCATTTGCTATCTGCAACGTGCTCACTCACCTTGGCGATTGATTTATTCCTAAGTTAAATTGTTTACATCCAACAACAAGTACAAGCGCTTATTCATTTCACAACAATTTTTGACTGTGACGCAAACACTATCTAATCATTGGCACACTTCCCTTCAATTATTTGCATTTATTATTATAATTTTTTTTTTTTTTTTGTACTTTTTGACCCGTTCACTTTAAACACTTAGAATGATAGAAACTTTAATTACGTTTTTATGCACGACTCCAACGATGCACAGTCATTCTGCCGCGTGCGTGCAAATACATTGCCAATAATCGAAAATAAAATTCCCATTTAAGAGTGTGAGCGTATTAGAAAGCACTTTGCTCCGGTGATTTTCTGCCAATACCGGCAGCTTTGGGTGGCCGCTTGCTACTAATGTGTAACGTTGGCGCAAAGTTGGAGCGAGCAGCTGTTGCTGTCAGGGTAACCAAAGTGCGCACGAAAATACATTTTTAATGTATTTAATTTTTCTTTCAATTTTTTTTTTTTTAGTTTAGTGCTAAATTGCTAAAACTTTGAAGTAAGGTATAAAATTTTAGATTTTCTATAAATAAGTAATATATTAATGACAAGTATTTATAGAAAATATTTTTATTAATATTACATTAATATTGTTTTCTGAAAATATACGAGATAAGCAAGGTCTACACACCCCTAAAATGTAGCTGGTAAAATGGTAAATCACAGTAGTGGTATGCCAAAAGCTTATGTCCATATTTACGTATTTACTGGCATATAAAAATTTAATTATTTAACATCACCAACCATAGGAGCGCGGCATTGTGTGTTATCTGAACTACTCCATGTCACACGCATCGATAGTGATCCGCCAGCAGTTGGATTTTATGATCTTATCTAACCATTTTTTAGCTTGGACCTGGCGTCAAGTGATTACTACCTGTTCATGTCCCTGGCGGATGCTTTTGCTGCTGAAAATGTCACCTCAAAAGCAACTTGTGAAAATCGAAAAAAGGCGCCAAGATTTCTTTGAAAGTGACACTATGAAATTAGTATAACAATTCCTCGTACCAGCTAAATTCTTAAATTCGAACTATGCTAAGTAAAACCATCTGAAACTTAGACGCTATATCTTTTTTCGCCTCAAATGTAATTCGTATAAAGCGAAAACTTTTTCTTTCGTGAGAGAATTCCTCTTTACTAGATCTTATATATAAACCTTATATATGAACACACATATATTTGCACTTCAAAGCCTTTTTCAATCTATTTCCCTATTCCTTATACAAAAATAACCAATGCATTACAACGCTTTCTCTTCTGCAACTATCCTTGGCAACTCTGGTCGCAACCAGTTGCCGATGCCGGCAAGCTCTGCAGTTTTTTTGCACGTTTAATTTAAATTGCTCGTTCATTTTGTTTTTTTGTTTTTATCCCTTTCGTAAGTTTTTTTTGCACATATATTTCGCAACAATTCGCTGGTGTTGATTGATCTTGACAAACCAAAGGGATTTTTTCTAAAATTCCACAGTCCAATTAGTGATTTTCTGCCATGTAATGGAATTAGCTTTATTTATCACTCCGCCGTAGTGATGCTTTACTACGGGTTTTCGCTTTGTCTTCTAAAACAAAAAAAAATAAAATTAGCAGCGAATGACCTCTAAAAAGGTTAAATAAATGGATTTCATTCCAGTGAGCTCTGGAATACAAAACAAATGGAACGCGTATACATACCAAATGTTATTCATGAAATCACAATGAAAGTCACAGGCATTGTAAGTTTTGAAGCTATTTAATGAATAACTTTAGATTTCTTTTAATATAAGTAAATAGCAAAAGCGACATAGTTTTCAGGTAAAGTGGATGTAGTTCTGATACTTCGACGTTATACTATGGTCATACTTTTTCGACCTCAAATGTGCTTCGTATATGTAAATAGCAGATTTCTTTTTTATGTGCGAATTCTTCTTCTACTTTGGCACTACAACCAAGGTTCGATATGAACCGAGAACAGAAAACTTCCACTTGAAAGACATGGCTTAACCAACCTCAACTGTATCAATGGCGTCGTAGAGCTCATATGGTTTGTGGTTCCATCTTCTTCGATATTCATCCTTCACGCGGACGACTCCAAAGATCTTGCGGAGAACAGTTCTCTCAAATGCTCTTTCTCATCTCGGTTTGTCACAGTCCATGTTTCTGCGCGCTTACGCGATTATAGCCGAGTTGATGATGATGATGATGAGTGACTTGTAGAGTTTGGTCTTTGTTCGCCGAGAGAGGACTTTCCGAAGTAACACCTGTTGGTAAGCGTTACCCAAGATACGCGAAATTATCTGCGACTTCGAAGTTATCACTGTCAACAGTGACGTCGAAGCAAAGTCGTGAATGTGTTGACTGTTTGTTTGATGACAGGAGATATTTCGTATTGGCCTTGTTCACTAACAAACCCATTTGCTTCGCTTCTTTGTCCAACCGGGAGAAAGCGGTGGATGGAACATGTGTTGAAGTGACGCAAGTGAGGATAGCTTTCTGAACGTCATTCACTTGGGAGTGGTCAGAAACGATTATTTTACATATGGCTTAAGCAGCTCACGACTTTCGGTCTTAGACCAAGTATCCTCTGGATAACCAAAAAACCTCAGATAGAACGCAAGTTTTGTTCGACGAGAGGGGAATTTGCATTTCAATTGTATACCGAGCCTATTTCCAGCACCTATTTCGAGAGGGGGATTTGGTTTTCAATTGTATACCGATCCCATTTCTAGCACCTGTTGACAAGAGTTATTCTGCGCTTGATCTTTAGGCTTAAATGATTGGTTTCGAGATATATGATACAAAGTCCCTACCTTTTTCAAATGTATAGCTGCCAACAAAGATGTAGTTCTGCCCAGCAGGTACTATGTCTTGCCCTTGTTCACCACAATACCTCTTTCGCTTCTTTTTCTTGGCTGACGGCTCTATTGTTCTGGCTGACCAGCTCTGCGTATGCCAGTAGCTTTGTACTTTTAAAGTACCAGTGACACTGCGGTTCAGACTAGTAGAACGTATCACTTTTTCCGGCATTATATTGAAAAATACGCGTGAGAAAGAATCACCCTGTCTAACGGCTTAGAAAGATCCTTACCTATTTCGACGGAGCTGATGGTTGTGCTCAACGTCATTCTGCATAACCGTAAGAGGTGGGTATCGATCTGTTTGTCAAGGGTCTTCGAGAGGATTAGACGTATTATGGCAGCATAGTGTATGGTGGATCCAGGTGTAAAGGCACACTGATAAGGCGCAAACAGTTTATTTTCATACAATACTGTCGAAAAAACCGTATATTAAGAAAGCTGATTTCGCGATAATTAGCGCAGACTGCGGGATCTCCCTTATTTTGCATACGTATTCATCCGACTAAATTATGCTTAGCAGCTTTTCTGGAACATGCGGCTTTCCAAATTCTCGCCGCCGGTTTTAAACTGCTCAGTTGGTAATCCATCGAATCCTCGGGCCACCTTAGAGCTGTTTCCCTCTCGCCTTGGTCGAGTAGCGGGATAACAATCGCATTCGCCATTTAACAGTTTATAGAATTGTTCTCTCCAAATTTCAAAAGTACTCTGTGTGTCTGTTTTCAGGTTTCCATTCCTATCTGTACAGAAGCTGACCCCGGGCTTAACTTCTCTCTCTTCTTTTTGCTGAAAGTACGTTTCTCTTCCCTGCTCTTCTCGTATTACAATTATTTTACAGCCCTCTTGACAATCGACTGTAGGGTGGATTTGTACGCAGCGTTTTTTTCTACAGTGACGACGCGTCATTTATCAGTATACCAAGTATTTCTACGAGAACACAATACAAAAAAGCAAAGGGTCGAATATTTCCTGCTCTACAATACGAAAAAAAACCTTGAATATTTCCTGCTGCAGTAAATCTTGTAATTCGCAGCAGTATCAACCCGGAAGCTTTATTTGTTTCAGGGGTGAGCTGGAATCGATTTCCATCTTACATCTCATTAAACTTTGCCTTGACGGTTGAAATTAATTAAAAGAGTTTTTTTTTATTATTATATCATATATTAACTTGTCAATAATTTATGCATTCTATACAAACTAATATGGAGTTTTTTAGAAGGTTAATAAATATCGGAACTATGTAAATACGCGATGCACATAAAAAATTATGTAGACTAGTGATTCGTAACCTTATTTAAATTAGTTAAAAAAAAACATTTACAGCTAAAACAACATTTTCGAAGACAATACACCGTTAGTAGCGCCTAGTCACGCGTGTGATCACGAATCCAATCCAAGTATTGCGAAACCCTTGTGTAGACGCCAGGATATCCAGGTTCGCCACATTTATTGCCGAACGACACAACGCCGAGTTGAACCCAACGCGACTCAAAACGCATCATAAGTGGACCACCAGAGTCGCCCTAAGAGAATGGTGCCATATTGTATAATGAAAAGGTAAAATAAAGTATATAGCTATGTTGGCTTACCTGACAAGCATCCACGCCACCATCCGAGTAGCCAGCACAGACGAAATTCTCGTTTATCGGTTGAAAGTACGAACGATCACAGTCTTCGTTACGCCATATAGGCGTTGCGTGGTCGATTCCTTGCCGCCATAGTAGGTGGTGCCCCAACCAACTACCGTCGCACGACGACCCGGCAGACGCTCTTTGGGTGGCGCACGTCCGGCGCGCGGCAAGCAAACCGGTATCACGTATTTGGATTTACGCACTGGCTTGTCCAGCACCAAAATGGCGATGTCGTTATAGAAGCCGATACGTGAGAAACTGTGAAGAAAAATAGACACGTATTAAATAGTGGCAAACATTTTAGCAGCCATCTGCGTACCGTTCATGCGCACGCACTTCCTTCACGGTAAATGTGACCGGCGCCGAGGGCTCAGCATCTGTAGACAAGTCAATATCGCCTAGTCGTACGGTGAATTGTCGCGCTGCGAAACTGCTAAAGAGTTGCTTGAAATACACTTATAAAGTTTTAAGGTTCATATAATGACTTACGGTTTCTGCCGCGAGTCTCGCGTACAATGAGCAGCTGTCAAAATGTACTTCGTGCCAATGAGCGAACCACCACACCAGAACTCGGTACGTTTGGGTCCATGCAAAAAGATTGCCGCCATCCACGGCCATTGACCATTCGGTGCTTCAACGCCACCCACAATACGACCCGATGAATATTCCTGTTGTCCACATTCCTCAGGGTCCACAATATTGTTATTACCTATAAGTTCCAGTTCATTACCTAGTGGATTTTGCGTTGTCGTTGTTGTGGTAGTAGAAGGTTTCAACTGCGGTATTAAAACCAAACTTGGCGAGGAAGCTGGTTTTCGTGTTGTTGGCCGTTTCGTTGTGAGTGCCGTAGTTGGCGCTTTCGTTGTCAACTTGAGTGGCCGTTGCGTCGTAAGTACCGCTGAAGACTCCGGTAAGGGACAGCACACACCCGGTACGAATAGGCTCTTAAAGCAGAGTGATTCGCGCAGACTGCTCAAGTTTAATAATAAGGCCGGACAGCTGCTCAAATCTTCACAACGCCCGGGTCGACCGCTGGGTGTTTTACAAAAGTTCTCCGCATCCTTCGCAGAAACATCTTCAGTAGTTGCGGCCACTTGATCAGAACGGTCTATTGATTGGGTAACTGCTGGCATTGTCGTCGTGGTCGGTCTTAATGTTGTTGATACTTTGTTAAGCTGTTGTAGTTGTCCGTTGGTGGCAATAAGCGCTGACTCGGATGCGGGTTTCTTTACCTTGTTGCGGTTCTTCTTCTTCTTTTTCTTTTTCTTGATTTCTTTAGTCTCCACAAACATTGGTTTGGCTGGTGTACCCGTTTCTCCCACACGTTTGTCTGCAGTCAACAATTCCGTAACTTTCTGCTCACTTATTAGATCGTTCTCAAGTGGCTGAGATGCGATAATTTTCGCAGTCGGGTTGATATCATTAAATTTCCTAGATGGCGTTGCTGTGGTTGTAATAACAGTTGGAGAACTCGGAGTACTAAATGTATTTAGTGCAGTAGAGGCAATGAATCCAGCACTTGCGTCATTCACTATGGGCTCTTCATGTGCTTCCGGTTTGGGTTCATGGCCACCTCGCGTAATGTCCACCAACAAATGACCCATTGTATTGAGTGCACCCAAAGTTTCAGAAATACGATTAAATGCCGATTGCGACAATAAACGAGGTAGTGTTTCACCACTACTGCTGTCTGTGCTGCTTTCTTCACCACTATCCTCATAATACTCATCTCCATCCTCATCCTCATCATACTCCGAGCCAGCATCTCGACTCTCCGACTCCGAATCAGACGAATCAGAATCAGAATATCTTGATTCGGTGTTCACTTGCAAGCGATTCAATTCCTTCACTTTGTGTGTCTCCACACGTCCTTTTCGTCTAACGGCAGCATCATCTCTCGCGTAGTCGTGTGAGAATGGTGAGTCCGATTGCGACTGAAAAAAAGACGCTGCCTTAAAAGTAGATATGAATCCAAGCTATATGCTTAACTAAATACAACGACACTTAAGCATCGTAACTTACATTGATCGTTGGTCAAGTGACGCGGCTCATAGTCATCATCTGAATCGGGCTTGGCCGCATGACACAATTGTTGGGCGAGAAAAGTAGCAGAAAGCGCTGAAATTAAAGTGCAAACCAAATTTTTAAGTATTTTGAGCTTAAAATTAGTATATTTTGGTGAGAATAGAAAAGGAAATAGGAAATCAGGCAACAATATTACCCCAAATCCTTGCTTATTATCATAATAACGTGTTTTTTTTCGAATCTTTAGACAGGTTACAAAAAAACTAAAGTACTGGTCAAAAAAGTAGGATTTCCAGTTCAACCGATCGTGATTTAAAGCCACAATACGCTGACTATAAGTCCCACACCATGCCGCGTTATGTTAGATTAAGTTAGATGGCTGATCCGTCAGCATTGTAGGAGATGCACTTATGCTCAGTCCTTTATAAAGTCCTACGAAAAACTCCTGTAGATGGTTATTAGCTATCGGAAAAACAAATCAGCTTAGATGTTTTATTTCTATTTTCGCTGTTTCCCCTGAATGTCTAAAAATATGACTTGCGAGCGGTTTTTGCCTTGATCTGTCAAAAGCGGAACAATCGCGGAGGAAGTATTGAGATTATTCTATCTCATCTTCTTCCAAACAGCTGATGCAATTGGCATGCGGTAAGATGTTTAATAATACCGCATGAATCCGGATCCGACATTGTCCAGTCAGAACTTCTACAAGCATTCAAAGGTGAACCTTGTGGGGAACGAAGAGCTCCCTAGACCTTTCCGATTTACCAGAAGGATCTTGCGGCTTCTCCCTGGTAGTTGGCCCAAAACTTGCTGAGCTGTTGGGGGTTTTTATAAAAAAACCCAATTAAACTTCTACCCTTTATCATTTCGCAGCTATTGACCCTGTAGTACCTGTCCTGGCAAGCTCTACAGCCTCACAGTTTCCTGCAATACTGCTGTGGTCAGGCAAACAAATCAATCTAATCATAAAATTGCTCGATGCAAAAGAAAAAGTCTACACATCCTTTCACTCGTCTTGAACCCCGGTCAGCAAAGTCAAGGCTAATAACGCTGCCTTACTAACGTAATGGATAGTCATAACTCTGAAGAAGGATGCGCTATGGAGCAGTAGATCTACTGCTTTGCCATTAAGGCATCCACTTCCGCTTGACAGACGCTGCTATGATCAAGAACTCGAAAACTGCAGCTGATGGAAACAGTGTACTCCTCCACCAACCCTAAATCTAACCTCGGAAACACTAATGACTTCGAGAAACTCAGCTTAACGATTTGAATGTGCAACCAAGAATATTAAAATGTAATAGGCAACTTTTGAGTATTATAGTTGCGACCGTAAAACTGTAAAGATTTTATTTTTGGAAATAAAACAAAGTAAATTCCAAAACCTAACCGAAACAAACCTCAATACACTACTGCTAGCGTGCAATCCCAAAGCAAAACTTGCATAATATTGCACAATTCGTGGTAAAACCGTAAAGCAATGAAAGAGCCACAAACTAATTGTCTTAAAATACTTCAAATATTTTTGGGTCAAACTGAAAGGAAAAATTGTCGAAAATGCTGTAACAGCCAAGCCTCCATGATGCAATGCGAAAATGTATGTATGTACTTGTATGTGCATGGTCATAAGCCTGTTGTGTAAGTTTTTCTTATAGGTTATGTGCTTCTGTTTACTTGCGCTTTTTAGCAAGCAAATTTTTTGTTTATTTTTCTTGTTTGTTGGCAATTAAATTTAAAAAATATCAAAAGTACCACTCAAAAATTTTAAGAGCATAAAAAACATTTTTTTTCAGGAATTCTCAGATTTTAATGATTCATTGATTACTCACAACGCTGGTGAAAACTGGTGCACTGAAGTGGGTTTTGCGTCTTAAAGTGCACTTTGGTGGCTATTTATATGTCATCAATATATGTACTTTTGGGTAAATTTTAGTTTTTTATGATTGCGAGTGAAAGTGACACAGTTTTTTCGCCTAAAAATGCAATAAAAACAAGAAATGAGTGAGTAAATGCGGTTGCAGCCGAACATTTTGTACTCACGCACTTTGCAAGGCAACGAAAAGGCGTAAGAGTTGACAAAGCTGGGAGCTACCAGCCAGTTGGGAACGATAAAAAGAGAGCTTTTAGTGCATTTCAAACAAATAGCTCAGAACAGATGGAAATCAATAACGAACTGCAAGAAAACAAAGCATTTCTAAGCCAAGTATGACAGGAATAAAATCAAGCGCTTATTAAATTAACCCAAATATAGTATATACTAACTTTCCGCTACTATAACGGGATACTGACTTGGAGAGCATGCGATAAAAATGAGCCTTGCTTAGAACAATATTTGCCGAAGCTACAAGCTAGAAGGGAATACAAAAACTGTTTGTCACTTTCTTTGTGTACTCGTATGACCAGCTCTATCACAAACCCGTGACAAAATACTCGGAACCCTTTAGGCAGAAAATCTTGAATAGCTGTCTATAAAAAGCATAAAGCATTTTTGGAATTTTATCTTGGAAAGCCTTAAATCATCTTACGGTCAACATAATCGGCCTACTGAGCGTACTGTTCACAACACCATCATCCATCTTAAGACCCAGCATTCATTAATGTAAAATATTCGACCGAATAGACCACGTGCAGTACGCAGTGAAGAAAATATAGCAGTGAGGAGTCAATTTGGCGCCGTCCCCAGCAACTCGGACTAACGTATAGAACGTCATTTTACGTCGAGATCTTAAATTGAAAGCGTACAAAATACAGCTTGTGCTAGAACTGAAGCTGGTCGACTTAGCCAAGAATGACTTCTCACATGAGATATGTAATATCAGGAGTCTATGCTGTCAACACAGCTTTGATTCAGGCCTTGGAGCAAAACATCACGTGTGTCACTCGCCAGTTACCAGTGGAAAAGCTCGAACGAGTCATCAAAAATTGGGCTCAACGGATGGACCATCTGAGACGTAACCGCGATCAACATTTGTAAGAGATAATTTTCAAAAAATACATAAATGCGAAATAATGTTCTTTCGAATGATAATAAACTTTCCCCCATTAAATTTGAAGTTTCTTCTTTAAAAAGGAAGAGAACTTCGAAATGGATCACCCTTTACATGTATATCATGTAGTTCTAATTTACGCATGAAGATTTCATTAATATTTTTATCTGTAAAAACATTTCCTGTAATTTCATTAATAATTCCAAATAAGCCAAGTACTATCTTCACTCACAGCTAGTTATCCATATCACTCTTAGATAACATAAATATTCAATTTCCATATAGATTTATGTGCTTACATGTACATTATTCACATAAATATGTACGTACTTGTATGTACATAAGCATAACATTGAACTATGTATGAAAACACTTTGATAATATTCAACAGAATAATCCCATGCTTATTTGCCGATTATATAGAAACAACAGTTGGGAATTAACAACGAAATAGTATAGGAATTAAAATGCGATTCAGAACGGTCACCTCTCTAGCATAAGAAGGAATGCAACCACTCCTTGAGCTCGCTGATAATGAGTTTAAAACTAGTCAAGTACTGTATGACTTCTATGAGTAGTTTCAAGCTATTTCCGTATTAAACTTGGCTGGGTGTTTGGCCACAGGGGAATCGTCGAACTTGTAAAAAAAACTACCCATACCCAATTTGCATCAGGAGGCCTTTTGGGGTACGCGCGAACTCAATAAGTGTTGTTGTAGTGAGATATTTCCATACTAAACTTGCCTGGGTGTTTGGCCACAGTGGTTTGGTATCTTTGGGCCACGCGCGAGCTCAGCAAATGTTGTTCAAGAAGCAGCACTTGTGATGAACTGCTAGCTCTTAACTAAATACTATGTCATCGGTCACAATCGACCTTAGGTCGCAGGGCGATGAGGCTAAAGATTTTGGAGTACGCAAAGTTGTTGTGATGTAGATGAGGTAGAAACATCTAGGCACTTTTTCCTCTACTATCCAACTTTCGTCAGACCAAAGTTGAAGCATGTGGCTTTGATATTAGCTACCGAAATTATTGGCAGAATCTAGGCGTTATGTCGACATGCTACGGTCTCTGTTCAAGTGGAAGTATTCGTAATCTCACGAGAAATCAGACTACTTACCTAACCCAACCTATTTATCGTAGAAGCCAAACTGATGCGAAGGCGTGCCTCATGATTCATTCCGAAACTAAACTCCCAGTTCATCTTTGTTTATGATTTTCTCTATCCATTACCAATACTATGTCGAGGTAACAAAAATGCAACAATTATATGCGGCTTACAGTTATGTCATATAACAACAACCTATATATCTAACAACCTACAAGTACTTAACCTCAACTGGTATGTATGACGCAGCACGCACCCATACTTATATGGACATATGTACGTACTTATATATTCACAATAAAATCATAAAATCCGTCAAATGGACGGAGTAACAAACTAAATAAATACGCGTAAAGTAAACAGCCGGAGACGACCTAGTCAACAGACAACACAGTGGACAAAAGCACAGGTGCGAAAGCGCATACCCAGCAGGAAATATTTATTTTAGTAAAATTATAAAAATTAGAAAGCATGTAAATGAATAAGTAACGAACTCATGGTTAAATTGTGGAATGATCAAAATTAAGTAAAAACATTATTTTCTTTGAACTTTTTAACTTAACTTTATACTGAGAAAAAGTCTTTTCGTCCAAGCGTGGGGAAGCTCAAGAAATGGTCGCAAAGCCAGGATTGACACCTCGAAAGGTTATGCTGAGTGTTTGGTGGGATTGGAAAGGAATCATCCACTATGAGCTGCTCCTGGTCGAACGATTTATTCTACATTTTACTGCTAACAACTTCTGAGATTGAAGCAAGCAAACGAAAAACACGGCCAGAACTTATGAACAGAAAGAGCTTAACCTTACATTAGGACAACGCTGAACCACACACATCTTTAATGACTCGGCAATTGGGAGAGCTTGGCTGGGAAGTTTTCATGCATCCACCATATAGACCTAACCTTGCACCATCAGACTACCATTTGTTTCGGTCAATGCTGAACTCCGTTAATGGAGTAAAATTTGCTTCAAGAGAAGCCTAAGAAAATTACTTGTCACAGTTTTACCCTGATGGAATAATGTCTCTAGCGGAAAAATCGCAAAATATGGTCGACCAAAATGGTACATAATTGGTTCATTAAAAAAAAAATAAGTTGAAGTTTGATTAAAATACGAAAAGACTTTTTCGATTACCCAATATTTTACAATTTTCCAGCCGGGTGCACATACAAGTACAATATAGCCCAATGTTTACGAGTGCATAAAGCAGATGGTAGATGGTTAGATGTGTTGGGGCATACACATATCTGAGCGTTACGCATCGTGCATGTCAAAATAGTTAGGCGGGCGTGTTACGGCATACTTTCCTGGAGCGTGCGTACGCAGTTATAAAAACCAAACTTAACGGAAAATCAGTAAAAAAAAGGGTGGTACAAAAATGTTAACCTTCTGTTATCGGATGTAAGTATGTATGTAGTATTTCATAAGCATGACGCATTGCGTTCAGCTTACTTTTGCATAACTGTGGCATGTAGCACAACAAAATATGAAATTTAAAACAACAACCAAAAGGAAGTAACAAGAAATCTTGTTGTGCTTAAAACTACTTAGTTCACTTCACGACGATTACGAAATACCTACGAACGCTAACAGGCGGGTGCAAGCACAAAAGCTCATATTTTTCCGATATAATTAGAGGTAAACATGGTTGAAATGATTTATTTATTTTTGTTTTTTTTTTTTTATTTTGTGCAAATATTATTTAAGCTCATAATTATCTCGTAGTACATTGAAAATACTGAAAATATTTTTGTTACATAAAATTTTTGGATTTTCGGTATTTCATACGTAAGAAATTATTTTCTATTTGAATGTGGAGTAGCAATCAGTTTAGATTATTTTAACATTTTGTGAAAACTTTTTTAATTATGACATTTATTTCGTGGGCTTTCTTGAAACATAAAATTACTCATCCTTAATATATTTATTTATACGTTAGACTGCTAACAGATTTCTGTCCGGAGTTTTTGTACACAGAACAGGGTATATTAAGTTTGTCACAAAGTTTGTAGCACCCATAAGGAAGCGTCGTAGACCCTATAAAGTATATATGTAAATGATCAGTATGTCTATTTAGCCATGTCCGTCCGTCTGTCTGTATAAATACGAACTAGTCCCTCAGTTTTTAAGATATCGCTTTGAAATTTTGCAAACGTCATTTTCTCTTCAAGAAGCTGCTCATTTGTCGGAACTGCCTATATCGAACCACTATTACATATACGAACCTGCTATACAAACTGTACGATCGGAATCAAGGGCTTGTATAGAAAACTTTCACATTTGAAACAAAATTTGGTACAGATTATTTTCTAAAAAAAATAATGTAATCTCCGAAGAAATTGTTCAGATCGGTTCACTATAGCATACAGCTGCCATACAAACCGAACGATCGGAATCAAGGGCTTGTATGGAAAACTTCCGCATTTGACGTGGTATCTTCACGAAATTTGACATGGATTACTGCTTAAGGTAAGAATATAGTCTCCAAAAAAACAGCTTCCATACAAACTAAACACATAGTTACTAAAAGAAATGCACCTGTGAAGGGTATATTAGCTTCGGTGTAGCCGAATTTAACGTTTTTTCTTTTTTTGTTTTTTGAACAGCGATACCACGAAGTTTGTAATACCCGGAAAGAAACAACGAACACCCTAGAAAGTATATGTATATTATACCGGATCATTTTTATAGTCTTCACCTAACGGTTGTATATATCACTTAAAACTTAGTTATATGGGTTTGTACATATTATATATGTTGAAGAACTCCACTTTGATGCAAATTGTGGCAAGGCGTTCAACCACTGGGGTGAATGCCAGGACTCGGCGACAGAGTCTATCCCTCACCATGAATCACACCCGGAATTTACACTGCTTTATATGGCCACTGTAGTATTCGTCTCAGTCTTTGTCCCGTCCATCGCACTCCTTGAACGGCGGTAATAGCAGCCTTTACTTTCCTAATTAAGGTACCGAACATTCCGGTTGCATACCCTTTTACCGTAATCCTTAATACAAGGCCGTTGTGACCTTTTCAATGGGTGGTGTTTTTTTACGTGGTGGTTCCCAAACCCAGCGCACAACCCTGGAGACGGATGATTCGCCTTCCCACTTCAGTTCAGCTTCAAACGGATGTTTTTTGGGCTACCTACTACTACTTGGTCTGAAAGCGGAAGTCGTGAGCTGTTTGAATCTTTTATAAAAGAATAGTTGCTGACAACTCCCAAGTAAATTGCGCTCAGAAAGCTCTTTCCATGATCTCACTGATTGTAAAAGGAAAACAAACCTATTATGTCCTCTTTATAAGCTAATGCTTTCCCTTTTCCTCCATTGAGTTGAGCTAGTACATATATCGCTTGGTGAGGAGTCCTTCTGCTAACTTGTTCGTGTCGCTGAGCCGACATTCGATTATCGATTGTATAAATCTCCACACTATGTGATATAGTTACTATACATGTGTCGCCATGTTTCATAGGCTCAATGATCGTACTTGTGCTATGTTGTTAAAAACTCCTCCTAAGTCAAGAAAGGCAGCCTTTATATATGGCTTGAGGTGTAATAATTATTTTCTCACATTAACCCATATTAACCACCATGTATGGAACAGTTCCAGTTTATTCACCCGACATGCTCTCCGCTTTGATTGATCGGATGTGCATATCGGCATGAATGAGGTGAAGCCTTTGGACTTAAAGTCTTTAGCGTTGCCGTATGTTCATCTGTCTGGTTTTGGGAAGAACACCACGTTCGGTAATGCCGAAGTTAATTAATTTTTTGTTTTCTATACGGGTCAGAACAACATTCATATTCGAGAACCCCGCAGGGGACACATTGTTCCAAACTGTTCACAATAAACCACAGTATGAAGTAATGTTAACAAAAATTTGTAGTACCTTGGATCAGAAAAGCATCTCTTCGAACTCAAAAGTCATACTATTTTATGTAAGTTAACATTAATAACTGAATGTTTTCTCAAGGATATGCCTTGAGAGTCTAACCCCAAACGGAAAATGCTTTGCCCACACCAGAAGACAATTGTCTCATTGTGATGGCGAAAGTCAGTGTCATGACCGCAATTTTCGAACTCCAACACTGTTTTTATTATCACAATACGACGTAATAAGTATTATATGGTATTTGGTAATACAATGCACTTGCACATATTTCCTTTTGGTATTATTTATATGTTTTTCTTTTTGTCATATAGTTTTCATACACAAAAGTGGAAGTAAAAACTGGCGCAAAATCATGCGAACAATTAACGTACTCAAAAAAGACACTTAAGTATTTATATAGAGATAATTATTGTGTACTCGTATACATCCGCTTGCCCATTCAATGCAGTCGTCATGCTGCATCTGCTGCCAAAATTAAACGCGTCATGGAGCTGGCGGCTGCTGGGATGCTGCAACGGTCGTGTTGCGCACAGATACTCAACTACTATATTTGTTAATGGCATTACCGCACACTTGCAGATAACCACGCTTGCATGCAGCCCGTTGTGTTTGGAAAAACTCGTTCGCCGTAAAGTGAGTACTATGGATTTGTCTCGACGAACGCATCGCTGGACACTTGAATTCCTCTATATGTGTATTTTTTATTGTTGCAGATGCTTGCGTGAACCGTTATTTTTGTACTTTTCATCAGTTACATAACTGGAGGATTAACTTAGCGTAGCGGCAATAATCCGGGCAATTACATCTCGGCTGAGACAATAAAAACACAACCGGCAGTTGGTATTAAATATCTAAAAAAAACAAGCTGGTGTGTGTAAAGTTAAAACCAAAGTGCATATAAAATTTCAAGTGAAAAAAAAACATATTACAAGCGAACTAGCAGCTACGCCTCTGCGAGCAAGCGCAACTCCTCCAGCCCGTGCAAAGAGATAAATGTGCAAGATAAGAAGGTGGCGCATGCGACCCAACTGTCATGAAATACAGTATATGTATATGGTAATGGTGTGCAGAGCAGGCATATAACAAAAAATTTAATGCAATAATATTATGAAAAAGTAGTGTTGTAATAAAATGCGTCAGACGGTAGCACAACACTAAGTTTCACCGGTAATTCCGGGTTACGCTTGCCAGATGGCTGGTTTCTTGTTATTGTATAGGAAGCATATGTGTTTTCCAAAAATATGGGAGATCCTATATAATGTATTTATATGTAAGCGAACAGCGTGACAAGCTGAGTCGATTTAGTCATGTCCGTTTGAACGTCTGTCAATCTAGCTATCTATATATACGTGAGGAACTAACCCTAAGTTTTTGAGATATCGGTCTGAAATTTTGCACACGGCTTTTTCTGCCCAAAACACTACTCATTTGTCAAAAACGCTGATATCTGACAACTAAAGCTTACAGCTGCCATACAAACTGAACGATCGGACTCAAGTGTTTGTAAGGAAATTTTTTTATTTTACGAGATATATTCAAGCGATTTCGCATGAATTACTCTATAAATTTCACTGTCGGATCCTTAGTTTGTGAATTCTATCATTTTGGGAGAAGCTACTTTTGTTATGGAGAAAAAATGTATGAAAAGTGATGTCGCGTGTTAATAAAATATTGCTTTTTGAAAGGAAAAAATATAGTTTAAGCAAAAACTTGGCTTATGATGAGTTTCCGAATCCTGCCCCAAGAATATCAATGATCAAGAATTAACCGAAGACGGTGAACGCTGTGGATGCCCAAAAGAGGTTGTTACCGGCGATAACTGCAAAAAAGTCCACAAAACAATTTTAGATGGCCCAAAAGTGAAGTTGTTCGCGGATAGCAGGCAGGCAATTGAATGTGTACATCATTTCATTCACAAATTGTCAGAGATTGGACTGTTTGAAGAACGAAATCGCCGAAAAAGAAGACAATGCACCGTGGCATAAGTCAGTGAAAACGATGGTGAAAATCAATGCATTGGACTTCGAACTTTTTCTACATCCACCGTACTCTCCAGATCTGGTCCTCAACGACTATTTCGTGTTTTCAGATCTCCAAATAATGCGCGCAGTGGCAAGAAATTGTTGTCGAATGAAGAGGTGATTGTCGTAACTGAGATCTATTTGAAAGCAAAAAAACAATCGTTCTACAAATAAATTAGTATTGAAAAGTTGAAGGATCGCTACAATAGGTGGATCCTTAAAGAAAACTATGTTGAATAAAAAAACCAATTTCGGCAAAAATAAATTTTTGTTTTACTATGTTGGTCTGTGGACTTTTCAATTGACCTGTTATCTCTCAGCAGCAAATTTATTTCCAAACTTTATTATACACTTAGGCGTAAAATATAGTAATATTATACCAGACTGTAGTTTATAGAGCAATGTTTGAAACCTATCAATAACATTTAACAAAAATTTGATATGAATGAAACCATTAAACAAACCTAAAACGCGAAATAGAGTTGCCAACAAAACACAAAAAGTCAAAATTAAAATTAACCAAATTGTTGTGCATCGGAATTTCTATAATTTTGTGCAACATAAAAACTAATAAATTAATACAAAAAGACACACACACACACACGCGCACAGTCAACACAAAAAAATGCCGAACAACAATTTCTGCATTTATAAAATTAAATAACAACGACATGCGGCGTCTACAAATTAAAACTAAATAAGCAATAAAAATAACAACGCTAATAAAGATGAACAACAAAAGCAATAAAAACCACAACAGCAACAAAGACATGGCCACTTCATACCGCGGCGGCTTCGCGTGAATAATTTTCACTTTCTTTTCCTCAGTCACGGAACCAGTTTCGGTGATTGCTTCCACCTACCCCGCTGACAGTGTTTCCTTATTTTCGCTTGTTTTCGCTTTTATTTGCATATATCGTCTTACATATGTATATATTTACTTATGTACTATACGTATATTATTGTGTAAATATGTAGACGTTTTGTTGTACATTTTATCAGCTTATAATTGGGTTTTATAGGTGCTACTTATTATTATTATCATTATTATTATTATTATTATTATTATTATTATTATTATTATTATTATTATTATTATTATATTTAATAAATATTTAAGCTTTGAGCTTGCTTTGTTCCTGGCAAGCTCTCAAGCTTTACACATTGAAAACAATTTAGCACACAATCGTGAATACCAGGTTTCTTTGGATAGTGAGTAAAATTGCGAACTTCAATATGAATAAGACATTTGACGAAAAAATGGCAAACAGTGTTCAACCGAAATGGTATATAGTTTGGTTCATTAAAGTTCATTATAAATAAAAAAAAATAAGTTGAAATTTTATTATAAATACGAAAAGATTTTTTCGACTGCCCTAGACGAGCTGAATCTTGTATGGAAAACTTTTTATTTGGCGTGTTAACCATTTAAATTTAATTCAGTTTATTCTATGAAGCATTTTCACAAACTCAGAAGTAATTATTGTGATTGGATCAGTCTACAGCCCATAGCTGGCACACAAACTGACCGACCAAAATTAAGTTCTTGTATAAGAAACTTTTTTATTTGACAAGATATGCTTAAGAAATTTGGCACAGATTATTTTCAAAAGCATTTTCACAACCTCAGAAGAAATTATTTAAATCGGACAACTATAGCATATAGCTGTCATAGAAAGTGAACGCTCAAAATTAAGTTCTTGTATGGAAAACTTTTTTATTTGTCAATATATCATCACGAAATTTGGCATAGATTTTCATCCAAAGCATTGATACAATATCAGAAGTAATCATTTAAATCGGACTACTATAGCATATAGCTGCCCTACAAAGTGACCCAACAAAATCAAGTTTTTGTATGGAAAAATTTTTCATTTGACGAGATGTGCTTAAGAAATTTGACACAGATTATTGTCCAAAATATTTTCACAAACACGGAAGAAATTATTGAGATCGGGCCACTATAGCATATAGCTGCCATACAAAGTGGCCCAACAAAGTCAAGTAAAGATCTAACCGACTGTTTACAAAGAATATAGTGATCTCTTTATACCCTTTTATGTTATAAGAAATGCATCTGTAAAGGGTATTATAACTTTGGTGCAGTTAAAGTTAAAGTTTTTTCTCATTTCAAACATATTCTTATTTGCTAATGAAAAGCGAAAGTTTTCGCCAATACTCTTATTAATAATTCATCAGAAAATCTCGTCTTAATTGTGTCAACTTCTTTCAAATTAAATATCAAATAATAATAAAATAAATATAAAAGCAGCAATATAATTAGCACTTGCCTATGCTACAATGGCACTTTCACGCCACAGAACAACAGAAGCAGCGAGTTTCGACAGCGGCCACAAGTTCGTTGCTTAAGTCTTTTGTCAAGCTCTTTAGCTTGAGTGGCCATATGAATATTTGTATTTTATGTATGTATGTATACGCATGCATTCAGCGACTATTTTCGAGCTTGTGACATTGAAACTGCTTGAGACTGCCGCTGCTGATTGGCAAATGTTAGGTTTGCACATTTAATTGGCGTTTTGGTCAACGAAGGTTGCTGGCTGCTGAACTGTAATTTATTTGCTGACAACTAGCGCCGAATTCGTTAATAATTTTATTTACTTTTGTTTGCGTGTGCTGCTGTCACTTTAAACTATTTTCGAATGCAAATTGGTTTGTCTCATTTTTATTTTACATTACAAAATAATTTTCAGCCAAGTGCCGCTTGTGGGTCAACAATGAGCGCTCACTGTGCAGTCTTCAAATCAAGTTGGCAGTGGGTGGCAAGAGTACATACAGTGTTGTAAATGAAAGATGGCAAGCTGTGCGTTGGTTTTGCTGTTTTAAATGGCAGCATTTTTTGTTGTAAATATATTGGGTAGTCGAAAAAGTCTTTTCGTATTTTATCAATATAAATGATTTAATATTATTTTATAAAAGTCCATTTTAAACGAAAAAATATAAGTTGAAGTTTGATTAGAAATACGACTACCCAATATATACATATGTAAATATACATACATATTTTTTATTAATATTTGTTTATTTGACATAAGCAATACTTACCAACACATAGTAGCAGATAGCTTATGGCGAAACGCATTTTGTCTAATACGCTCAGCGTTTCGGCGCCGTTTTGTGCAATTTACTGTCCCCTCTTGTTGGAAAATAGTTTATTTTATTTTTGTTTTTTTTTTTTTATAATTTCTTTTTTTTTTTTGTTGTCGAGCTTTGTGCTTTTAGCGGTGACTAACGTGTTTAATACTTTTTAATAATGAGTTTTTAGTGCCGGAAGTGTTGTGAGATTTTTGCACTTTTGCGTTTCGGAAATCCTGCAACTGGTTGCTGGCTGCTGCCGTTTGTTGCTGGGTACTTCCAAGCTGCGTCAATTTCGAAACCGGCCAAATAGTAGTAGCAACACTTATATGTTGCAATTGCTGGCAATGTGGCTGTACGCTCAGCTTTTCGGTTGGCCTGTTAATTGGCCATGAATGCCTGACACTTGGCAACTACCGCACGAAAGCGCGCTTCAAGGCCTTCATGTGACGCGTTGTTGTTTGAAACGTTTTATTGCTGGCAACGAAAATGAAAGTGTTGCGCAGCTAAATTTAACTACTGTTATACGGCGATTTGCACATTAAGATTTTCTTGTAATAATTTATGATTTTATGCACTTGTTGTTCGATTGTTTGTGTTGCTAGTAAATGTAACTATTTGCACAGTGTTTAACTTGTGTTGATTAACTCGCTACAATTGTTTGTTGTTGTTGGTATTATTGGTTAAATACACCGCAGCAGAAAGACGCTAATAAACATTTCAGCTTATTACAGCATCACATGTGTTGTTTTTGTTGTTGTTGCTATTTTTTTCCAACAATTAAGCGCGCTGAACACACGCTACAACTTGCAGCAAATATTAGTTTCACTTTCGTTTTGCAGTAGACTTTTGCAAAATCAACAACAACAACTACAATAAGTGTTATTATTATAATTTCTACGGTAATTTATCACAACTCGCTTTCGTTATTCCACGTTATATTTCGCGAGCGTATGTATACACATATATATGTATGTGTATGGTATTTAATGTCGCAATCCGTTATATTAAAAATTCAAAATTCAAACGATTTTCACGCCGAAATTTCAACACAGGCGCTTCACCACTTCAATATTGCTTGCTTTGGCAAACGCATTTGCCCACATTTAGCTGTAAATCTGATTTAAATACAATACGCTTTTGGCTTGCATGTATTTTACATGGCAAATGTCCTCGCACTCGGTTCGTCGTTTGGAGCTTTTAGCGCGCGCCACGTACACCTTCTGTTGCCGCTTGTTGCACTTCACCAACTGAATTGTGCCGTAAAAATAATTTGTGTTTTGTCGTTGTGCCGTTGTCTGCCGAGTTGCTGCCATGTATTGTATTTGTTGTTGTTGTTGGCTTGCTTTTCGGTTTTGGCTTTTGTGCGCGTGTGCACACGTCAGTTGCGCATGCGCTTGTGACGTTGAGGCATTGCCTACCGCGCTGCGTCGTCTTGAACGCGTCGAAGTTGTTGAGCTAAAGTGGCTGCCAGCATTGCTATTGTTTGTTTCTGGCAAACTAATGCTGCTAATAATAACACCGTGTCTATTATATGTCGTACAGTGGAACATTTCGCATAATTTGCACATTAATTTTGATTTTATTTCTGTGCATGCTCAAGAAGGAAACGTCAGGAGCAGGCGTCGAAATGTTCATCAAAAAATAGGAAAGTCAGAAAATTTATTTTTTGACTTTTCAAAGCTTTTCCGTAAAAGCATTTAAAATTCCGTTCGGCTCTTACGTCATCAATGTGACGCTTGAAGACAAACCGATACCAAGCCCAGTGTATTGAGTGGGTTGAAGCGCATCAACTATATGCAGCACTGGACGCCGATAAACAACTTTCAAAATTAGTATCGCTTGAATTAAGTAGCTTTGCTTACGATTTTTATTAATTTACCGTAATACAGTATCATAAGTGAAATAAGTTTTTCAGTGATAAAAACAAAGCTTCGCATCATTGAATCAAACTATCGATTCATATTTTCAAAAAAAATTTTCGTTAACTTCTGATTTGCTTTTCTTTTTTCCATGAAAGCTTCTGAGTACAAATTTTTATTGGTTTTATTTTTTTTTAAGTACGTTTTAAATATGGTTTTTTAGCAAATATATTATTTTTATTTTAAAGTCTTTAATAAATATATGTAAATACATATATATTAATTTTTAATAAATATATTATTTTTTTTTAATAATAATTTTATCACTAAAAAATTATATCAGAGTTAAAATTTTTTTATCAGCAAACTCAATTTTATTACACTGTATCATTCAAGGCATAAGCACAATTTCCATAACCCTTAGCAAGAGCGTAACATATAATAGTTGTTGCTTTTTTCGAATCTTCTGTGTAAAAAAATTTTCTTTATTTTTTTATTGTATGTATGTATGTACACATATACGTATGTATATTAGGGTGGTTCAAAAAATTAATAAATTTTTTCGCTTGTTGATCTGAAAAATAAGTTCTTAGCCAGCTTTAAGAAAGTCTCTTTAAGTACTTATATAAATATTAGTATTTATTAGGGTAGTTCAAAAAATCTAAAATATTTTTCTTCGTTTGATAGTGTGAAAAATAGGTTCTTCGACACCTCTAAGAAAGTTTTTTTAAGTATTTATATATATGTACATTAGTTTTTATTAGGGTGGTTCAAAAAAACCGAATAGTTTTCTTCGTTTGATATTCCGAAAAATAGGTTCTGCGACACCTCCAAGAAAGTCTCTGCAAGTATGTATATCTCAGTTAAGTACGCATGTACATATATATTAGGTGGGTCAAAAATCAAAAATTCAAATAATTTTTTTGTTTGGTACTCTAAAAAATAGATTATAAAACGCTGCTGATAAAGCCTTTACATGTATGTATGCTTGTGTAATGTACATACATATGTATGTATTTATTAGGGTGGGTAAAATAAACAAATATTTTTTTGTTTGCTATTCTGCAAAATATGTTCTTAGACACCTCTAAGCAAGTCTCTGCAAGTTTGTAAGTATACATTCACGTATATATGTACGTATACGTATTTATAAGGGTGGGTCAAAAACAACGTGAACACTTTTTCGCTTGGTACTTCGAAAAGTAGATTTTAAAGTACCGCTAATGAAGTCTCTCAAAGTAAGTGCTCTTAATTGTAACGGAAAGTTCCTCCGACTTACAGTTTTCTATTTTTTCTCATTGTCATTTTATTCAGCTTGAAAATTCAAAACTCGCCACCAACTACTTGAAAAAAATATCACGTTTCATAAGTTTTATAGGCAACAGAATGCTCTACAAAAATCTCTGCAAAGATTTTTTCGTAAATTTCATCATTTAGAAGATATTAACGGTTGAAGTTGGATTAATTTAAGACAAAATTTTGGTTCCTCTAAATTTTTTAACTCACTAAAAAAAAAAAAATATTTTAAATTTCGATTTTTTTTTTTTTTTCAAAAAAAAAAGTATTTTAATTTTTTTTTTTTTTTTTACCCACCCTAATATATATTTATAAATAACATATGTTTATATCACATATATAACTTCAACTTTTTTATTTATTTTCCTCACGCAATACAAAATGCAAAGTTTCTCTAAAAGCTATATAGGCTCCTTGGTCACGCTCCGCTCCTAGAGAAGATCGCGAGCAAGCACAAACTAAAAGAAGCCAACGTCTCAGCTTTATAAATTTATGTTGCATACCAAATTATGCCTTGAGTTAAGTCATTCCACTGGATTATCGAGCGATTTTTCAACACCGTTAACTCTCCCAGAAGGTGAGAGTAATCGCTATATACGTATTTGCTCAGCGACATTTTCAAGCTGCCACCGCTACATTGTATTGAGTGCAAAGTGCTTATAAATGTACATTTTATGTATGTATGTACGCACATATGTATTGTCAATACATCCTAGTCTTGCGCTGTGTCACTTGTCTGTGTCGCTCCAACTTCATTGTGCATTTTTCTCTCACTTTTGTTAATCTATTTTCCATTCATTAGCTTTGGCTGCTCGAGTTCACATTTTAACATGGATAATGACGCCTTTGTAAGTTGACTTTTGTATGCTGCCACTGCCAATTAGTCGGCCACACAATGCGGGTTGACAAAATGTTGCATATGCGTGTTGCTATTGTTTTGTTTGTGCAATGTCGCCATGGGTTATATGTGCTCGCTATCTTTTGGCATCTTTCAATAAGTTTGTCGTGTAAAATCCCATTTTTCTTCTCCAAAAAAATTCATAAACCTGCATACATACAGAGAAGCAACATCATAGTCGTAAATATGTGTACAAGAAAATAAGAAATAAAAATAAATAGTGCTTCACTTTCTGCTGCATGGCTTATTTTAATTACACCCATTGCTTGTGTGACCTACCTTCAACCGCTGTTCGAGCATTTTCACGGCCATTAGTTGCAGTTATGTACCTATGTAGATATGTATATACATGTATATATCTTGTACATACGATGTCTCTAACATTACACAATTAAATGGGGAAATTCGGTTTGCTTAAAATTGCTCATATATTTTGTTTATCTTGCGAACACATATGACCACCCACATATACATACATACACAGAGCGTGCGTTCAACAAGTTTGAGCTTGAGTTTAAGAATTCCAAAGTTAGTGGAATTTCCCAAAAACTATTTTTTTTACTTTTGAATTGGTAAACAGTTATTTATTTTGAATTTTATTTTATAGTTTGGCACTGTTTACAGTTTAGACCAGGTTTGATGGCTGATCAAAGATCGCACGTGGGCTACTATATGTAGTTCTTTGTGAGGCTATAGAAAAAAACAACTCGAATTTATAAATTGTCAAAACGCCAAAACAAATTTACACGTTTAATTTCCATTCCTACAATCTCGATGGTTTGTCTGAAGGTATGCACTCCCAAATGTTTAAGTCTTGACCTCCGCGGGACAGTCAAGAAGGAAAGATTGAATTGTTTCCACCTCACCTTCTTCCATACAGCTTCTGCAGATTGCGTCTGGTAGGATTCCCAGCCTTACTGTGTGGACGCTAATAGAGCAATAGCCCGTCAAAAGCCCTAAACTAGCAGAAGCTAGCCTTATTGAGAGCAAAGAGATAACTAGATCTCTTGCAACAGATCTTGAACCAAAATGCTTTTACCACAGCGCACGTATTGATGGGGACCCACGCTGGTCAAGCTTCAACGCAGCCCAGCTATCTAATAGTAGAACACAAGAGGATACGGAAGCGCCGATCCACTCCAATTCTACTGATAGCGGTTCTAAATTGCCTTTTCTTGCTAGCCCAACAGCTTTACAGTGTCTTGCGATTCCGCTGTGAGCTGGCACTCATACCAATCTTATCACAAAGATACTCGATGCTATTGCTAGGGAGGTTAGGCACACTTTGACCAGCCCTAAATGCACTGTGAATGAGTTTCGCCGCTCTGCTTTCTGGGTGGATGGTCACTTCTCTAAATGAGGCTGCACTCCGGCGCAGTTATCATTAAAGTATGACTGCAACCTCGGCTTGGAAGACACTGCAACAGTAAGAAAGTCTGCAACTGTAGTTGATAGAGAGCTCCTGACAGTTAACTCTCCACCGATCTTCCCTCCAAACTTTGACCCATACGTGAAGTAGCTTGCCAGAGTTCTGTTTAGCGACTCCATGATCCAAGTGATCCGGTATGAAGTCAAAGTGAGTGAGTATTTCGTATGTTCAGCCACGTGTTCTTTTAGGAACCCAGACCTTCTGAATCTGATGGCAACTTTCGCAGAAAACACCTTTCGGCGATGTCTACGGGCAATATATGCAAGATGGGGTTAAGTGTCATGTTTGGAGTGGAGCTTAGTACACCACATATGCTAATGAATGCCGCCAGTTGAACGCTCTCGAGTTATTAGGTCAATTTGGTCTTTTCTAGAGACCTCCACCACATAAGGACTCCAGGGCTTCCCGGGTGTAAGACTGAACCCCAGACTAACCTTCTGGGTACAAATACAGCACGCCGCAGGAAAGGAAGCGAAGATCACCTCTCAACTGAGCCAATTAATGGCCAACATATGAGCCCGACTCCAGGGCTATCTATGCGTAAGACTGGACCCCAGACTAACCTTCTGGGTACAAATCCAGCACGCCGCAGGAAATGCAGCGAAGATCACCTATCAACTGAGCCAATAATGGCCAACATATGAGCCCGCGCCAAAGAAAAGAGAAAGCTCCTAATGTCGATGACAATCAGGCCAGGCTAATAAAAGATCTAGACTTATGGACAAGCCGTGAATTCGGATAAGTCGATTTCTACACAACCCAGCTTTTATCCGGTCACGGATACTTCAAAAAGTACCTTCACAGAATGGGAAAAGTCGAAGAGCCGTCATGCCTATATAACGACGAGACAGAAGACGACGCTGAACACAAATTCTTTGAGTATGCGCGTTGGCAACGAGAACGCATCGCAGTAGAAACCCTGGTTAGCCCAATAAACGCGAGAATTTTGTCAGCGTCATGTTTTCTGGAAGAAATTCGCAAGAAATCTTGCTTTGCAGAAAAAAGCGGGACCTGGACGCAGGTGCGCAGATGTAAGCCTCTCAATGAGAAAAATGGAACGCCACCCTAAAGAATTACTGTTTATAATTTTATAAATATTTTTTATTTTTATTTTTCAATCTTTAAGCCATGTTTGCTGGGCAATCTCAGCTCAAATATAAAAACAAAATCTTCACTGCATTACAAAATAAAACAAATATCAATAATTTAGTTAAAAACCACACGAAAGCCTGACAAAATCACCTAATTCAAGGACGTTTTCTCCGAAATCTTTGGTTAAGATGAATTACCACAGCCAATGCTATATTTATTTTTTATTATTTTTAGTCAATATTAAATAATAAAAAACCACACACATATGCCATCAAAAAATATTGACAGTGGAAAAAGCGTTTGCCTCTAACTTCAGCGAGCTACCACCACTCATTTCGGCTGTTTGAATGACTGACTGAGCTTTTAGGTTTGGTTTTGGTGGCAAAAAAACAAGATAAAAAAATAAAACTCATTAACAAATGAAAGCAAAACTAACAACAACAAGTTATTAATATTAAAAATTAACATTTTAAGTAGGCCACGACGATGTCGCGCGACGTTTCTGTGTCCCTCGGTTGAGTCTTCACATCGCTGGTTTTTTGCTTCACGCATGAATCATGTGGGCATACGCTGTGATTGCTGCAGACGCCCTCAACACTTTTTAGTGTTGTTGTAGCGAATAAAATCAACAATTTTTTAGCACGTAAATATGTCTATATACTTATTTGTATAGTACATATATGTAGGTTTATTTATACGCTCGTACAGAGTATAAGGGTTTTGTTCACCGAAAAGTTGTTTGTCACAAATCGTACTAATCGTGTTAGAGAGTTATAAAATGCAAAACAACGTATCATCAAAAAATCGAAATTGAGTTTTTTAATGCGATATGTATGTCAAAATGCGCTCTAATAAGTTTGAGGTGCGTACCTCAAAATCACCGAATCTCAATCACCCAAGCTTGCTGAGGACGAATCCTCCTAGAAACTACTCCAATAGTAGGAAAATGTGTGAAGTTGGTCCCACTCCCAAGATAACGGTTATGTTGTAATTAATTTTTAAATTTCCGGTTGGCTTTATACTGCATATATTGGTCCATATGTGAGATTTTTCGACAAAATAAGGGTTTGTTATATTTTATTGTTCTTGATATATTTTAAGTTGCTGCTGTTGTCGAAAATGTTGAAATGGATCCATTTACCGATATATGCTCACCAATATAAAAATTGTATGAAAACATGCTTTCAAATTTACCTTACTTTAATGCTCAAGGTAAACGCATTCAGTCCAAGTGCCCTATACTGTAACTCATTTCGAAAAAAAACTTACTCGAATTCAGATTTTTTGTATTCGTTAACTCGATTTTTGCCTTTATTTTCGATTTTTTCGATTCAGATTTTTTGTATTCGTTAACCCGATTTTTGCATTTATTTTCGAATAAAATATCCACCAGCTTTCGAGTTGTAGAAAGCAAACACGAAAAATATACGTATTCATTCTGTTACAGCGTGATACAACTTACGCATAACTATAAATTAGATTCGAATTTCGTATAGAATACATTTTCGAATCGAGATAAAGAATTAAAAAAAAAATTATAATTTTTGATTATTTTCTGGTTGATTTTATACAACTTAGTGTGATCAATTTGTGTGGTATTTTAATGAAATTAGGTCAACATGTTTTCTTAGCCACAATGCTGCCTATGAATGAAATCGATATTTACTTTTTTCTAGCCCCTTATCATGTTTTGAACAAATTTGAAAATATTTCGCTCATTTTTTAACACAAAACATTCGGTTATACCTGAACTTAGCCCTTCCTTATTTGTTTTGTAACACTTTCGTACGCTCAAAACGCGCGTTGTACGGAATTTAAAGGTGCGTTAACCAACGGAGTACCCCAATGTGAGGCTTCACTTATGCTATAGACGATTAGTCATTCAGCCAGTCAATAGCCATTCAATGCTGATTTGGACGAAGGTTGATGTATAGATATCAGCGTTTAGTTTAAGCCAAACGAACTCCTAAATAAATTCTTTGAATATGAAAAATATTTTTTTTATTTTATTTATACATTTAATTTGGCGCACGCACAGAGAAGCAATATTTTTTTGATGCAACTATTACATTTTGGTTAATGCGTTGGGGATAAATAACCTGGATCTAATAACAAGCATGTATGGAAAATTGGATTAATTTACCTACTGTGCCCAAAAAATAAGGGAATTTAAACTGCGCGCGTCGAAGGATTTGGAGAACTATTTTTTTTTAGGTTGGTGGTACTGTCAGTCATATTTATGTCAAATTTCATGTTAAAATATTCATTAGTGTTTGAGATACGTGTCGTTTTGTGAGCTGCTAAAAGTGAGTTTTTCGTTTTTTGCAATGTCGAAATTTGTTGAGCAAAGAATTTGCATTAAATTTTGTTTATGGAATCAATTTTCTGCTGCGAATACGTTGAGGATGGTGCAGAAAGCCTTTGGTGATGAGGCTATGTCTAAAAAAATGTTTACAAGTGGTATAGTGAGTTCCAAGCCGGTCGTGAACGTGTGGAAAACGAAGAGCGTCCAGGGCGACCATCAACCTCAACCGACGAAGCTCACGTTCAACAAATCAAAGATTTGGTTTTGAAAACCGTCGATTAACAATTCGATTAACAATTAGAGACCTTGCTGGTGAAGTTGGCATATCGAAAGGCTCAGCCAATACCATTTTGAAGGATGTTTTGGGCCTCAAGCGCGTCAAATCTCGACTGGTACGGAAAACATTGAATTTTTTGGAAAAAAAAGGCGTCGCGTTGAAGTGTGTGAAACGATGCTTTCCGACTACCAGGGTGTCATGAAATGCATTATAACTGACGATGAGACTTGGATCTATGCTTACGACCACGAAACAACCGATCAATCGAGCGAATATCGTGCCAAAAGTGAGCCGAGACCAAAAAATCGCGTCAAAGTCGCTCAAAAGTCAAGGTCATGTTGACTGTTTTCTTCTATTATCGTGGTGTTGTGCATTATGAATTCTTTCCAACCGGTCAAACAGTCAACAAGGAATATTATTTGAACGTTATGCGTCGTTTTCGTAACCCTATCCGCCTAAAAAGGCCGGAATTGTGGAAAGACAATTCTTGGTTTTTACACCACGATAATGCACCATCCCATAACGTCCTCGTAATTCATGATCATTTCGCCAAAAACACAACCCATATCGTTCCGCAACTACCGTATTCACCTGATCTGGCGCCGTGCGACTTCTGGCTGTTCACCAAGCTCAAAAGACCGCTCCAGGGACACCGTTTTTATACGATAGAGGAGATTCAAGCCGCAGCCAGTGTTTCGAAGATTGGAAAATCCGTTGGCATACGTGCATTGCATTGGGAGGGGATTACTTTGAAGGGTATGACATTGTTTTGGAAGAATAAATAAATAATTTTCAAAATAAATACAATGTCCCCTTTTTTAGGCACAGTAGTATACATGTACACTCTTATAGAAGATTGTACCTTCTTTATTCATATCTGCAGCTCGAATTATTTTCCCCATGAGTAGATTGAAGAAGCCACACGATAGAGGTGTCCTTATTTAAAACCTCCTTTGGTATCGAACGGCTTGGAGATGTCCTTCCCGATCACACACTTAAATTCCAATCGTCGAGAATGCTTTCATCCGACCATATTCTACAAATGCTTCTTATCAGTTCTTCGTTGCCTTAAGTGAATAGCTTAGTGCTTTCCAAGGTTTAAATTATCGTTAGAAGCTTTCCGAATTCTATATTCGAACTTTTTCTATTATAAAATTAATAACAATAACAAACTGAAATAAGTTGATTAAACCTTTTGAGACAATCACAAATCTGTTAAAGTGGCTAATATAAATTCCAACGTTTTTATCAGGTCTCCCGAACTCTCATACTTTTGGAGCAATACATCAGCCCACTAAGTACAATGTGCAGGTTGACATTGGTTGTCATAGTCAGCGTCAATAAGAAGCGCTCTTTGAACACTTTAGCGACTTGTGACGCAGTGCATTGGCTTGGTAAAACAGCATTTTCTTTTTCTTCAAATGCGTCCTTCAAACGGTCCAATAACTATATTTAATAGTCCTGTTTATACCCCTTCTTTTTTCAAGGTTGTTAATAAAAATTATTCGATGCGCATCCAAGAACACAGACACTATAACCTTGCCAACCGACTGTTGCATTTTTCCCCGCCTAGAAGCCGGTTCATCGAGTGGAGTTCAGTCGGATGACTGTCGATTGGACTTCGGAGTGAAATGATAAGATCATATTTTATGTACTGCCACTTATCATCGTAAAAGTTCGGGTTTATTATGCTTGAACATCTCCAAACACTGCTCCGAATCATCAACTCCTTTTTGTTTTTGATCAAAAGAGAGCTCGCTACGCACCAACTTTACATACACCCTGTCTCATACACAAATATTAGTGGATCATATGATGTACACGTTCAGTTGATATCTTTATTGGGCCTGCTAACTCAAACAACATTAATCTCCTGATATATACAATTCGTTCAGCTGCACTTATTTTTATATCTGATGTGACTTAGGTATGTACATATATAGTGTCCGCCCAATTGATCACATTGAAGTAACTCTGAGTTATCTCTTACTGTCTCTGATCTAAAATATTTGCTTCTCTCATAAAAGCTACGTCAACAAACTCTCTTTTGTACCCTTATTAACCTTCCGAGGTAAGAGCACACCATCGCAATTACGCCACCACAATCTTTTATAAAGAAGACTATATGTGAGTCGCTTAAGTTTTGGTATCGTCAATATCGGAAACTAAAATGGTTTAAACGTTTTCAACACCAAGGTAAGGATTCCTTGCGCTTGGACCTTAGTCTTTTGAGTTCGTAACAGAACACAACGCAGGAAAAAGCGAGACAATTTTTAGATATCAAAGGTACAACAGTTCGTAATTAGTTCTGATGAACCCTGGTGCTAGTTTTTTTTTTTTTTTTTTAAATGAAACATTTGAAAGTGAAAAATCCAAATTATTTTGATATGGTACATATGTATGTATTACAAACATAATGATGCGAGGATGGAAGGATGGACTCATGTGTAGGAGTTCACGCAAGGGAGGAAAGTTCTCTGATCGCCATTCACTTGGGATTGGCCAGAAACGATTCTTTTACATATGACTCAAGCAGCTCACGATTTCCGGTCTTTGACCAAATATCCTCTGGGTAGCCTAAGAACATCCGCTTGAAGGCGAGCTAAAGTGAGAAGGCGAAATATCCCCTCCGCAGGGTAGTGCGCTGGGTTTGGGACCCGCCACGTAAACGATCATACCAATGAAAAGGAACAACAAGCCTCGGATGAGTGACCCCTCTTTTGGTGACGACCATGGCAAACGAAATAAGGACTACGAATTGAGGGCATGCATCTGGAATGTCCGGTCCCTTAATTGGGAAGGTGCCGCTGCCAGCTTGTTGATGTCCTCGTAAAAATAAAGGCAGACATCACCGCCGTTCAAGAAATGCGATGGACGGGACAAGGACAAAGACGAGTAGGTACTTGTGGCATTTACTACAGTGGCCATATAAAGGAGTGCAAGTTTGTTGTAGGATTCGTGGTGGGAGGGAGACACCGTCACCGAGCCAATCCGCATCAAAGCGAGGTTCTTCAACATATCGCTGATTTTCGCACACGCCCTGACGGAAGAGGAGGACGATGTGACCAAAAACGCCTTCTATGAGCGCTTGGAGCGCACTTATGAGAGCTGCTCCCGTCACGATGTCACAATTGTGCTTGGCGACTTTAACGCCAGGGTGGGCAAAGAAGGTATTTTCGGTGCTACGGTCGGTAAATTCAGCCTCCACGACGAAACATCCCCAATCTACTTCGCCGGGGCCCGAAATATCTGTAGTACTAGATTCCAGCACCAGAAAATAAGATCATGTTGTGATAGACGGAAGACACGTCTCCGTATTCCAGAAGGAATTTGGAGCCCACCACACCTTGATAAACAAAAAAACTCTTAATATAATTTTGACTTTTGACCTGCTTTGTAGTGGTGCTTTCGGTTTCGGCTCACCGTTGTCACGACACCGATATTCGGCCAACTGATCTCTGTCTCCTGGTTGTAAGCATAGATTCAAGATTGACCGCTAGCAATAATACGTTTCATGATATTCTGATAGTCGGGAAGCATTGTTTCACAGACGTTAAAGCGACGCAGTTTTTCGAAAAAATTTTGTGATTTTGTAACCAAATGTGCTTTCACTTTTCTTAGGCCCAAATGATCTTTCAAATTCATCGTCGATTCTCAAGCACCAATTCCTTTATTTTGTTGACGTGTTGATCATCTGTTGATGTTAATGACCATTCAGCATGAGGTTCGCCGTTAACGCGTTCTCGACCCTCTTTGATTAATTTGTACCATTCATAAACTCTTTTTCGCGACAAACAATTATAACCGAAGAGCTTTTCCAACATTCTAACGAAATTTAATGGAACTTCTTTGTTTCTTTGTTGAATAATTCCACTCATCTTAAAAATCGAAGAATGCACTTTATGCACCTCAGAAAGACAATCGAATACTAAACACTAATGATTGTTTTGGTGTGACATTTGGTCCTATGACACAGACTGTCATACTAATTTAGAAAAAATATTTTGGGGTTTCGCACGAAATTTAAAATAAAAAGTCTAGTGAACGTGTTCAGTATATTTTAAATCAATTCGAAACAAACAGAAATAGAATCAGGATACATTTTTTTATGACAAGCTTATATTTTTTTATTCAGGGAATCCTTTTTAGCTGTAATTTTGCATTCAAATTCTGTTTGACACATGGATGATATTTCGAATTAAAAACTGTATTGGATTCTCAGTTACACAGCTATACTGTGTACCATAGTCTAAAAGCGAACCTCTTGCCTCGTTTTAAGCAGAAATTTGATTGTGCGACGCAATTGTGAAACTATTGCATTTAGAACGATTTTTTCAATTTCACTAGAATGAAAAGAAGTTTTCTGTATTTTTAAAATGCTTTTTTTCCCATAGTAAGCCTCAATTCTGAGAAGAAATATTGAAAACCCAGAACAACATTTTTCATTAACCAGAGCTCGCAGCACTATTGTGAACGTATAAACCCTCATAAAAAAAAACCAATGCATTTGCGAAACAGAGGCATACTTTTAGGCGCGGCGATAGTCGAAAATTCCACAAGATTGCTGGACAAAAAACTGCGCGTGCCAAAATGTCACGCCTCAGTTTCAGTTATAAAGAAAAGTGCGCAATAAAGGCTTAGCTAAGACTACGCCAACTATTATCAGGAAAAAAAGTCAAACCAAAAAAAAATATTGTACGTAAGATGTGCAATGCAAGTACTAAGCAATACAGTTTAGTTCGAAATGCTTGTAATTCCCAGAGCAGACACTTTCTCCTCACTCTTTCGTCAGGCTAAAGTTGAAGCATCTCGGTTGCCATACATTTTACGAGCCCAGCCGCTTCTATGAATTCGTGACAGACTCTAGGCATTTTGTCGATATGCGACGTTTTTTTTTTTGTGCCATACGTAGGTAGTTCTGGACAACACAACGAGCAAGCGACTCTAGCGGTCCTATTTACTTATCCTAACCTACGCAACATTTTTTACAATTTTTTTTTTTACCTGGAAGTATGGCCCGGCTTTGATCCTTGCGAATTGCGAATGTACAAAAACTTACTTGTTTATTATACAGTTTTGCTATCACCCAAAACTATTTCACTGCCTTTCATCTTCATAACTGCCGCACCTGAGATATGCACACTTTTGAGAAAATAAGCCACGGACGCCCCTCTTTACTATTAAGTTCTGTACCAATTTAAGTTTTGCATCAAGGTTTGTGACTTAGTTATAAAACCTTACCTTATATAATATTATTTGGTTAACGGTGCGTATACGCAAAATTGCCTTTGAGGGTGGATAACCGACATACCGAGGATCCCTACTTTATAAAAAAAAAAAAACGGAAACTTGAGTCCGATTTTCGATGACTCGTTCGAGCATTTATCTGATAACTGGCGAATGACACGCGTGATGTTTTGCTCCAAGGCCTAAATCGAAGCGGTGTTGTCCGTATAGTTAGTTAGTTTAGACTTTACATAACCCCACAGGAAAAAGTCTAACGGTATGATATCACAGGATTTTGGTTGCCAATCGACTGGCTCAAAACGTGAAATTAAATGTACTTCTGCGTTGAAATATACCAATAATTTTGAAGACACACTTAACCGTTATCCTCGAACGTTAGTGGTGAGTTGCGTAAACCTTTGATTATAAATTATGATTAGAAAATAATAGAGAGGTGTTAAAACGCATGATCTGAGCGACTATTTGACTGGCTCATTTCTCGAAATTAACAAGTCTCCAAACTTTGTATGCAATATATTCATGTTTAGACATGAAACATGGGTTGACATACCGACTTCTTGGAAATATAGAACACTGCGTTGATTTCATCAAATGAAGGGAACCAAAATCGTTTGACATCGTAACGAAAGCTGGAACAAATAAGGTCCAATGATGCCGCCATACTACAACCCACACCAAATGGTAAATTTTCGGCGATGCAATTGAATTGCCTCAACTGCACGTAGATTTAAGTCACCCCAATAGCGACAAATTTATTTGTTGACGAAGCCATTAAGCAAAAAATGGGGTTCAACTGAGAAAATGATTTTTTCGATGTACGTTTTCAACATGTCTTTGTTTTTGTTTTGTGAGAACGTCAATTTGCTTAATAATCTTGGACATTTTCCAAGAATGGATCAAAGTGACACGTGAGAAATGACAAACCTTACTGACCAAACTGACAAAATTCGATACAAATTGGTGAACAAATATGGCCGCCATGAGTGAGTTTTCCAAATCGTGTTGTTATTGTTATTGTAGCGACAGAATTCTGCAGAGTTGAAGGTCCTTGACCAGATAAGAATCCGGTCCGTTCCGGTTACATAGACCCGACTGTCGTGGGAATCGTGTCAAAATCACGTCATTCCTTTTGGTAGACGCTATAAATATTGCCAAAAGCTGTAGACTGAAAAAAAAGTAAGAAAGGTATGATGAACGCTTTTTGCATTTTATTTTCACCATTTTATGTTGTATATATATAAATATATTTATGTACACAAATTGTATATTTTATTTTAAATTTATTATTATTACTTAATTAAAAAATAAAACTTAATTTTAACAAAGTCTCATTTGGAATAAATATATTATAAATACCAAAGATTTCTTCTTATTTTAAGTATATATGTATATATATTTCTATATATTTCATAAATCTGCTGATTTGTTTTTGTTCTCTTCGCGCTTATAAACCGAATTGATGATTTAAAATGTAGTTTGAATACAGAATTAATTCGATTTTTATTTTTATAATTTTTATTTTTATAATTTTCGACAATAAGTAAAACACACAAATACAAACACACCTGCCTAACAATATTGCGCTGCTAAAATAAACAAATGATCACATTTTATTTAAATTATTAAGAATATACACATTCAGAATGTGTTGTTGTTACTTTTAGCGTAAGTTTTGCTAATTTCAAAATGTTTTGTTGTTATTGTTGTTCATTTTTTATTTTTATTGTTATTATTATTATTATTTTTTTTGTTTTGAAGTTCACTTCGCTTTAATTAACATCTTGAAATGTTTACGTATGAAATAAGCCGAGTAAACAGAAAAATGCCTTAAATAACTAAAAATCACTTAAAATAACACACATTTCAAATGTGTGACATATGAATACTTGCATTTTCAACTAACTGTAGGCCAATAAAGCGAATATTTCGCGTATTTAAAAAACTCCACACTTTTATGTATAATTTTACTAATTGTTTGGCGTTTAAGGCCAGCAGTAAAGTCATTTTGATCTTATATGTGTATGCATATATGTATGTATGTATGTGCCTATGAAAAAAGATTTTGCTACATTTTGTCAAAGTTTAATATGTGGGTATGTGTTTACTTATATACCAATTAGTTACAAAAGCTATATATATTTAATTTTATATGCTTTCAAAAAAGTGCTCAGCAGCTTAATAAAATACTTCAACTACAAATTATTACATATTTATCAGATGTTCGTATTAGATTTTGCTAAAAATTGTTTAGCTTGAAATGTAATCAGCGTTGTTCGTAATTAATGGTTCGGTTGGTAGCTTATCTACGTTTTAATATCACCATTTTTAACATTAACATTGTCACTATAACGTGTATTCATGTTTCTACTACATCACAAATTCTATAAATATGTATGTTTTGTTATTTGATACAATAATTTGTTTGTGTTTTGCTAAGTTATGCCTAAGTCATTGAAGTGAATTTCATTGAAAAAAATTTTTTCGTTAGTATTAGTACAATATGTATTTTCATAAAAAAATAATACAAAATAACAAAGTTTAGAAAATGCTGCTTTACTGCTTTATGCGCAATTTAAATAAAATATGAACATTAAATTGGCAAGAAATGCGAAATCGTCAAAGCAAACACATTTTAGAAGACATGCAAGCATATTTTTTAAATATTTTTATACATAATTTTTAATACTGTTATATAAATGTGCAAAATAACAGACAGAAGTCAGCTAATGCAACATTTCGTTTAAGAAAAAAAATTTTATAACAATTTTTACATGAAATTATGTAGGCAGTTTTGCAGGAAACTCTGATATTAAGATGTTTTATATTTGTGAGTCGAAGCCAACACTACTGAAAATTGGTGTATATATGTGTATTAGCATTTATGTTATTTGCCAAGTTGAACAAACGCGCCTTGCAGTTCAACATACTTTTCGTATGTATTTTACTTGAGATTTTTCAATATTTCGCAATTATTTTTTTAACCACAAAACAAACAAACCTACAAATTTACCGTTACGTTTTGCTAATACAAAATTTTACGCTCCACAAAAAAGCTCATAATAACATTTTTCATAAAAGCATTACATTAAAAGTTATACAAAGTCAAAGTTATGCATCGAATGTACTGCATGCATACAGTCCACCATGGCGTATGAGCAACACAGAGCGCATGCATAAATCACTTGTATATATGCACAGTACACTTAATATATAACTTTAACTGCGTATAACTTTTAAAAGAGTGGATTTACGTCAAAAACGTGCAAAGGACTTTTTGGTAGAGCGAAAATTTTTGTACTAAAATAACGGATTTTTAATGTTGCCGGCTTACTTGTTTAATGCGAAATTTCAATATAAAAGGATGGTCGCGTCTCAATCACTGCGGCAGTATGGCAAGACATCAGACGCGATGCAAAAATGTTGCAGTATATTTAACTGCCGAGAAAACCAGATATGTCGCAATACTGATGCAATTATTTGCTTGCGCGAACATTCACTAAATCTCATGTTCTACATATTCACATAATGAGAAAGCAATAGGCTGTAGACACAGTTTGTATTGAAAATAAAGCGCGTGTTTGTGTAAGATGTTTTTTGCGCAAAAAACTGAAGCTTCAACGGCTTTTTGTGTAAAAAAGAACAACTTGTGAAATAACCGACAACCATATATATGTGTTGTGTATATGTTGTCTCAGGTGCAGCGCACTGTACTTACTTAGCAGACTTGTGTAGAGCAATTATATGTACTCACTTTGGTGGTGCTTACAGCAGACGGACGAATAGGAAGTAACACGCGCTCTGGCAAACAAACAGTACATACCCCGTCAAAGCGTCCAAAGCTCACTTACATAAATCGCAACTTTGTTGAGAGACGATTTGCGTACCATTACTTAGTCACTTAGTCACTGCAGCAGCGCTATTAGCTGGAAGGAATTTAAATTTTTTGGCGCCTTAACAGTTTGCTTTGAATGAAAATCGATTTATTTTGTTTTTTTTTTAGTTTAATTTGTTATTCGCATTTGGAAGTTTATTTCGACGAAATCAAAAATGACTCGCGAAACGACCAAATACGCACATGTTTATTTTCGTTCATACACAATTTTAAATTGTTGAAAAAATTGTTGCACATTTCCAATTGTTATGTTTGTTTACAAAATGCTCTTAATGCAGGCTAATTGCAACATTTGCATATAATTACTGTATTTTACAGCCTGCTGCTATTTAAAAATCAAAAAGAAATTAATTAAAAACTATGCAAAAATAGAAATAAATAAAAATAAAATCATTCGAAACATTTCAAAAATGGTGTTTGGCAAAAACTTAAAATTGAATACAGTTGAAATTTGCTGTTCACGCATTTGCTTGCCCAATAGCACGCACTACACGCATATTAAGTTCTAACTAATTATGAGTTGTATATTTGTTGTTTTGTTGCCTTAATGTAGTATCTAGAACAGTTGCTGCGCCCGTACAACTAACAAATTAGGTTATGTTGTTTTTTGCAATACTTTTTTAGTTTCCACTTTAGTGTATATTCTTTTGGATTGTATGCATCATAATTTCATTCAAGTAAAAATATTATGATTAACATAGCTTAAATTAAATTTGTTTTTAATACAAATAATTAAAAATATTTAAGAAAAAATAAGCTGAAAGCTGCTCACATTTTGTTAATTTCGCTTTTTTGTTTTTGTATAACGCAAAAATGCAATGAAAGTGTTGTCTTAAATCGTATTTAGTTGTTGCTTTTTGGCAAATATCAAATTTGGAAAATTTTTGCTCCACACTTAATGTAAAATAAGTGTTTTGCAGCGAACATTGAGTTTCAAAACTCCAACAACAACTTGCTACAAGTTGCTCAGCACTGCTTGATTGCAGTAGATTTGTTTTTTTTGTTTGTTCATACTTAAATATTAGCAATAAAATTATTAACAAAAAAGATATTCTAAAAAATACTTTGTCTACAAAAAAGTTTGTAAACAAAACAAAAATAATGAAAATTAAAAGTAATAAAAAAAAAGATCACCCAATGAATTTAATTCGAGGATAACATGTATATATGTCATAAGCAAGTCTGAGCATGAAAATAAAACAAAATAAATTAGGAAATCCACACAAACTGCGTGCATTTTCCTCAAAATGTTGTATGTAGCAATTAAATGTGGCTTTCGCCGTTTGCCTTTTACTATGAAAACTTCAGTCTTTTTGGACCAAGTATAACTCACTCGCCTCCTCGCTCGATTCGGTAACTGTGAGCGCACGCTCTGAGCGGCGCCACTAAAATACAATGCCTGGCATTGTGTACGCTTAACGCTGTTAGCTAAAATGTACTAACTGTAGCGTGTATTGTGGTTTGCACAATATTTTTCTATGTCGCTTGGGAAGTAGGCATAGACTGTGGCATATTGTGCTTGAGCCGAAGAGAATGTGTATTCGGTACACTTCACTTCGACCGGAAAGAGTTGTTGTATTTATGCATTTCGCATATTCACATGCATATTTCAATCAAAAGTGATTTTACGAAATGCTAACCATTACCATTGAAATGGCAAACAGTTGTAATTTTGCCAAAAAACTTAATAACATTTTTTTTGTTTATATAGTTCCGTACTTGTATTTGTGTGTTTGTCTGTTTGTTTTGCATCACTTGAGGATGGTTTGAAGTTCTTCGAAATTATCAAAATGCTTGCTGCCAATTACACCAAAATTGTTTTTAACATTACATGAATTGTGTCAATTATGTGATGTAATAAGTTTTTTTACAAGAACGAGGCAGTACTATTTTTTCACTTTCTTGACACCCTTAAGACACAATTTACGCTTTGATTTAACTGTTGCGTTTTGTTTTTTTTTTTTTCGTTTTAAACTTAACAAAGAAGTGTCAAGGTGCACGTTTTCAAAATCAGCTTATATACTTAAAATTTAGCGCGTCTTAAAGAAATTTAAATTTACAATTTTTTTTTTGAGAATTTTGCGTAAATTAACGTACAGTTGTTTTCCGAAATTAATAATAAAATATTTTTGTACTTTTTAAATTTTTTGTTTTTTTTTTGTGTACTTTTTACTACAAATTCGGTGTTACGATAAAGAGAACCAAAGAAAATTTGGAATAAAACGGTTATTTTGAATTGTATCATATCGTTTGCGTATTTAATTTTTGTTTTTTTTTTTTTGGTTTTGATATTTTCAATGTATACAAAGATAACATTACAGTATTTACTAATTATTGTAGTGGTGATATATATTTTTTACTTTCTTTTTGTTTTTGCATTTTTAATAATCTAATTGAATATGTTTTTGTCTATTTTCTTTTTTAATTTTTAATTTTTTTTTAACCTTTGCATATTAGTTGTTTTGTTGTTGATTTGTTTTTTACCAGAAATAATTTAACAAAGTACTATAATTAAAAAATAATACAAACAAACGGCTTGACATGACATAATTGATATTGATTGTAGTAATGTTTCATAATTATTAATCATAAGTAAATTAGTTTTTTGTTTTGGGTTTTTTTTTATAAACTTTATGTTTTCTTTATAAATGTTTTGGAATATTTTTTGTGTGAGCGAACCCAAATGCAGTGTCCCGTTGACGTACGACACGTGCTCATCTCATCAACAGCAATTTGTCGGTATTCCAGCTATGCGCGCATGCGCAACACTTTTAGCATGTTCCGTACACAGCTAAAATACTCCACAAATGTACAAGGTGTTAGCTTAATTGGTTCGTTTAAAACGAAATATGTTCGTAGGTTTTGCTGTGAATTCGTATTCTGCCAAGAATTTTTACTACTCACTTCTACGGTTCCTTGAAAAAATGCTTCAGAACGGCATCAATCCTTGGTATGATGGTCCGCAACATTTATTTAGTTTTTTTTTTTTTGCTTTTTGATATTTTTTTTCATATTTATGTTTTTAATTTTTTTTGTTTTTGTTTTTGTTGTTTTCCTTAAGTTTTGAAATAGAATTAAACATCTTCCCTATACATACGCACCGTTCTATCTGATCTGTCTGACTGGCCGTGGTCACAGACATGCGCCTTCTAACCCATATATTTTTTTTTTTGTTTTTGTTTGTCCTCTCTAAACATTTCTACTACCGTACGTATATACATATATTAAAACAAATAAGAATCTTTCGTAATTATGATGCATAGCAAAATATACACACATCGCAGAGGGGGAGCCGGGTGTTATTGTTAAAAAAAAAATGTTGTTTTTTTGTTTAGTTTTTGTTCTTCTTAAAAACTGTTGATTCCTCGCTTACGGATTTGACTGTTACTCCTTTTGTTGTTTACTATAAATATTTTTTCTTTTCAAAAAGCAAAATATCTGTTGTTTCTTGTTTTTATGTGCAGGATATGTTGTTGGTGTTGTTGCTTTACTGTTTCATGTTGCTGCTCTCTCGTGCTTCTCAACTTCGTATTGCATTTCACTGTAATCTCTCAATTGCAATGCGTTCAACAACAATGCGTCTCCATATGAAACAATTTTTTTTCTGCTTTTCGCAACTTTTTTGCGTACTCCTCTACTCAAACTATCCGAATATACCGAAAAAAATATCCTGCAGTTATTTGTTGAGTTCGTAAGCAAAAATCTGATGTTCTGTTCGCATCCTCTAATGCGTGTGTACGGTACTAACACTGTTCAAAGATCGGTATAATGGGTGATGTGGGCCAGTCCTCCTCCTCCTCGGAGCTAATGCTTTCAGTTCTGTAAAAAGTTAATGAAAATTAATAAATGTATAAGAAAATTTTATTATAAAATTAAATATATAAAAATTTGTTTTTGCTTTTTGCCATATACATATGTACATAAGCACTCATATATTAACAAAAAAATATCAATATTCCGACTTTTTTGATAAACAATTGATAGGGTTTCATTTTTAGATTATGGACATCACACCATTGTGCTTAAAGAATTTCACATGACCAAATTGGGTACAATGAACTTCTGCACGACAGCGACAACAACTTTCTTACGCAGTTACGTCAAGTAGCAAAGAAAAAAAAATTTAGTAAACATCATTTATCAAAATATATTGTAAATAAAATATGCTAAAAAATAATAAAAAAAATTAAGTAAACACTCTAAGTTGTTGTTAAAAGCATAAAAACATTGCTGAAGCACCTACAAACATACTCGGAAAAGCTATCCTAAAGCGTCAACAAGACAGTTTCTAGAAATTTTTCTAAATACATGCATATTGTTTTTTTTTTTTAGTTTTGACTTTGCGCTTTTTTTGGCACACACTTTCTATATTTTATCTCGCTGCCAGTCCAAAGCAATAAAGTACGCAAGTAAGTGTGTTTTTAGCAGATAATGAATTGAAAAATAGCACATCAAACAAGAAACAAGCTATATGTACATAGTACATACATAAATATTTCGGGTAAAGCCTTTGTGTCGTATATTTAGCAGACACATGCGTGCGTACAGACGATGCACACATACATAACCCGTAAAAGTCGCAAATATTTACGTAAATATGCTCGTTTATACATATTTACATATAACTTGTTGGCTATATAGATTTGCATGCTTTGTTTTTGTATTTGTAGAGATAAATATGTTGGGACTACATGCGCCAACAACACACAACACAATGAGTGGGCAATTTAGGGAAACGTAAAAACATTGTACATGTGTATTTTCCCCCATTATGTTTTTGACTTGTATTCCAGAAAGTGTCATTTGTTTTTATATAATCGCAACGGTATGTGAGCAGAATTTAAATTGATTTTTTTTTTTTCGAAATTGATCATGTGAAAAAGCTTTAAGCAGCAAAAGCATTTTGTGTTTAGAGAACTTATTTGTTCTAAAAATATATGTATGTATGTATGTACATAGGCACGTACATACATAAAGACATATTTACAAATGAACAATGAAATAATGTTATATAAATAATATTTGTAATGAATTGAGACATTTTAGCGCAAAAATTACTTTGGTTAAGCATGGTGTATTATTTAAGTAAAAAAAAATTGCCGCCCTAAACTATTTATTAGCAACAAAACGCAAATTTGACACATTTCAGAACAAAAATTTCTTCGGTTATTTGGTATTAGCAACAAAAACACTAGCAAAGATATTTTGTACATTGACATTATTTTCTTTGTATCCTAATTATGACTTTTTGGCACAAAAACATTTAAAAAATT
The DNA here is from genome assembly GCA_027475135.1 of Bactrocera correcta. NCBI lineage: Eukaryota > Metazoa > Arthropoda > Insecta > Diptera > Tephritidae > Bactrocera > Bactrocera correcta. The sequence goes on from CM050325.1 coordinate 11,841,568, forward strand.
TGTAATTAGTGTTGAAACTCACCTTGAGCGACAGCCTTCATCCATGACATTCACTTGGCCTTCATCGATGGTGGGTAGATCGGTTGAAAAACGATTGGTTGGACGCAATACTTTCAATGTGCGGCTGGACAATTTCCAAACTAAGCGTTGCTTGTAAGGCTGCTTGTTTTGACCATTGTAGTGAGACAGGATCTCAGCAACAATGGAAAAGCCACAGCTGAATACGCGATCGGGAATCTGAAATATTTTTGTTAAATTAGTAAATACACATAGCACATTTATGCAGGAGTTTGCTATATTTGAATTTTTAAATATTTGCAGACATAAACGCATAGCAACTCACCCGCAAATATTGCTGCAGGAAAAGTATATACTCGAATACGGGTTTTAATTCGGGCCGTTCGCGTTTATAGGACGCCTTAATATGGAAATCCAAATGTAGACACATCAGTATTAATGCCAATGTTGATGGTGCTATAACTGTAGTCTTGACATCGCATAGCAAATTTTCCAAACGATTTTCTAAGTCTTCCAACTTGATCATACGTTGATAGAATTCATAGAATTCATCGCATACCTCTTTTGCCAAATTACGGAAAAGGGCATAAAAAACGCGTAGGATGGTAACGGCAGTGACCGGAGTGGTGCCCATTTGTACACCCAATTTATTGGCGATAACACCAGCCATACGCTCTAAATCGCCAGCAGTGCAACCACACTATGCAAAAAGAAGAGAAGGATACAATTAGTTTTTAAGCTACAAAATGAAGTCACTCCTCATATTTATTCACAATTTTTGCCTTGAAATGAAGAAAAAATCGAACATAACCTAAAAGTTGTTCTATATCATTTTGCTTTTTACATTAATTTTTGATTACCAATAAAACGAACTACTTTAATTTTGTAAAAATAATGTAAAACCTTACGTAATGCTTACTTCGCACAAGCTTACCTGTGAAATAGTCACTAATTCGTCCGCGGGTATTGGTTTTAGTCCTAGCTGCCTAATAGCCAAGTGAAATGAGGCAACACTCATGCAGGCCATATGCTTCGGCTTCACAGCCATGCGATCAAGGAAGCGATCCACAAGGCTCATTGCTGAGAATAGCACATCGGAGGGCAGCTCATACCACATTTTAAGGCAACGTAAAACATACGCGGAGCCATCACGTCCACCAGCCGTCACTTCACGCTGCAAGCGAGCAAAATAAAGTCACAAAATATAACATTTTTTCGTTATAGGTTAAATTAGAATTTATAGTTCAGCAGTGTGTGTTGTCTTGCTGTCAGCTTACCTTGGATTCTCTCGGCATCAGCAATACAGTGTGGTATTTATCCTGCAGCACATTGTATTCGTTCAACATACGATACAGTTCTTCGGATGACAAACCGACTAATTCATTCTCCTTCTTAGGCGAATTTGGGGCATCATTGGCGCTATTGGCATCGGTGTTGTTACTGCTGCTGTTGTTGCCAGTTTTATTGGCATTATTGTTGTTCATCTTCATATTCCTATTCTCATTGTCCATTAACGAAGACTCCAATGGGTTGTTCATCATGTTAGCAGGTGTTTGTTGTTGTTGTTGTTCTAGCTCATACTTTTGATATTCCAAGCCAGCAGCACCCGGTGTCCCATACCGGCCCTCGTCAGACATCCTCCACTCATCCACATCTACATCCACAGTATGCATTGCTGCAATACCGCTTCCATTCGCTACTGCTGCCGCCAACATCGTTGAGTTCATAGCTTCCGCCACTGTCTCGCCGCCCATCATGCTGTTCAACGGCAATTCCGATTGCTCGCATGCCGACTGATTATCGTAATGATGCTGATGGTAATGCAACTGATGTTCCTCTTCCTCCTCTTGTAGGACATCAATATTATTGATATTCATATTGTCCATGTTTAAAGGTGAAATCTGATGATGATGATGCTGATGATTGATGTTGTTGTTGTTGATGTTGATGTTGGCGGGTAATCCAGTTATTGGCGAAACCGACGACGACATCGATGACCGCTGCTGCATCAACTGCTGCTGCACGTCAAAGCCGTTTATATTGCCGTTCACGAAGTTATTGCACTCGCCCAAACTCAAATTGATGTTGTTGACGTTAGCGTTGGCGTTGGCGTTGGCGTTAGCGACAAATTGGCAATACAACTGCTGTTGATGTTGTTGTTGCTGTTGGTGTTGGTGGTATTGCTCTTCTTGTTGTAGAGTATTTAACAAACCACTATCAACGACGGCGTAATTGGCGGCAGCAGAGTAGCGTACAGGGACAGACATTGTGAGGGCTGGCCTAGTACCTAGTTTTGTGAATTGAATTTGTTTGTTTGGTTTAAGAGATTGAAATTAACGTTACAAATGTTTTGGATTTTGTAAAATTGCAATGCTCAAAAATGCGCGTCTCTTTTTAGCCTTCGTCTCTTGGCTACTGCTTATATATCGTTGGTTGTTTTGGTAATAGGCCAACAAAAAAAAATTTGTTTGATTTTATTTTCAGCCACAAGTGGAGAATTTGATTTGGATTGATTTTTTAAGCTTACACTACCTTTTCTGTGGTAGGTGAATATGACGATATCAACGAGAAGCACCACAAAAGCGATTTCTCGTCTTTTCTATGAATGGGTTCTCTCAATCTATAGCTTAAAAATTTCACTCTCTCGAATTTTCACACTTCACAGACGAAAATAATTCGCTTGCTTGCAACAATACAAATTCTCCAAAGAAAAGAACCAAAAGTAAGAAACTAAAATGCGCCACAAAAACCACTTTTCGTAAAAAAATTAAACGAAATGGAACTTCCGCGTTCGCTCCGCTCTCTCTTTTGCTGATAGGTGGTGATAATGTGGTTTTTACTTTTGCAATTGAATGCAAAACTGCACAATTTAGTTATTCTTACCGACCGAAAATAAAATGTATTGCTTGCTACTTGTGTCGTACACACCGGTCACAATGACAGTAGTATATAGCTGCTGCGAGCACTGAGAACAGTTACTGAGAACGATCAAAATGCTGCTGCTGCTTTACTACTTTAGCGTACAAAGGACCTTCGTACAATTCCTTTCCTCTATTTTTTAGATGGAGGAAAATAGACAATTTGCAAGCAACAAACAAACAAAACCCTCAAAGATTTTTGAAATTATCTTAAATAAAAATAATGTCCCTTTAATAAAATATTGCCAAAGTAATTATTAAATACTTTGTACAGAATTAAAGTACATACAAAAAAGCACGATTAGGTTTATTATGTGAGCTTCGCAGCTTTTTTACGATAATAAACACTTGCGCTTTCTTAATTTGATTTTATTTATTAATAATTTGTATATGTATGTGTGTGTGTTGAAAACACAATTTATGTACTTGAATAGCTTCGATTCTTGTACAGAATTTTAGAAAAATATGCGTCAGAGAAGACTCGTAGTCACTAGCTTCTCGTTCTCTCTCTCTTTTTAAATACTTGTATATCCTTTTTTATCTAGAAAACTTACGTTCTGTTTGGGAGGGAAATGATTGAAGAGAAAATAATTTAGTAACATTTCTAAAAAAAATCAATGGGATTGTAACAATATAGTGCACAATATTATTAAAGCTGGAAAGAAGTGTGTTTATTGTTTATATTATAGTTATATTTACATAAATATAAAGGGTGATGCAATATTTTATTGGAAAATTTTTAAATATTAATGTTTGATTGTATGGTGAAAATAATTTATTATAATTAAAAACAAAAATGCTTTAAAATAAAATTGCGAAATTCTTAAATTATAATGAAAATAAATTCAATGAAATGCCACATTGTTTTTTTTTTATAGCAATAATGAAATAGGAGCAGAAAATTAAAGTTAAAAAATGAAAATTAATATTAAAAATTATGTATGTTTTTAAGGAGATAATGAGTTATGAGCAGAATATTGAAATTAAAAGAAAGAAAATTAATATTAAAAATTATAAAAATTATATATATTTTTAAGTAATGAAGTATGGATAGACGATTAAATGAAAAAAAAACTAATATTATACAAATTATATAAATTATATATTTTTTAAGGTGAAAATGAAGTACGGACAGACGATTAAAATGAAAAAAAGAAAATTAATATTATAAAAATTATTTAAATTATATTTTTTGAGGTGATAATGGCCAGACAATTAAAATAAAAAAGAATAATTTTTAAGGTAATAAATACAGGGTAGGCCATTTAAAGTTGACCCATCTGGCAACGCTGTAACTTTTAACAGCGCTGACAAATCGGCTAATGTCATACCGCGTTAGAAGCGTCATTCGAAGACAATTGATATCATGGAACAGTACACTCCAAAAGAACGCGCTGAAATTGTTCAGCTTTATATTCAAAATAACTTTTCAATTGTGTTAACTCAACGTGCGTTTCGCAAAAAAAATAAAGTGAAAAGTGCTCCAGTTAAGAACACAATTAAGTCTTTATACGCAAAATTTGTGAACACCGGTAATCTCAGTAATGCCAGTCATGCATCCAGACAACGCACAAGACGTTCTGATGAAAATATCGAAGCTGTACGAGCCAGTATTGAGGAGACTCCATCGACATCGAGTTATCGCCGCTCTCAGGAATTAGACATCTCTCGCACCACTCTCCGACGCATAATTCATAAAGATTTGAAGATGTTTCCATATAAAATTCAAATGGCACAAAAACTAAACCCAGCTGATTATCCGCGACGCCTTAATTTTGGCAAACAAACAAATGGGTCAACTTTAAATGGCCTACCCTGTACTTCATGTATGAGCAGAAAATAAATCAAAAAATTTATAACTGCATAAAATGCCTAAATAAATTATAAAAAATTAACTATATAATAAAAAAATTAAAAAAAAAGAAATAATAATAATTACTATTAAGGCGTTTTAGGTTCATTAAGATGAACAAACTTAAAAAATGCTGTGATAAATTAGACATTCTTATTTTTTTTAATTTAATGATTTTACGAAATTCTTTTTTATTTGTTTTTTATTTATTTTTTTGTGGTGACCCTGAATATTTATTTCGCTGTTGTTCTATTTGTCAACAATTAATAAAACACCAAAAATAAACGCTAAGGTTGTCATATATTATTTGTTTACAAACTATGCTCTTCTCAAGGATATGCAAGCCATGGCAATGACATTGTCAACTAAGGGTGTGACAAGTATAAGTGTATGTTGTACAGATATTTTTAAAAATAAAATAGTTTTTCATATGTCAGATTTTAAAATAGTAGATTTCATATTTTCAAATAGCATACAAATATTACAGATTGCAAAACAGGAAAAATCACTGAGGCACACACAAAATGTAGAAAAATTCAATTAACAATCAATTAAATGAAAAAAAAAATTAACGCAACAAACAGACGACGAGATTGAAAATATATAAAGCAGAAATAGCCACAATGCGGTGGTGTCAAAGTTCAAAATTGTAAAGAGCACCAAGCGTGGATTTATTGTACATTTTTCTGGTGTGCTGTTAGGCAACAGATGCCACCAACAAAACACGTACACATACAAATTTGTTTTCATAAAAATAATTTACACCGCAGATGCATACAAAAAACGCTATGTTTATAATTGAAAATAGTACTTTGATATGGTAAGCACACAAGCAGCATTCAATCACACGCTATAATTTATCGAACGGATGTTGTGGCAAAGTGCAGCATAGCACAGCATCAGCGCTCGACAGGCAGCAGGCCACAGCCACTGATAATTGTGGCGTTGAATGAGATGTGAAGTGCTATCTGGAGCGTTTGCATACCCACATGCACTTAGAAATTCGACATACTTAGATATATACACACTGCATGCATATAAATATATATATCGTGTTGTGCGTACGTGCCTAACACGCTTCCCCATTGTGGCACGTAGTGTATTGAGCCGCAAATGCTAAGCAGTGATGCTGATATGAAAAAGCAAAATAATTTGTGGTAGCGCAGCGTTAGTGAAACAAACTTGAAATATTCAGTTTTTTTCAAAGTTTTCAGCTTTTATCCCTGGTTTTTATATCCTGAACAGGGTCTGTCCTTTTTTATATACGCTAACTAGTCACCTCAGTTTTTGAGATATCGATCTGAAATTTTGCACACGTCTTTTTTCCTTCAAGTAGCTGCTCATTTGTCGGAATAGCCGATATCGTTCCACTATAGCATATAGCTGTCGTACAAACTGGTCGATCAAAATCAAGTTCTTGTATGGAAAACTTTTTTATTTAACGAGATATCTTCATGAAATTTGGCATTGATTATTGTCTAGGACAGCGCTACAATCTCCGAACATAATGTTCAGATCGGAGCACTATAACATATAGCTGTCATACAAATTGACCGATCAAAAAATGTTATATTTGTGAAGGCTATTATGTCTCCGCTCCAACCGAAGTTAACGTTTTTTTTTTTGCCATCCAAACTTGTTGTATAAGTCAATATAAGCGTTTGTGTACAAAACAATAACACAACAAACTGCATAAGAGACCAATGCAACTGTGTAAATACTAGGAGAAAATATAAATCATAAAATGCAAATGAAAGCACGTACAATTGCAATTGTATGTACGTAGTTGTTTGTAGCTATATATAATTACATATATATAGTAAATATGTACAATTTTGTACATACATATATGCGTATAAACGTCAGCGAAGTGAGATTTCTCAATACTTCATATTCAATTAAGTATAAGCACAACAGAAATTGATTGAACCATAAAGTTCGTAATTTATGCGTGATCTGCTAGTAAAATCCAATAATAAATAAGTATATGCAATAGTATAGGAAATGAATCAGAGTCACTTGAATGAATATTTATAAGATATATATAAAAAGTTTTCAAGAAGCCGCAAATATTAGTGGATCACTTTTTGCTATGCTGAGCAAGAATGTAGGAACCTTAAAAACCAGTTGTTTTACAAAACTTACATTTGACTGTAAATGACATTGACTACTCTAATCTACATATGCATATATGTATATTAAAATCTATATTTAAATTTTGTATTAAATTAACAATGAAATATAAAATTCAGAATTCATAGCAAAGCTTTTCAGAAACTGGTTGCTTTATATTAGCCAATTGTTGTTGTTGTTGCGACAGAATTCAGCCAAGTTGACAGTCCATGACCGGATAAAAAATCCGAGTCCTTTCCCGGGTTTAACGTAGACCCGACTGCTGTCTATTAGCCAGTAGGGAAAAATATGCTTCGAGTCGCAAAGAGTTAACTACATACATGTGTGCGCGGTTGCACTTAAGTACGACTTACGATCAAAAACACGAGCTTTGAATAAATAAAATATCCGTGTGTTATTTAAATAATTATGGCTGCTCAGAATGTTAACAAAGCGCTTATCAGCAAATTAAAATCGATTTAAATATTTTTAACGGAATTTCAAAAATTATTTTCGTAAAACGCAATAAGTAAATAATTTTTTTAAAAGCCCTTGACAGCAATTAAAATTGATACAGTCAAAACAGGCTAAAAATGGAGTGTGCACAGGTGTTTTTTGAAACCAAAAAATTTATGTACGTACATACGTAAGTTATTATAAACAAATGCACAACATTTAAACTCCAAACATGTTCTCGTTAAACGCACATAAAATTTATTTAAGTAAAATTAGCAAATGACGAAGAAAAACAAAAACGAAACCGACCGACCTTTGCTTATGACCAGCGCGAGTGCAACAACCAGCACACCGAGTACAGTGACTTTGAAAGCAAAGGTTAAACAGCATTGCTAGAAGGGCGGTCTGCATTCAAATGCCATTCAAATCGGTTAAAAACGCTACCTGTACATTTAAATTATAATTTGTAATTGGCTAAGCGCATAAACATTGATCAGGCCATTTTAATAGAGTTTCCGACACACTAAAAAAAACATTATGAATCAGCTGACTGTGTTTGTTTCACGTCACGTAGTAATTCAATTGAAATAAATATTGAATCACGGTTGTATTTTCCAATTATGCTGTCCAATTACCACCACAATATTTTGAGCTTCCGCCATAATTAGGCACAAACAAAAATAGCTATGATTAAAAGAATCTTAATTGAACAAGAAGTCGTAAGCAAATACAACTCACAAATAACAAACCTGACCGACCTTCAAGGTTGTGACGCAGTTATGACAGCAAAACAAATTTAAATGCAAAAGAAATAATAAAAACAAACAACTAAAAAAAATAACTAAAAAAAAAATAACTAAAAAAAAATAACTAAAAAAAATAACTAAAAAAAAATAACTAAAAAAAATACGTAACAAAAAAACTAAAAAAACGCAATTTTCGATTGCACCGAAGCTATAACACACTTCAATAAAATACGAAGTTGAATTACCCTAAACAACTTGTTCGGAGTTTGTAGAGTTGCTTTGGTTAATAACATTTCCGAATTTCGTGAAAATAACTTACCTAGTAACCAGTTTTCCACAAAAAAATCAAACAGTTTGTATAACAAATATATCTTATAGTGGTCCATTAAGGTTAATTTTTTTAGAAAGCTGTATTCTAATTTCAATGTCATCCGTAAACTATCAGCTTACTTAGAAACAATATTTCAGTATGCTAACTCACTAACGCGAATATACTAAGCATATAAAGAGCAAGGGTTCGGACCTAAAACCAGAAATTCGTTTTAAAAAAGATAACTTCTAAATAAAACTACTCGTGTGCATACGTATGCTCGAGTTGTTCGACGTCTTAACTTAATGGAAAATTACTGGCCCAAGCATAACGAAGAAGAAATATAAAGAGAAAACGAAATTTCAGGGCAATAACTTGCAAACTTTAATTCAACTCACAAAGCAGCCTGTCGAGAGAGCTATAAGCATTCTAAAAACATACTCGTGTACTTATACTCGAGTTATTCGACACTTAATGGAAAATTACTGGCACAACGAAGAAGAAATACAAAGAGTGAACAAAAATTCAGGGCGATAACTTGCAAACTTTAACTCAGCTAGTAGAGCAGAAAAACCGAGCAAAGTGGATGAGCAAAAACTGAATAAACCGGACGAGAGAAATAAGTATAACTGTAGAGAATGACAGAAAAGCAATGCATAAAAGTTAAAAATACTAAATAATTTTGTCTCAAAGCTACAGACTTCCGCTACCTTTATGTTTGTGATGCCGTTACTCCAAACAAAAAAAGAAGGTACAAAGAAGATATTGCATATAATGGAGCGCGGAACGAATTTCTAAAACAAAAATCATACAACAAATATCCGCGTACATACACATATTTAAATGCACATACTATTAATTAGGCGCAAAAACGACGCGAAGATAACGCCAATATTTAGCTATTACTCAGACAGACAAATAAGCCAGTGTTTTCTAAGCTTTGTCTAACGGCCAACTTAGTTTTATTTATAACATGACGTGATATGTGAATTTCTACAAGCGCTAAAAGCAGCTCCAACCATTTGGAGAACAGTGCGAAAGGTAGCAATATTTTATAGATTCACGTAAAGCTTACAAAGTTGCTTAAGTAAGCTCTCCAAAAATATCAAGAAAGCAAGTTCATGTCGAGTTTTTTCACAGTACAAATACAATTGTTAACTCAACGAACCAAAAATCGAGTAAGCAACTTTATGATTTTCTTTATTTGCGAACAATACGAAATACTGCAGAAGAAATTATAAAATAAAAGCTCTGTCTTGCTTACAATAAGCCAAAATGTAGCTAACTCTAACCAACAACAACAACAATTGCACAAATGTTTATTAACGAAAGCGAAAACAGACACTGACTGACACTGTGTTTTCGTCATATTTTCATGGCAAAGCGGTTAGGGTTAATTATTGCATATTTTTTTTTGACAATTTCGATTGCATCTTTAGCATACGATGTGTGTATGACGGCCATACTTGGAAGTCGAGGTTATGTGTGACAGAAACTGACAATTGTTAAGTCGCACGCGCGCACTTTTCCGTGGTTATATAAGGCAAGAAAATAAAAGCAAATGCCTAAACAGCAAAGCCAATTGCATATTCGATACGAAAAAGAGAAACTTTTTGTTTAATATTGGAAAAGTCGCTGCCGTACTACGAAACTTAGTACTGATCTAAGCCTAAGGAATCGTAGTAATACGAAATTATGCTTTAAATTATAAAATAATTATATTTTAATAATTTTCTACCGTTCCTATTCCGCACTTATGCGTACAAAGTGCAAGTCATGCTAATGGCAACGATCAGTGGATGAAGAAAAACAACAATTGATACTCTTGCTCGTTTCGCCTTTTTACATTTTGGTGTTCGTGACTTTGACTTTAAACCAATGTGCTCGCTTTGCTGTTACCGTTTCTTTTTTGGCAGCTTTCTAGTATTTTCGCTAACAATACAAGCATTTTTTTGTTTTTTGGATCTTTGTGGTTTTCGAGTATTTTAACATTGCGTCTTGCGTTTGAAGGTCATTACACACAAGTTGAAAAGGAATGAGTTTTGTATTAAAAAAAAAAAAGGAAGCGTGTTTTAAGCAATTTTATTTAAAAACTGAAAATTTTTAAAAATTTAAAAAATATATCATTTCTGAAAAAAGAGGACTCACTCTACATTTCACTTTAAAATTATATTAGCAAAAATAAAAACATTTCTTAATGCCTGCGTCAGCGAGAAGTTCAACGAAATGATACACATACATACATACATATGAGCAAAAATATTTGACACCAAATAAGCAGCCAATAAATTAATTTGTCAAAAGCAAGCCGTCTACAGCCCTCCAAGTGTATAAATATTTGTGAAAAGCAGCTCATTAAAAAAAAAGAAATTCGTTAACAAAATCAACCTCACATTAAGGGTAGTAATTTCCAGAGGTAAATGATACAATGTATAAAAAACGCTTTTCAGTTTCAAAATACATAAAGAATTTGAGGATATATGGCTGCTATGGCTGTTATGTGTGTTTATCATCGTGCTGAGCTCGCCAAGCTATAATGTGTCAGCGCAGACAACCGCAACACCACAGTTGTTCTTTGTTCAGAATAGACATTGTTACCTGAGTTGATTAGTGGATTAGGTTAAAATACATTGTCTGACCAACACTTGAAGGCAGTAAAACTTTCGTCAGTTATTTTAAATATTGCATAGACTACTTTTAAACCAAATGACCAGTAGGGGCACTGTAGAAAGCAACCCTGAAAAATCGATCCAATGTTATATGCAATAACAAAATAAGAAAAAACGTTGACTTAAATTGCAACGAAGCCATAATACCCTTTACAAATAAAACGTTTGCATACAAAAATTAGATTTTTAACGATCAGTTTGTATGGCAGCTACGAGTATACCTACAAAAAAACTGGCCCGAACTGAGCAGTTTGTTCGGCGATTATTGCGTTGCTTTGGACAATAATCTGTGCCAAATTTCATGCAGATATCTCGTTAAATAAAGAAGTTTTCCATACAAGCACTTAATTTTAATAGGCAGCTGTATATGCTATAGTAGTACAATATCGTTGGTTCTCACAAATGAATAGTTGCTAGAGAAGACAAGTATGTGTGAGAAATTTCAGGTCGATATCTCAAACACTGAGGGAAATAGAGGCTGACAGCCAGGCGGACATGGCTAAAACGACTCAGCTCATCGCGCTGATCATTTATATATGTATGTGACCTGGTCTACGAAAAGGGGGCTTAGGTGTCAAAAAACAAAAAAAATTAAATAAATAAATAAAAAATAAAAATAAAAAAAAAATAAAAAAAAAAAAATTCGAAAAAAAACATAAATAAAAAAAATTGATTTTTTGATACCTAAGCCCCCTTTTCGGAGACCAGGTCACATATACATTTATATATTTTATAAGCTTTCCGACATTTTCTTCTGGATGTTACAGAGTTCATATGACATACTTAATATCACTGTTGAGGGTATTAAAAAGTACGTTAATAGCAGTGCAACTTACATAATTTAATCTTTGCACTGCCAGACTGTCTAGTCGAGTCGCGTATTGAATGTTTTGCTTGTCCGACAGATGCTTTCACTACAAATTAATAAGTTGTGTTAGCACGTCAATGCTTCGTGTACTTGATAAACTTAGTTCTTTTTTGCTTGCTTGTTATTTAACAAGCGCTTGTTAAATAAACAGCGCAATATAATATGATAGCGATAAAGGTGATACGTAGTTGTAATCATAAAAGCTATAAGTATGTAAAATTGTTATTGCGAGAGAGTAAAATAATTAATAAACTCAAAGAAAAGCAGTTAGTTTGACGTCACAAACTAAAAAACAACAATAAAGGCGGGTGTGTGTTATCAACAAAAATATGTTTTTACCAAAAAATCACTCAATATTGGCAGACATTTAAACGCCTACCAACGTGATTCATAACTTTACATACAAAAATGTTGGGAGTTTTAAATACGTAAGTTTATGACTCTTACGTATCCAGTGAATTTTTCCATGAACACTTTTATCGGTATGATTTTCTGACACATATTGCTTTTCATGAACTTCCATAAGTCAAAGTTCTTCATAGCTCGAACACTTGAATTTGCAAAAGAAGTCAAATTTCATACAAATTTCCTGTCATAACTCTAAGTCTCTCTATATCGAATTGTTTCTGTGAATTATGGTAATTCGCGTTAGGGAAGTTCAACTGTACTAAGAATTATGCATTCAGAAAACTCAAAGACTTCGATTCAAAATGAAAACAAATACATATATTCATCCAATGCCCTAATTTCGAAACTGACATAGTACTGCATGGACAACCATATGTTTTTAAACAACACACAATGCCAAATTTGTTTCGAAACAAACATATTAATTATGCAACCTTCTAGTATATAATATATATGATTTAAATTGTATATGCAGCCATTTAGTTAGCGCAAATTAAAACGGTCATGAATTGCACACTAAACAATCAGCTGGACTCAAAGCCAAACAAATAAAGAGCGTAATTGTATTCGACTTTATTTGCTCGTACATATTTATTTATAAAAGAAAAGGTCTCACTAGTTGTGCATAATTAAAAATAAACTGCATATTTGCCAGGCAGCGATTTTGCACTGTCCGCTTACAAGAGTGTACACTGCAGCTAATCATAGGTACTTAACGCATAGAAGCACCTTCAGTCAGTCGCCTGGCGCTAAAAATACGCGCATATAGTATATGGTACTTGTGTGTGTACGTTTGTTAGCCTTCTGCGACCGACCGTATGGAATTAGAAAATTAAATTAATTAAATTATCGCGCATGTGCACCTAACACTTCATTGAGTAAGCAATAGCCAGGAACGGAATTGAGGGAGGCAAGTGTAAATAATGTTGAATGACAATGCCGTCTATTTTGTTAGACAAGCAAAAACTCTAGTACACGTGATGCAACAATTGGAAAAATCGCAAGATAATAAAAATATATTTACACAAATGTAAGCAAGAAATATTTAAATGAAATTTAATTTACAGCACATTGACTTTTAATTTCGCGCTCGCCAAATATACATACATATGTATATAGGCATATGTTTTTCGAATGCATTTTATCAACTTATTTTAAAGCAATCTCTTCAATTAGCTAGGCAAATATTTAAACGGTTTATTACTAAATTTTACTATAACAATATTAAAGTTATATGACGTTTAACGCAGAACAACATTTTGAAGACGTGAGAACCATGGTACAAGGATGAGAACTTTCGAGTGCATAAAATAAATCGCACTGCAGTTAGCATACGCAAAGTCAAAGCTTCAAGGTCAAATTAACGAATTACGTAAAATGAAATGATAGATAAAGCAAAGATACTTATATCAGTGTTGACAAAGCGCATATAATTGAAGTCAGCGCTGCATTTAGTAAACAACTGAAACGATTTGTCATCATTACCGAACGCAACAAATATTGACAAAAAACTGCTGAGTGTTTTGCGATCACAAGTGATTGCCGAATATAATGGCACTTTTTCTAGATTTATAAATCAGCTGATCAAATGTCATAACTGATGATGTGTTATCACCAGTGATTGCCGAATATAAGTACTTGTGATGTCACTTTTTCGAGATTTACAAACCAGCTAATCAGATATCATAATTTCTCTAAAAAAACGGCAAGGAAACTAAAAAAGGAAAAGAAAATCCCTTAAAAAATGCTACAAAACTACATTGCACAACCTTTTTCGTTGTTGCACAAGCAGTTAACTCCATAGACACTGCTGTGAGTCAGTGATTTTTAATTAAAAAAATTACCACCAACAGCAGAGGCACTGCGCTTGGCAGGATTCCGTCAAAAGGGTGCAACCTATACGAATATAAAAATGGACGCGTGTCAGAAGAGGGTTGACACTTATTTACATACGATTGAATGTCGAATAAGTACGTGCACACGTCAGCGACAAAACCGCCCGACGGCTTTTGTTGAACAGTTTTTGTTTAACGGCTTTTGTTTAACGGCTTTAATTATCTCTATATTTAATGCAAAGGTGTGTTAAATAAAACAAGTTATGGGTAGAAAAATCATTAAAACAGCCAGAGCTTCAGCTAGGGGTTGAAACTGCCTACAATATAAGCTACGACGTAAAAGTAGCAAAACCGAAATCAACACAAAAAAACAATACCAAAAACAAATTTCAAGCTGACAGTGTCATTGCTAAGCCTTATTTTGAATTTTATTTTTAGACTTTCAACATGCATATTGTGTCGACATTTATGCGCACGAATGGGTCAATGAATGCACAATGTGATCGATTTTTCTAAAGGTACCATATAGTAATTTATTCTAACTCCTTTGTGTGGCATATGCCAGTAGGTATACTTGACAACAGCAAGCGTCGTAGCGTTGCTTTCCACTCGACTTGCCAGCCGACGGTGGTGTCATATACCGCTTGGAAAACAATATTTAAAAAAATAGCAGTGAGCAACATCAAATGCGCTTCGAGTGACAACTGCTGCTGTTGCACACTCCACTTGACCACTATGCAAAATGACGGCTGCGAAATATGAATTGTCGTATGACCCTGCCAGCTGCTGGCAATTTCACAAAATCAGTTGCTTGAAACTACACACGCTTGCAAGCAAAAAAGCGATGTAGCTAGCAACATTTATAAATGTTGGATTTCTTTTTCAAGTACATTATGTACATATGTACATACATATATATTACAAAAGCAGCAGCAGGAATGTTGTAGGTAAGCAATGTCTGAGCTGATGAACTATGAAGTTAAAGTTATCTTCAAGTTAAATACGTAAATTTTCAGTAACGAGTAACCGGGAGATCGGCAGTCCATTATACGAAAATTTCACTTAATTGTGCAAACAAACACAACAGTACAAATTTATTAGTGGCAACTGCTGTACACTACTGACCATTGTTTGACGAAGTGTCGCCACCAATATTGCTATTTACACAATAATGTGTTAAAATTACATAACGATTTCCAAACACTTGAAAATCTCTACATAGAAATAGTGATGAGACACTTATGTGCAGCGGCATTGCATTTCGCCATAAATAGCAGTGGAGTGCTCAACCAAAAATATGTCTGTGGTAACTATTTATGCCTTAGAAACTGGAAAATATTTAATTACCACAAAAATGTTGGCGACTGAAGCTAAAGTTATAAATAAGTAATGGCGACGCCTGGTTTTATGTCTGTTGCCAAGGCGGATTTATTTACCTATGCAGCGCGTAATTGGCTTCCTTGCTTCGTCACTGCAGGTGCAGGGCTAAAAGTCAAAAGCAATTGCAGCGCATTGTCTGCTTACTGGTGTAAACAAATATGTAGATACGTATATATTCCTGTATGTTTACAAATAATTTAAAGGATGTAGACAGACTATGTTCAACTCAAGTTGCAATCAAGGCATTATTTTGTGTAGCGTTTATTTGTTTATATACATGAAGCATGTGCGCGCAACATGTTTATAAACAATAAACAAAATTTATTTGTGAATAATGAAAGTTAGACGACTTTTAGCTCGCAAGAGCTGTGTTGAAATATAAATAATGTTGGTATAGAAATGGTATATGCACATATGTATGTATATAATGCATGTAGAAGAAATAATACTTTCATTTATTTTAAATTTATTTCTTCTTTAAATTTAAAATTTATTTACAAATTAATTTTTGTGCATTTGTATTATGCATTCTAATTTATCTTATACGCTTTCGATACATATAACTTCTTATGCATTTTTAATAAACCTGAAAATGTATCTTATACGCTTAGCCGTCGCTGCCATGGCTTCGTAAAGGGTGATTTTTTAAGAGCTTGATAACTTTTTTTTTAAAAAAAACGCATAAAATTTGCAAAATCTCATCGGTTCTTTATTTGAAACGTTAGATTGGTTCATGACATTTACTTTTTGAAGATAATTTCATTTAAATGTTGACCGCGGCTGCGTCTTAGGTGGTCCATTCGGAAAGTCCAATTTTGGGCAACTTTTTCGAGCATTTCGGCCGGAATAGCCCGAATTTCTTCGGAAATGTTGTCTTCCAAAGCTGGAATAGTTGCTGGCTTATTTCTGTAGACTTTAGACTTGACGTAGCCCCACAAAAAATAGTCTAAAGGCGTTAAATCGCATGATCTTGGTGGCCAACTTACGGGTCCATTTCTTGAGATGAATTGTTGTCCGAAGTTTTCCCTCAAAATGGCCATAGAATCGCGAGCTGTGTGGCATGTAGCGCCATCTTGTTGAAACCACATGTCAACCAAGTTCAGTTCTTCCATTTTTGGCAACAAAAAGTTTGTTAGCATCGAACGATAGCGATCGCCATTCACCGTAACGTTGCGTCCAACAGCATCTTTGAAAAAATACGGTCCAATGATTCCACCAGCGTACAAACCACACCAAACAGTGCATTTTTCGGGATGCATGGGCAGTTCTTGAACGGCTTCTGGTTGCTCTTCACCCCAAATGCGGCAATTTTGCTTATTTACGTAGCCATTCAACCAGAAATGAGCCTCATCGCTCATCGGACGTAAAGCGCGAAACACATTTCGAACCGAACACTGATTTTGGTAATAAAATTCAATGATTTGCAAGCGTTGCTCGTTAGCAAGTCTATTCATGATGAAATGTCACAGCATACTGAGCATCTTTCTCTTTGACACCATGTCTGAAATCCCACGTGATCTGTCAAATACTAATGCATGAAAATCCTAACCTCAAAAAAATCACCCGTTATAACCTTCAAGATTCAGAATGAAAAACGCAAAGGCAATAAAATGACTTTATTGTCGTCTTGTGAAATATTTAGCGTACACAAATTTATTTTGTTATGACACTTGGCAAATGCAAATGCAGCAAATTGGTAAACTAACAAAAATGCATAACAAAATATGAAATAATATTAATACACATGAAGAGTAGAGCAAAACAGAAATCTAAAAGGGAAAGACTAATAAAAATAATAACAAAAATGGTGCATATATATGTAATATATAAATATAAATAAAATTGTGCTATTAAAGACATAAACTTTAGCATTTATGGCAGGTAAACAAACATCTATTATCAAGCTAAAAAAAATTATTTCAAAATAACCTTCAAAAATAATCGAAATACACACGAGATATAGCAGTACTTTAAAAAGCGACGCGTGCACAAACTCGTGACCAAGTTTGTTAACATATTTAAGTATAATACGGTTATCACAACCGAAGTTTTCAATCGCCTGTAATATGGGTCAAACTTATGGCATACTACAACGTTACAGCAGTGGGTATTACTCACATATTTGCTTAACGAACGTAAGTATGTATGTTTATAAGTACATGGTACATAGGTTTGGCGAAAAGACGCTTATCAAAAATATAAATTACGCATATAAAATCGTAAAAAAACCAACCTAACCACACTTTTTTCGCAGAACCCAATTAAAGAGCTTAAAGCTAAATCTAACAAAATAAAAAGTTCTATGAACAAACTTAAGGGTGTGTAGGTACATATTTATGTATGTGCTTGTAGATATGTAGAAATAACAGCTATGTATATACGTATGTAGGTGTACTGCATATACAAACATACAAACGTCTGTGTTTAGAGATTGGCTGACGCAATTCTAGTACAATACGAAACTTGAATATGCTTTTTTTAAACTTTTGTATATTTTAGATTTTATGCTTTGACTGCGAGTGTGTGTGTGCTTAAGTAGCGCACGCGAATATTTATACTATAATGAAATAAATATAAACAAAGACAATGAAAACAAAATTTCTATACAACATTAAAAAAATTACAGTTTATAGATTGGGTGCTATACATGATGAAAACAGCAACGGGTGGAAGCGGAAGGCCACTGAAACAGCTGGTAAGAAACTGCTTGAAAAGTAAATTAAACAAAGAAATACAGAGCGCGAACAAAATGATAAACGGACTGTATATTAGGGCTGTTGTTGGTGCGGAACATAATGAGATTAACAGCAGTTGCGCTTTGCACTGGTAGTAGTGCCTTTTCGTGAAACAAGTGGAAGTGAAATTTGAAAAAGAATAAGCAAATTGTCATTATTTATTAACCAGCAAGAAATGTAAAAAAACGGTTTACAAAAACTAATTTCTAACTTACGCAATTCTGAAAATATCTTTGCTTTTGACAACAATTTAAAGTTATTCAACAAAATGGTACTGTTTCTACACGCAAATTTGCAAAATTTTCTAGATATACGAAAGTCACCTTGAATAAAATTTGCTTGTGCAAAGTCAAAGCTTATAGATGTCAGTTCATTACTCGAAATTTAATTATGTAAAAAAACTTAAGAAAGCTTCTGGCATATAACAATTTTGGAAAACAAAACTTAAAAAATCATCTACAGACTGAGAACCTAAGAAAAATGCAGCAATTGCTGCAAAATTTGTGGGTCATGGCAAATTAGAAATTATTTAATAAAAAAGCAGGGCACAGATGTTTTGACTTGACGAAAAATTGCAAACTTTTATAAGCTATGAAATAATTTCTATTTGCTGCCACTTAAACAAATACATATTTAACTGCTTTGCGTTTCTTGTGTTGGGTTATTGAAGCTCAGCTGTGAACGCACTGGCAGCTGGAACAAATACAATACCAATGCATGAATACAACTACAGTGTTAGTGCGCGCGTCGCACCACCGCCGCACCTCACCCACAAATACCAGCATACAAAACTGTATTCTGCGGAAACTTTTGCTGGAGCTTCTTCATTTTCTATTTTATTTATTTAATTGATATTTTTTCGAAGTTATTTTATTAATTCTGGAGTTAGCGACTTTTTTTTATAGCAAATTGAGACAAATTTCAGCAGAGCGAGTAAATTGGCTATGCATGTATAGGTGCAGAACACACAGATACACAAATAGACACAAATAGATCTGCCGTTAAAAGTTACAATTTGCTATGCAAATTATTCAAAATGTAGAGAAGTTTCTTGAAAAAATTCGACAGAAATACAGCTACAGAAATAAAACTAGCGGATTTGGAGACAACAACATTTTTGAGCTTTGCACTTCTAACAAAATCATATGTATGTTTATAGTAATATTAGTAAATAAAGTGTTGTACACTTAAGTATGCTTACATTTTGACAGCCATTTTGGTTTATGTTGCGCAGGAATGTTGTATCAGTTTAAGCTTTTATTTAAATGTGTAGAAAAAATTTCGCTATTGCACTAAAAAAAACTTGTTGGTACTTATTGTAACGTTGTTTCTGTTACTTAACATTTAATTTACGTTTGTTATTAGTCTAAGAGCTCTCTGTGTTTTTTTTTTGTTTTCTACCACTAATTTGTACTTTTACAAAGTTATCACAAAAATTTCAACTTTCGCAAAAAATACGAGTGACGAAATGCAATTGTTTTTTAAAAATATTTTCTTGGTGTTTTACGTTTGCGGAATTTAATTTTCCATCACCGTCCAGTTTTTTCAATATGGTTGGTGAAACAAAGAATTTTTGATTTTCTTGCTTCACGAAGACATTTTGGTTCTGTTTTTATTACTGTCGTCTTGCAACAACTTATTTTCTTACACAATAAAGTTTTTTTTTGGAGTTATCGATTTTTCATCATAACTTGCTCATATTGCAAATGTATGTTCAAATTTACAATGCCATTTTCATTGTATACGAAGCGTTAACTAGTTTGTTGCTTAATACGTCTTTAAAACATTTTAATGTTTAAAAGCATTATATTTTATTTTAGTTATTTTATATTGTTAAATGCTTAGACACTTTGCTTCAGTTTGATTTCACGTTACACATATACATAAATTACATGCAGATTACAAAAAAATAAACTGTTGGTACTTTATTCAATTGTTGCCAAACATAAACTAAAACAGCTTGAGCCAGAGCCTACAGTGAGTCGCATAGCTGCAGCCAGTCACGAATTGATTTCGCACCGAACAAACCGAAAACGAAATCATCTGGCCATGGGCTGTACACAAACAAAGGCCATTCGGGTGCGTTGAAACCAGTGCTCGTATTAAGGCTGCCATTACGGGAGAAATAATGCAAATTATTTTATCAAAAAAATATTTGGAAAAAACAATATAGTAGAAACCACTCATATTAAAACAAAATTTGAGCTTTGATTACAAAATGGTTATAGATTGGTTATAGCTGACAGTGGATGGTGAAAATTTATCGTAAACAAAAAAAAACTCAATTTCGATAATTTATAATGATAAGTTAAAAGCTAGCGAAGTCATGACATACTAAAAGTATGAAAAAAAATAAGCGTGGTCAAGGCTCAATTTTTTTGCGATTTTCAATAAAAAGCTAAGTTGTAGCAAAAATTTCCTTTAGACAAAAAGTGTAGATGAAAACATTATCTTAAAGAAATTTATAAATACTTTCTTCCCAGAAGCCAACGTTTCCGAGACATAACAGTAGGTACTATATTGATCTGATCAATACATCTTATGTATGTATGTATATAAAAACAACTAGCGGCTGGTTGTAACCTTCAATGTTTACTTTGACCGGATTATATCTCCAAAATCAACGGATGAGTCGCAATACGGCATTTCTAAGCCCAGTCTGCTATTATAAATTACAGAATTCCAGTGTTAAAAATGTGGCAACATGACATGTAGATATCTATAGAAACTTTTTGGTATACTTTACCGAGGTTTCACGACGCAAAGTGAAATCCATTGTACAAACATATGAGCAAACAATACATGTACATTTATGTCTATGTGTGCGTAAGACTACTGTGTACAGCTAAGCTACAAAAACAAAACTGTACATAGCCAGAATTGGCTGATGGTGGACAGACAGCGAAAATAACGCACACAACAATATTTTGAATTGTTTCAGCCAACCCCGTACTAACCAGCTACAATAAAAAATTGTATCGGTGTGTATTTTAGCTCAGTGTTTGTAGTCACCTACTCCGCGTATCTGCGCTGGTATTTGTCAAGGTGGAATGGTTGTGAAATGGAACGGAACGGTACGATCGAAATAAACATGGCTGCCCTTTTCTCTTTACTTGTTTATTATGCCAATGTTCAGGTTTCCCAAACAACGGTACGTTATGGCAACGGAACATACTAAACTCTTACTAAATTAATTGTTGATAAGCAAATTGGACTCATTGCACTGCACATAAATGACATTTGTGTTTACATGCGTGTAAAAATATGTTGAAATACTTCTTTATACATATCATATAAAAAAATAAAAATATATAATAATTAAATATTTGTACTCGTATATGTACATACATACATAAATAAATCAAATCACTCCTACTAGCTTTCTCGGCTGTCACTTTATATGACAACAAATAATGCATTAAATTTCAAAAAATCATTTTTTATTTGTTATGAGATTTTTTAAACCAAAATCGGAATTAAAAATTTTAAATTTCATGTTTTATACCAAAATCGGAATTAAATATTTTTAATTTTATTTTTACCACCAAAATCGGAATTGAAAATCTAATTTTTAATCCAAAAATTATTAACCAAAATATTCAAATTCCAAAATATATCCCTAACCCTAAGCATATATGAAGTAATCATACAATTACCACAGCAGCCTGTTTTCTTTAACGAAATTGACGCAGATTTTATCAGGCCAAGGGCTGTTATTTCGAGGATTCAACCCTGTATGGATCGATAAGTTATAAAATAATCCATAGTTTTTTAAACTGATAAGTATTTATTTATAAAAAAAATTTATGAAAATTTTACTTTCTTATAATTTGTGCACATAGTAAGAAAATCTCGAAAAAAAAGATATTTTATTTGCCTTTCCATAATATTCTTAAAAAACAAAGCGACAGGAAATAGTCATATGTAATGAAAAAAAGACAAGCATTGATAATTCCAAACATTATACACTTAGAATACATTTTTGAAGTTTAAAAGACTCTTTAACATGCTTAGGTTAAGTATAAAGAATATTCGAAATACAAAGAAATATATAGCCTGAAAAACACTGCAAATCAAAACAAAAACTGGTTTTAGTAAATTCTTAAATAATACTGCCAATATTATTGAATTGAGCATAGAATGGCATATTTGCTTTGATAGTACTGCCTACAGATAGTACATACTGAAACTTTGTATTAAATCTGCAGTCATATTGCTGAAGTACAGATAGAATCTCTTTATTTATATAAACATCCATATATTTGCATATATTCTGTCGGAAACAATATGTGTGCATAACAAGCGATAATTGAAATGATAAAAATGCTTAAACCTTTAGAAAAAGGGAGCACAGAAAAAACAAAGCATTATTATCTCTGTTGGCATCAGACACCTATTTAAGCATTCTATTAATGTGCATAGATTGATGTAAACGGAAGTTTATCTGCATATGTACATATGTTTGTACTAATTCATTGGTTCATTGATTTACATTGTTTGATTGACACCCTGACAAATGCCTTTAGTTAAATTGATTAATTGTATCGGTCAGTCATTGTGTATTCAAAAGAAAAGAGATAAGAAGCGTTGAAATTGTTTTAGATTTTAGGAGTGGTTAAATGAAATTTGAATACCGCAGCATTTGTAATATATGTACATACATATGTATGTACATAGGCACATACATACGTTGTCGAGCTATGATTATTATTTTTTCCTTATATTTTTTTTCTTTTTTTTTATTATTTTAATTTTTTTATATTTATTTTATTTTATTTACTATTTTAATTTTTTATATTTATTTTATTTTATTTTTATTATTATAATTACTTTATTAAATGTATGCATAATGTAGTGCACTTTTACACATTTTAATTTAATATCGACGCCACACACTTTAAAAGTAATCAGCAGTCATAGTTTTTACTTGCATACTTTCTGCGGCTAAAATGTAAACAAACACTAGTTGACACAGGGTGAACTTTGTAAAATAATATGTTCGCTTTTGCATAACGGTAAATATTTACGTTCATTACACCATGAACTCAACTGTGTAAAATACTAAATATTACAGTACTTTTTCATTCAAAAGTTTTATTAATAAAAATATTGTGCTTTTGTGTATTGTCATAATAAACTTTTTACGTATAAAGCACATAATGATTTCACAAGTTAGTGAAATTAAAATAAGGAAACACTGCTATGGTTGATGTTGTATTTTTAGTCATCATTTAATACATAAAGCATAAAGTTTATCGAAAGCAAAGCATTTCTCTTATCAAACGTATTTTTATTTTGGTGAATACCAGCAATATTATAGTACACATTAACAGGGCACCTTAATAAAATTGTGCTGTAGTTAATTTTACATCATGAATTGACATCAAAGAAAACTATAGTAATTGGGCCCTGTTGCTATGTGCTCGTCTCGCACTTCCGCACACATTCGCTGGGCTGTCACGATCAACCACTGCTTTATTCACGCACACTGCTACATAAAATACTGCGTAGATATAAAAAAAAACTGCAAATGACGTATCATTTCAAATTGCTTTATAGTATTACAAAATATAAGGTAAATCGTATGGGAATTGTTAAATATCTAGTACAACACACTCATATCCTTGTCATTTCTCGTTTGTTGCATTCCTTTCTAATCTTATTAGATTACTATACAATTTTAGGGCACTATCTTATAAGAAATCGTGGGCACCACGAGCATGTTAGAAACTCTCGCATATTTACGCCGTTTAATCCGTATAAACTATGCCGTTTATCAATAAAAATTATTAAGGATATGATTAATTTATTACTTACCCGGATGCTTCTGCAAGTTTAGTCAGTTTTTGCTCTTTTTTATTTGTCCCGGACAGAAGAAAAATATTTCAACACGAATCGAACAAGAATTGTGACATGGAAGAATTTCGATTTTTCTATCTTGACAATTGCCACCATATCGCCGGTGCTGCGAAGTTGGCTGCCGTTCGAAATGTCAAATTCTGGTGGCATATTTGAGTTCGAAATTGTAAAAGGTGCAGGTATTTACTAAATACCAGGGTGACATCTTATTTACATTTTTAAATTTTTTTATTAAGTAATTATGAAGAGAACTTTAATGTTATATACTAACTCAAAAAAAAAATTAATAAGAACATATTTTTAAAATTTGGACAAAGTACATATGTGGAAAGCATGTTGAAAGCATTTCCTTTTCGTTTAAAGCTTAGGAAAACTTCACAGACAGGTGGCGCTGTAACTTATAACAGCGCTGACAAATCGGCTAATGTCATACCGCGTTAGAAGCGTCATTCGAAGACAATTTATACCACGGTAGAGGAGGAGTAGAGAAAGTATCAGCTGATGTTATGTAAACAAAGACACAGCTGAGAGGTGCCACTGTAGAAACGTCAAGTGTACTCCGGGGTTGAGTTTCTATTGGAATCCAAGATGGCCGACTTTTAACCGGAAAATGGTTGCATTGTGTTATTTTCTTAAAATTTATAGAAAAGTTGTCCCAAAAATATTGGTTATATATAAAACTTTAATATATTTCCAAAAGAAAATTGTTTTATTTTAATATATATTTTTAAAGATGAGTACAATATGAGCAAATACATGAAAAATTGAGTTTTTTATTTATGCCTTTTTTTAACTGTGGTAAGTCAATAAATGTTCACCACAGAAAAAAGTTACGAACAAATAAGCAACCGTGCCGAATGGTGGGGTCTAGATTATGCTCATTCACAGCCATATTTACATTTTTGTCATCGTAACGAAGGTTTTTGCAAGACAATTTGTTTGAGTTTATTTCATAATTAAATGCTTTACGATGGCTTATTTAGTTATTTGAATCTGGAAGAAATGTTTACAAATTTCCCTTGGGGCGATAAACAACAAATCGGCTGATATTTTATTCCAATAAAAGTACAAAATAACTAAACATGGCCTCGTTAATATTGCTGCGTAATGGGTCAGTCGCTGTTCCAATTTTATTATTCAAGAGATGAAAAAGCTATGCGCGATGCTGAGAAGTACTCAAATTAGTTGGTCGTGAATTCGAGAAAAAATTTTAAACTCAATGACGTGCTCGTGGAAGGTGCACGTCGCGTTTCTAGGTAAGCTATAATTAAATTTTATTTCAAAAGATTTAATAAGTATATTTTAATTTTTTTATAGATTCAGCGAAGGAGCTGGTGTAGAACGCTAGTCCCAAACCAATGAGCTTTGTGCTTGAGGGTGGGAGCAATTTTTTGAAGAGCAAATACTACGGTGAGTACATTCGGATGTTGCACAAGCTATTGTCAATTGCGCTAAGGATCCCAAAACTGCTAGTCAGGTTTATCAAGCTGTTGGGTAGGTTTAGAGCAAAATTGAATTTAAATAAGGCTAAACACTCAACACCCATCTTTCAGATCAAAGCGTTACCAGTTGAGCGAATTAATTGACTGGTTCCATCGTGTTATGCGCAAAGATGAAAAATGGTGGGGATACCGTCGTTAAGACATGCGTTGCGATCCTACCTTCTGCCGTTAAAACAACAACAACAACAATCCTACCTTCCTATCGAAAGTCAAGTTCACTGAGCTTAAACGCAAATGTATTACCGATGTCGTTTGGATGTACAATTGACCTCCTTGGAAGAGCATGTACCATGGAAATTGCGACCATATCGTGCTGCGCAATATTATGATGCCGAATTGGGAGAGTGGGAGGAACCAGCTCCACCAAAACCGATAAAAGAACTACGTATGTTTGCATAAAACTACTACAATGACAACAACGCTAACAACAGCCAAGCAAATAATAAAAACACTCATCAAATGAAAGTTGGCAGCGTTGGTGACCAAGCAGCGATTTGAAAAATAAACATTTGCATCTACGCGAATTACAATTCGTCTTTACATCTAGTGAATTATGGTCGATTATAAGTGGAAGTTTATATTAAAAAACAAATAAATGTAATTTGGCTAATAATGAACCGCTATTAAAAATTAAGGAATTTGAGTTGTATTTTTAATTGGGCCAAACAAGTTATTATCGATTTGAATAATTTCAAACGGAATATATTTGGAACAATCATTTATTTTTTTTAAATTCTATGCCAGTATTGCTACTGAGCATGGCAAAATAGTGTTGCATAAGCTAATTTAAACTACTTTTTACTACTATATAGATATTGCAAATTCAAAAAATAATTTCTTTAAGAATCCTGTTTATTTAAAAACTTAGCTTAGAACTAAAAAATAATGTGGTAAAACTGTGAGAATAATCAAACACTCCATTTGGGAAAGAGTAGGATTCCTGATCGCCGGCATATAGTTAAATTCTGACATATAAAACGTGTATGTAGTTTGTGATTACAAAAATTTATACTTAAAATTCAGAAAACATGGCTATTATAATTATCTCTTGATTTATCTTAGAGTAAGAAATTGTGTTTTACTGTTCAGACGAATTATTATGATATGTAATACCAAATTTTTCCACAATAGTTATCTCTTTTGGTACCTTCATTACCAAAAATAATTTTCAATTAACTACAACGCTTTAAAATATATAGCATATTTATTTATATCAAGAAGACATAATTAAATCTTTTTAACAGCATTAAAGCATTAAACTTCATTCTATAACAGAAATTGAAAATAGTATTTATACATATACAAATATAGTACTATAAATTTATAATTCAATATTTTAGCATTTTCGCTTTTTGCAACCCGTTTTGACCTCTCGCCACCCTTATTCACCAGAGGTGGCCATGACATTTTTATTTTGACGTACACTTGGGGGGTAGCTTAAGGACTGTGAATGGCTTTTTTTCTATGGTGAATGGGACTTTCCCTACTCCTCTATACCATGATTTATACCATGGAACAGTACACTCCAAAAGAACGCGCTGAAATTGTTCAGCTTTATATTCAAAATAACTTTTCAATTGTGTTAACTCAACGTGCGTTTCGCAAAAAAAATAAAGTGAAAAGTGCTCCAGATAAGAACACAATTAAGTCTTTGTACGCAAAATTTGTGAACACCGGTAATCTCAGTAATGCCAGTCATGCATCCAGACAACGCACAAGACGTTCTGATGAAAATATCGAAGCTGTACGAGCCAGTATTGAGGAGACTCCGTCGACATCGAGTTATCGCCGCTCTCAGGAATTAGACATCTCTCGCACCACTCTCCGACGCATAATTCATAAAGAAATGGCACAAGAACTAAACCCAGCTGATTATCCGCGACGCCTTAATTTTGGCAAACAAACAAATAGGTCAACTTTAAATGGCCTACCCTGTATAAAGCCAGATGAAATCAAAACTCAAAAGAAAAAGAAAAATATCTAATTTAAAAATCATTTACTGAATAGAAAGTATTAAAAATACCACGTACTAATACTTTCGATATAATAATAAAACACTTGAATTTTTGTTATGTCTTATATAAAAAATCTTTAATTCCATCGCAGTAATAAATTCTTAACGCTAAAGTTTTTTTTTGTTTTGCTTTTTCCATATTATATATGTTTACTTGAATATTTCTCTTTTGAGTTCAACAAAGTCAATATATAGTCTATTCACAGATCGATGTGTTATACATATTTATTAAATTAAATATAATTCTTTGATTTCTAACGCTGAGTAGTTCATGCATTTCCAATGGATTATTCCATTTTTTCGCAAATGATTGAAATTAAAAATAAAATAAAAATGTCTTATAAAAATCTTACAGATCGTAATGTTTTGAACGAGGTGTCTTGTTTTTTGTAGCATTTCCACTTAATGTAGAAACATTATTATCCATGTACTGATACATTATTGTTAGCGTTTATCTGTTTCTGTTGTGCTGCAGGTTGTTCTTTGTTTGTATTGCTTATGGCAACAGAATTATTGGTGTTGACATTCGTCCCAGTTTCTGGAATATCAGTTCGTGGCCGTCGGAAGAGTATCACATGTGGTTCAGGCGCGTGAATCATGTAGTGCACCCAGCCTGGGCTCTGCTGCACACCTAAATTTCGCCATTCAGTTTCACTCATTAAATGTGACTTTGGTACCAGCTTCGTTAAGTCCGGCGGAAGAATAACGTGCCTAAATTATTATTATATTTACTTCAATTCACTCAATTGTCGAAAAGTGAAACTCCACAAAATAACCAGATCAAAGCAATTCAAACAAACCTGTATTCATAAATGGCATCGAAGTACTTTTCCGAGTACTGTATTTGATCTGCAGGCATTTTATTTTATAAAAATTATACTGTAATTACTTTACACAAAAAGTACTTAAATATACTGTAATTGCTTTACACAAAAATTGAAATATTTTCCAAATTGCAAATTGCGTCCTTTATTTTCACCTAAAATGTTTAGAAATATCCACTTGTCAATGCTTCTTCTTATACAAGAAAAAGGCACGATGATACAAAACAGAGATGCTAAAACTGTAGTTACCTTTGTATATATAAATAAAGATATATGTGCTCTTACTACACTTACATATGTACAGGAATTCATATAATTAAGAAATTAAGCTTAGTAAATGGGCATTGCTTACTAACATTAAATTCGGTATTCAATCTAATATAATAATTAATTATTCAGAAAGAATATAAAATTGAAATCGTAGCTTTACGCTTACGCGATAGTAATGGTTTTTGGAGAAGAATATAATTACATTTGGACTTATGAACGAATATACTGCGAACCATTTTTGTGTTTCGATACTCCATCCCACTAATGATCAGCTCTGTGTCGCGGATAGTTGCTGTAAGTTATAAGGGTTAGAAGGACTAAAAGTAAATAAACAATATCTTTCAAATGCAAATTACGTTTATTTTGAACTGGGTATTTTTTAGTCATATAACATTTTAATATAAATATTGGTTTGTTCCAGTTTCTGTATTTTACTTCTCTTTCTTGGATGTCTCGGTGTTCAATAAATGGAAATTGAGAAACGGAAACGGATTTCAAATTAATTTCCTTTTAAAAATATTTTTTTATCTTTAACTTTCTGTTGAATATTTACGAATGCCCGTTTTTAAAACTGCAATGTTTTTCGATGTGATAATGCAATAAGCACCTTTGACTAATTATTGCAAATATTTTATATATGTATGTATGTTTTTTTTTGCCTGCAACAGTTGGAATGTGTGTTTATAAAATATTACTTAATAATTCTAGTTTATTATGTAGGATATGATAATTGTG
This sequence comes from Bactrocera correcta, assembly GCA_027475135.1. Lineage (NCBI taxonomy): Eukaryota > Metazoa > Arthropoda > Insecta > Diptera > Tephritidae > Bactrocera > Bactrocera correcta. The sequence goes on from CM050325.1 coordinate 11,871,079, forward strand.
CGAATCTAGTTGACACGAGCCAAAAATACCCAAGTAAAATGCGAAATAAGCCTAAAACAAAACTATGATAAATCGTCGGTAAGCGTTAGACACCGAAAAGGAATTATAATGGAAAAAATTTAAAGAGCGAGAAACATCAGCATGGAATAATAACACAACCACCGTTTACAATGAGCTACCAACGATATACAATTGCACTTCCGACTACAACGAGTATTCGTTCTCGCCAGAATACGTAAGGAGTAAATAGTGAAAGCAAACAAGCGAGTTGTGGATTGATGGTGAGAGTTGTCCAGGTAGAAACGATGACGGGACGGGAAACAAATGCACTTTCCGTTTTTTTTTGTTGTAGTTCCCTCATACAACGACAAATATATTTTACATTTTCATTCAGTGCAAAGAATACCGCTTTTCTTAAACAAATATACTGTGTACATACCGATGTATTTTAAGGGTATACAATTATATGTACTTTTATATATTTCATTATACTTACGAGTAGATACATATGTATGTAGGTATGCCTTTGCATGGAAATATTGGCTTAAGTAAAAAGTCAGCAAGGCAGGCAGGCTGTCAAAGTAGAACATACACAGGCGAGCGCGTACAAGGCACGGAGAAATAGTGTACGCGCAGCAGGAAAAATTAACACAAGCGAATAAAAATACAAGTACTGTAATATAATCAAAGCAAAATATTTGTAATTTTGCAATTAATATAAATAGAGAATTAGATATCTACTCTGCGAACCAAAGACAAATCAATCAGTTATTTGACAAACTTAAGTTTTATGTATTCCATTTCAATGAAATTTGTAAAAAAGTGGAACAGTGTACAAAAATAGATAAAACTCGTGTTCATAATATTGAAAATTTAGTGAACTAGTAAGTGCAAATATGTGTGTCATAAAGACAAATGAGATAATATTTAAATCCGAAATGTGAAATCCTAAATATAAGTGAGAACATTAACATTGATGTATATGCATATAGTAATGTAGTATTATATACATACATATGTATATAGTCTATAGGGAATCATTAATTCGAGTTATGCAAAATTAAAACATGTGTGCTTACCAATAATTACATACATATGCAACATAAGTAATTGCAAATTACAAAATGCATTCCTAAGTACCTGACAGTGCACAAGTGAGCTAGTATTAAGTTAATGGATAACGTGACACAGATGAAAAAGCTAAACGAAACAATCTTCTCTGGTGCTACATTTAATCATCTTCGCTGAGACCGAACTCGTTTTATAGTTTCCTTCTATTTTATTTTAGGAACATATTCTTCTCTTCCTTGAATATTTTAGGTTGTTTCGTCTGTCATAATTTTCTTTTTTATGTGTTTTCGTTTTGTTTTTCGTGCAGAATTTTTCTAATATAATGGCGAAAATAGGAAAGTAATAAGCAACTAATATAATAAATCGAAACCATGTCTTAAATTAGAATATAAATAAAAGCAACTTAAAAAGTTTAAACTACCGTATGTACTTTAAAAGGATCAAAAAATAAAACAGTTATAAAAAATAAAAATATATACATTCAAACATAAGTATATGGTAGTTACTAAAAACTGAGGGCGTTGTATCTATAGTTAATAAAATCACTTGAAAACAAATATATGAAAATAACTTAAACATACGGCCGACTAAAAATGAGTAAAATGCAATAACGGCAGCACCAACATGGAAACAATAGTAACAAAATGAAAACGAGCAGTAGAGAAATCTTAACAATGACCGAATTAAACATTGTCGTTTATTCAATGTGCATACACACACAATTATGAATCCATTTCATATCATTTAACAATTTACACCAAATAAATTAAAACCACCGTTTTCTTCTGCTAAGCTATAAAGCATTAAAAGTAACACAACGATCCTTGATAACAGGTACGAGGATACACTGATATAAATTATCGCCAGCCAATAAAGTGCTCCAATACCAAAATGGCATAAGGTCGAGTTAAAGCTATTCCAAAGCAATTATTTGTATCACATTATCATCATTACCTCAGTCCGTGCTTATTAATCATTCGTGTGTGTTTTAGATTTATAGGTCAACTAAAAATCCGTGTTATTTGCGCAAAAATATAATTATAACGCATAACAAAACAAAACAAAAGCAAGAATAATATACAAATATTTGTCCTATATAACATATGAATAAACAATAACATTTTCTAACTAACACAGCATTTTATTGTTTTTATAACCGTAGGTAATGCACCACGCAGTATGTTTCATGTATGTACAAGGCCTTGTCTAAAAACATGCCGACACTGTAAATTAGAAGCTACATAAACTTACATAGCAGTTATAGTGAGTGAGAGTGAATGCTCAGAATGTATAGAGCTGAAAAAGTAACTTACAAGCAACAGAGCCCAAACAACAAATGGTTCTACAATCAATAGCCGACCAATCGGTTCATATCTTACCAAAGCCAAAATACATCAACCATCATTAGCTGTCTCAGCAGCCAGCCGCCAACTAAGCCATCTAAACCATTGCCGTCAGCCGCCGCCAAAAAAAGAAAATAATAATCACATAAATACACAACAACGCGGGTTAGAGAGGACACATTAACTAGTCAAGTTTGCAAAACGCTTTAGCCAATCAACCTTATCAGGCAAACAACTAACCCGCCCAGGAAACAACACAATTCGGCTCCAAACGCGGTGACGTACTCCTATTAAAATGAATGCCAGTCTCATTTACGAAATCCTCATGTATTTGAATTCGTTTTACTTTGGAATGTACGCCATATTTGAGATTGGTGTCGGTGTTCTGAAGGCAATCGGATTGAATTATACTACGCAAGAGTTGACGCGAGAAGGTTGCATATTACTCGCATTGTGCATTGTGGAAACAATACGAATTGTATTAGGTCGGAAGAGCAGTTTAAGCGATCGAGGTATGCACTAAAAATGTTTGCCACTTGTTTTTCATATCTATTAAATTTTCAGCACTTCGTGTACATTTGCATGTATAGTATTTAAGAATGTGTGTGATATGCATTGTTTATATGCCTACACTGTAAACAAAGCTTGAAACTTTGAACCCTGCAGGAAATTTTTAACTGACGCTTTAAGTTAATAGCATATACCATTTTTTAACAGTAATCGCTACAAGTTAAGCAATAGCATACCTTCAAGCGTGGTAGTGACATTCAAAAGTTTTTTGGCAGTAGCTAAAACCTCAATTTCTTGCCTTGATATTAATATTTTTTAAGTTTGAGGAGTGGTATGACATGCATATGTATATATCTACTACAGCATCTATACTGTGTATAGAATGTAATTATCGTGAAATATCAACTCGTATATAGATATAGATGATGATTTTATATCTAAGTGTTGTCGTTCAAAAAGTTTAATATATAAAATTTCCTATGGGACAAATGGTTTATAAGTATTTATGTATATAAATATTGACAGTAATTTGCTTATGGGTTAGGAATTTCAATTATGACAGCCCGCCATAAATTTTAATAGTTATGTCTTTATTTTATATGCATACAATTATGTAATCAAAAGTTTTATTAAAAATATTTTTCACATAATTTTTTATTAGATTAGCTCGCTATTAAGTATAACATGGATTAAATGTAAAAGAAAAATTTCAGTTTAACTAGAACATGTTAACCATTTAAAAAACCTCGTCAAGGCATCGCTGAATAGCAGTAAAAAGTTAAATAGTAGCAAGAATTGTACTTCTGTGCGGTACGAAGGGATTTTATAATGATTAGTCGAAGGAAAAGACTTCCTATATTGTCATACCATATAATGTTGGAAAGGTGAGATTTTAAGCTGCATTTAACCGAACAAAAATTAAATTCGGGGAGGCTGAAAAAAAGTTACAGCTGTTCAAAAATTAGTGGAAATAATGAAGAAATTCACTATATTTTGAAATTTTTTTTATAGAAAAGGGGAGAAGGCCACGCAGGGCACCGATGAAATTTGTGAAGTTGACGGAGACGATGATGTATCAGTTCGCGTAGCACAACAATGGTTCGCTCGCTTCCGTTTTGGAAATTTCGAAATTTCGATTTACACTAATGAAAGTATCACACTGATGGAATAATGTCGCTAGCGGAAAAATGGCAAAAAGTGTAGTTCAAATATAAAAAAATTAGTTGAAGTTTGATTAGAAATACGAAAAGACATTTTCGACTACCCAATATATTAGGGTGAGTTTTGAGAGTAGCACGAAAATTCTAAATCCTAAGTAGCGAGTCGGTTATAATAAAACCGAAGTTGTATTTAAATACAATTTTTTTACATGCACATACATACATATGTATGTATATATGTATATTCAAAATTCCATTGAAACGAAGTGATTAAAAACAATAGTAAATTCTAAGTGCTTATACGTATCACCCTAATGTGCATCGTTTATATAAATATATAATAATTTATAAGTACACACATACATATATACAAACGAATGTCGTTTATAAAAATGTTTAATAAATTTATTTTTAAAAAAAAGATTTCTACTTTGTAGGCTGGCAAGCAACAGCATCCGTAATATTAACACTGCCCAGTCTTGCTCTTGTTATCTATTTATGTCTTTTTCAAACCTATGTTCTCAAACTCGAATTGATTCTGAGTGCCTTAATGATAGCCCTCCAAGGTGCTGAACTAGTGTATGCCTGTGTCTTCATTTGCACCATGTTTGGCGATGTTTCGTATACCTAGCAGTCGATAAGAATTTACATTAAACTTGTAACGACGAACTTGGAACAATTTCATGTATGATTTGATGCATGAACAAGCAATGTCAATGATTCTACATATATAATGGTACTGATACAAGAGTAAGGACGAATACGTAAAATATAGCTCGTTTTGTACTTCGAAATCGAAAACACATAAAGAACGAAAGTAAAAATACAGTCGACTTTTAGCGAAAAGCTCACAACGTTAATCTTCATGGTCAGAATTGCAAGAATAAGCAGCAGAAGTGATGCATTTCACCAAGCGAAAAATACACCATTTAAGCAGTGAAGCCAACTCAACAGCCAGACGGTAGTGCAACTACGACAAACACCATCTATACATACATATGTATGCTCTTGAAACGTAGTTGATGCGTTTAATATAGAAAAGATGACCCGAAACTAAGCCTATGATACCGTGTATATGTGAACCAATATTTTGAGACCAATTTAAGCATTTTTCTAAGTCGAAACCACTTAAGCTGTTTGGACAAGAGTTATATTAACTACTTTGTACTAACAGGTAAGTCTTCACCGCATTTTAGCGCACTTCTGCAAATATAAATTTGGTTAAGTTTTGTAATTTAAGTTTTAGCACTAAATTTGCGTTTCGGTTTAATGCACTTTTTTGTATACGCAGACGAAATCGATGCGCCTGATTACCGAACGCGACATGTCACGAAACCCAAAACACACAAACTGAATTGTATGGATAGTATTCAATAGCTAGTTTGGCGCTAACTTGTGCAGATTTTAAGATTCTATATGCACTACTAAATTTGCCTCAGATATATTAAAAATAGCAATCACCGCCATAGCTAGCCGTCAGCGAAAAAAAAGCATACGAGAAAACCTCTACATTAAACAAAAGCAAAAGAACTGCCTCGTAGGAAGGTAATGAACGCATAAGTCTGTGAGTGTGAGGTGTAATAATTATCTTAATTAGGTGCATAAGCAACAGATGCGATCGGCTGCAGCTGTGCCTTTTAGTAGCGAGAAATTGCAATAAACTAAAGATTTTATGACTCCACGCACGCTTAGACATATGAATAGGTATGCTTGTAAGCATACAGACTTTTATATATAGATGTATATAAATAATGATGTGTGTAATATTCCAGGGGCTTAATAAATCTATAAACACAACAATCAAAAATGAAAAATACGAGCTGAACCAACAAATCAATAAATTATGCATATCATTCTTAAAGCGCTTCCTGAAAATCAAATTTGCAGCTTCTTTCATTAATTTGAAATTACAATTTCTTAAATATAGATTACACGAAGCTAGCACTTAAATGTCGCTAATAAAGCATTTGAACGTTTATTAATTAATTCAAGTAATATTATTATTTATTAAAGATAATTTCCGCGCTATAGCGCTTGAACAAACCAATTATACCGCGCATTGCATTGCGAAAAGCTTGGATTCTAAGTTTGCTGCCACATTTGAAACGCCTATGCTTTCGGTTAATTGAAAAAGAAAATATCAGCTGTTGCTTTCTAATTCATTCTCGGTTTTTCGGTTTCTATGCTCTGTCGAAATTACTCACTAGGAGAGTAGTTTTGAGCATTGAAATTCACGAGACCGTAGGGTAAATGAACGTCCTTGATGACGTTCCCTACGGAACGGTGCCAAAATCCCAAATGCAAGTACACTTACAACAATGCATGCCAACAAGCAATGGTAATAATCTAGTGCCTTTTGCATGTATGTAAATATGCATCTCGTACACATACTTATTGTGAATTGTTATAGAGCGACATTTTCATCGCCGGGCCGATACTGATACAATGCGCGAATATATAGCCAAAGGTACCATCAATTGCACCGCCAACAATCTGTGCAACGCAAACATACCGTGGTCAGTCTATAAATACGCGCCGAGACATATAGTACTATAACTACGCGATACGGGCGTGAAGCTACGCTGAACACACATTTTGATTACCCAGAAGCAATAGTTTTGCATTATTTGTCACAAACGCCAGCACACGTTGTTTAGTTGCAGTGCTATTTTTTGTAGTGAAATCTAAAATTAAGTTTGAATCCTTTAAGAAAACATGGCGAAAATGAAAGCAGGCTCAAATCTACAAACTGTTAGTTTATAGTATTTACGTATATAGAAACCAGCGTAGTTAAGAAGAACGATTGATGTAAAAGTGTAGCGAAATGCCACCGCCAAAGAAGCCACCGATTCATGTGCCAAAGAAAGCCAATCCTAGTCTTGGCTATGAAGTGCTAATCTATTTGAATTCCTTCTACTTTGGAATGTTCGCCTGCTGTGAACTGAGTATGGGTCTGCTGAAGGCCATCAATCTATCATATCCGAATAACGTTTTGGCACGAGATTCGGCTGTTGTGATTGGTTTCTGCATTTTAGAGACGATACGCATAATACTCGGACGCAAGGGCTCTTTAGCTGATAAAAGTAATATATTATTTTACAAAAAATCTCAAAATTACTATATGTGACCTGGTCTACGAATAGGGGGCTTAGGTGTCAAAAAAAAAAAAAAAATAAAATAAAAAAAAATATATAAAAAAAAAAACATAAAAAAAAAAATTAAAAAAAAAAAATAAAATAAATTGATTTTTTGACACCTAAGCCCTCTTTTCGTAGACAGGTCACATATAAGTATAATATAGATATTATCTATAACACAGTTTTTCCAAAATAATTAATCATTTTTCTTCGGCCTGAAGGTTTGAAGTCGGGATTGCCTCAATTATATGTATATTTAATGCATTGCTTCAATTCAGTCGGTTTTCTCGGTTTTATTTTATACACCTCTTGCTTGACATAACCTCGGGTGCAGTCAGATCAGGTGACCTTGAAGGCAAGCGGAAAGTTTAATTTTCTGATATTAATTTGTTTTCAAATTTCCGTTGGAGCTCCGCAATAACCGGTCTGACTATGTGTGTAGTTGCCTCATCTTGCTGTTACCAAACGCTATTGAAAGGGATACGTTTCGGGCGCAGTTCTGGGTAAAAAAAAACTCATTTAACATCTTTTAATAACGGTGCCAATTAACATTTACTGCTATACCGTTTTCTTCAAAGAAGTATGGCCCAACAATACACCTTAATGAAGCTGCGCCCCACACAGTGACTGGTTCTGGTTGAAGTTCCGTCTCGAGAATTGTTTCTGGTTCTTAGGAACTGCATATTTGGTAATTTTGCTTGTTCATAATTCCGTATAGATCAAAACGGGCTTCAGAAGACATTTTATCAAATTATAGTGTTCCTTGCCTCTTTCAATATTTTTTTTTGTCAAAACTCCATGCGAATGGGCGAACCTAGAGGGTTTAACCGGCTTGTTATATGAACTTTGTGCAGAAACAGATTTAAGTCGTCATGAATTATCCATTGTAATGATCGCCTACTAACTCCAAGTTACGCCGATAATTGCGAATCGAAACTCTTGGGTGTGCCTGAATTAACGATACAACAGCCGTGATAGGTTATTGAACACGAACATACGGAACTCGATGGTACGATCTCCTTGCGAAGCTTTCAGATTCGGAAAACATTTTTCAGTGCCATAATGGTCTATCTGCTCAGTGGAGTGCCCCCGAAATCCCGTCTGAATTGCCTTTGCATGGAAAAGGCGGACGGCAAAGCATGCTACCGCTGCACTGTCCAAATCCTCTTTTTGGAATCCAAGCATACACATTTACAAAATTTAAATAATAACCTGCCAAATGAGAAAAAGTTATTACGCTTTGTTTTTGTAGCACGATTCAAGTGCCAAACTGTGATCAGCGTGTCGAGCTAAGTAAGTTTAGTCATATCCGTCTGTATTTGCGCGAACTAGTCCCTTAGTTATGAGATATCGATATGAAATTTTGGGAATGGATAATTATGAAAGGAAAAAATGTATTATCCGAAGAAATTGTTCAGATCGGATCACATACATATATGTACATATACAGCTGTCATACAAACTGAACGATCAAAATTAAGCTTTTGTATGAAAACTTTTAAATGTAAAAAAAGTGAAGAGTCATCTGGCTGCTATGGCTTAGGTCATATTAGCGTCAAATTCATTGTTTCAGAGACGTTAACGCGACACTGTTTGCTTTATTGCTTTTGGAACCAATCTTGCTTTCACTATACTTAGGCCCAAATGATCTCTAATATGCTAACGAGGCCAGTAAGATCTCCGATTCCATTCCAATTGCTTTATTTTACTGACATGTTGATCATCAGTTGCTGTTGATGGCCGTCCTATACGTGGTTCGTCGTCAGCGCGTTCTCGACCCTCGTTGTATTTGTACCAATCAACAACATTTGCTCGCGACGATCACTGAAGGTTTTTTCCAACGTTCTGAACGTCAGAAATTTGATTCCTACACAAAATCTAATGAAACTTTTTTGTTGACAAGCGTATACTAAACACTAATGATTATTCTGATGTGACATTTGGCACAGATGTCACTGACAGTCATATCAACCCAGTTTTCGCGCGAAAATTAAATTAAAACTTTTGTTTTTTCTTTTTAAATTTTTGTGTTAATAATATAAACTTCTTATTTGCTTTTGGCTTAGAAATAATATGACGTATTTATTATGAAGTTAAGGGGTTGAATATATATTTAGAAGGGCGAAACAAGCGAATTTTCCAGATTTTTTTCTGAAAAAACTCTTAAATTTATGGATGCAAAAATTTGTACTAATATTATAGTATTTTTAACCTATATTTTAAGACTTAGTATTAGTAAAAATATTTATTTGGAAAGCAAGTACAGCTGATCTGCGGGAGCTCCACTCAAAAAATAACGTTTTGCTGTGTCAAAAAAAAGTCGTTTTGCTGTGACCACTATATCTCTGAACTGGATCGTCTGAAATTATAAAAACAAACAGATTTCGTTAAAGTAATATTAATTATTATATTAAATAAGCAAAAAAAAAAAAATTGACAAAATAGCGGTTTCCAAAACAAATTGATTTTTGACCAAAATTTTACACTTAAATTGTTTATAAAAAAAATATATATTTATCGGTGAGAAAAAATTTTAGTTTAATTACTAAAAAAATGTATTTAAGAAACTCGTGTTAAAATTTGAGTCTAATCGCTTTAGCCGTTTTCAAGCAATATTGGTCACCGTCTATGAAAACAACATTTTGAGAAAAACGGATTTAAAATTTGGCCTCCTACTTCCAAGCATTCTGAAACACCTTTTCGAATTTGCGCGTAACTTCCAAAATATTCAACGGCACGATATGAAATTTTATGCGTGTATTTTTAAATATTAGGACATTAAAAAATTTAATAAAAAAAAATCGATTTTTTGAAAATTCTAACTTTATATAACCCCTTAATATTCAATATGCATTAAAAATTTTGTTATTGTAATATTATATGTTTATACATTTTCTTCTTTTTACAGGCTGGCCAGTTATTTTATCTGTTTTCCTAACAGTCCCATGCTTTTTCGGTGTCTCCTACATATTACTTCTACAAGAATACAAATTACGTCTGGAATACGTACTCTGTACTTTACAGATCGGATTATATCTGACAGAAGTTTGGTATGCAATACTTTCATTTTTTTCATTATGTCGTCCAGTAACCTTCGAATAAAATTAGCCAAAATCATAAATATGAAATTTTAAACTATTAATGTAACAAAAGCAGATAATTAAGAAAACAAAATGTGTAATTGTGAAGAATTTTCAGTGGTATTCAAGAACTTGTAACATTAAATTAATAAAACAAAAACAAAACCAAACACAAATCATAGCAATAAAATATTTGAGAAACAAATTTTGAATATACGATGAAAACACACAAAATGCAAAATGATGTATTATTTAAAATAAAGGTATATAAGAAATATGTATGTATGTATAAGTACAAACATATAAAGCGCAAAAAATATGATGGATATACATTTATAAAAAAATCATTTTCAGACTTTTGAATACACCTTTTTGTATAACATGAATACAAATGTAAAAACACTGTTACGTTTGTAAGTGAACAACAACAAAATAGCGTAGTAGAAGTATTCTCATTTAGCGTTAGTATAAAAATATGGCTGAAACTTTTTTTCTCTCGTGGAAATCATTGGTTTAAAAGGCTGGAGTTGGTTAAAACAGCAATAAATGTGCATGAGAACCGTTAAAAAACCGTTAACAAACTAACAAACTGTATGACAACAGAAGCCAACAGCGCCAATAAACAAGCTGCGAAGTTTCAGCAAAAATATTATAAAAACTAAAAGAATTTCGAACTCATTCTAAAGCATTAATATTTATGCATACATACATACATATTTATTTGCTTGCAACCACATTGTATGTAACTGTATAATCATATAAAGCATGTTCTCATTAACTCTTTGTAAATGTCTTAAGGATAAGCGAAGATAAATAAGCTAGCTTGTTAAGGACTAGGCAAATACTCAAAACTACACAGAGACGAAATTTCGAAATTTGTAAGTAGTTATATAATCATATAAGTCTACATATAAATAAATACATATGTACATATAAACATACAAACATGTCTCGCACATACAGCAAATCTATATATACGTATGTACAAATGTATATTTATTTACATAAAATATTTAAAGCGCTAGTTTTAGGTCTCCAATCACACGCGCAAAATATTTCAGAATTAAAACTTTAGGTGTGCACTTTTCGATTGCGATGTGTAAGTACATGCATACAATTGTAGCTAACTACGAAAGTACGTAAAATAAGTCTTGAATCGTTTTATAAATTAAAGGTATATTTACTTTTACAGTTTTTTATTTGACTTTGTTATTGGAAAATAGCGTGCGAAAATGCTGTTGAAACTCCACTCAAACCCAACCCATATATGTATATATGTATATGTATATATATAATATATATATATATATATATAAATATGTACAACTTACATATATTTTCACTTCCAATATAAACATGTGCATTAATGAAATTTCTGAAAACTGAACTAAAAAAGCTTTACCTGCGGGCAGCGCATTTCGTAGCATCTACTGCAATAACGTCTGTCCACGCATGCATATGTACATATATTTTTACTTACATTTTTATACATATATTTATACAAAAGTCCCGAATTTCGAATTTCGAATTTTTATAAATCTTAATAGGTATAAACTAAACAAGTTAAATCAGAAACGTCAAATTTACATAAATAAGCAGGTGCGTATACTCCAACAAAATTTAATATGCATAATTTATATATTGTATTTTCTAAAACCAAAAAAACAGAAAAAAAAACAAAAATAAGTCTAAAACATCATTTTTATTATAAGTTCGAAGTCTTGTTCCCCGTTAGAACGGTTCTTACGGTTGACAACTCTTGTGCCAATATTGTTGATTGAAGTATTTTTTGACAGCGCTAGGAACTACCACACGTGACTTATTTAAAAATGGTTATATACAAATTTTTAAAGCTAATACATCAAGCAGTTAAGAAATGTGATTGAAAACATTGGTTACTATGTAAAGTGTTATTGATTTTTAAAAAAAATTTTCATGTTCACTAATATTGTTTATACGAAAATAAAAATGGCGCTACAAATATATAAAATATAATCAATAACCAAAAAGTGTCTATGAAATGTTGAAAAACATGAAAATGTTAAACAATTTTAGAATGCAAGCGTACTTTTTTTTAAATTATAATATTTGTGTATGTACAAAACATTTATTTTACTTTTGTAAATTGAGCTAAACGAACATATGTATGTATGCACTTACACATACTTTATTGCTGTGCATGCGAATTTATTCTGAAAATGAAAAATATTTAATTTATTAAGGAACACTAATAAACAAAAAATAATACTTTTATTAGCGTTAAGAGCCGTATTTACTTTAAGATGAAGAAAGTAAGCCACAAAACGGTAACACAAATCTTAATGATAACATAAATTTAAGACCTAACTCAGCAGTGTAAATTTTAATGAAACTGATAAAGCTATAAACAATAAAAAAAACTCCAAAATTCAATATGCATTGGCATATAATTTTTAGATAAAATTATTAATAAAAATTTAATGAAATTATATATATGGTCAAACTAGTGAATTTTAATGATTTATATACCGATGTTTATATTTTTGTTATATTATAATGAACCTCAATGTAATGTAAACATACATATTATACATACATACATACTAACATAAAATTGTTGATTCTAATTGCTAATTCATGCAAAGAAACCGAACAATTTGAAATTACAATAAGAAACACACACACACTCAGACTCACAGACGGAAAATACATATATGAACCCGGAAAAAGTAGTCTGTGCACCAGGTACTTATTTACATTATTTATGTATATATGTAGGCATAAAAGAACAATGCATTACGTATATAATGCACATACTCGTAAATACAGCCTATTTTTATTCAATTATACATATTTACGTATGAGTACATATATAACGGAGTGGTGAATTGAAATAAAATTAAGAACTGGGAACTCCCTTTACAAATTCAAATGGCAACTGCAGCATTTTTATTTCAATTTATGGCTTGGTTTTAGCTATAACTAAATGCAAAAGTAAGTATTCATTTTTATTTTTTTTGTATCAAATATTTAATCACAATGTCGCTAGACGCTTGAAAATGAAAACTTCTAAGATTTTAAAGTTCACGGTAACTTCAATAACAATTTTATTGAAAATAATATTTTGAACAACTAATATTTGAGGCTACTATCAATTTGTTGTTTTCTTTTTTAATAATGTATTGGAATTGTTTTCAAATACTCCACAATTTCCGCATTTCACTTCACTTTTTATTTAAACTTCAGCAAATCTAAATTATGAACAGTCAGCATTTTTGTTAACATTTTCCAAATTCAAAAAAAAAAATTAAATTACGCTTCTTAAAATATCGCACACCATGTATTCGAAAACTAGTGAGACCAATGGTAACAATCTTACAATATTTATGCAAAAACATTTATAGAACACAGCTGTTCTACTTTTTAGAGGAAGAAAATAGTTTTAAAAACAAAGCGAATTCGTCTATTGGCGCACAGAAGCCAAACTGGTTACCTTCAACGGAGAAAGAAACTTACCGTACAGTTTTGGTAAACTATCGATATGCCAAAATGGATAAGAACTATCCGCGTAATACCGGCGCAATATCAAAGAAAAAACATTGGAATCGTATGACTGCCGCTTTGGCCACCAAATCGAATAGCGATGAAGAGGAAACAGAGGATGATGATGTACCCAATTTGCGCAAACTTTATGATTGCTCGAAAGAAGAATTAAGTACATGCCATAACGTGGATACACCAAAGCCTTCATACGAGAACTTAACTAAGCTATTGCACGAACCACCAAAGGAAGCCATCAAGTTGGAAGTATATTGCTTGCCAGTAGAACAAGAAGCAGTAGTTGAGGAACCGCAAGTAAATACAATTGAGGAAAATGAATTCAAATCAGAAACTATTAAAGAAGGTACTTACAATTACAATGAAACAAAATCGCAGGAGAACTCAGATGAATGTGTCGAAGAAGGCACCGATAACTCTTTTGAAACAACACAAATGGCAAGAAATTATCCGTCCTTTTCAGATTTTGTATTTTTGGCTGATCATGAAATTGGCGAAACACCGGACTTCGATGCGGATTATTGTTGTGCCATGACTAAGGATAAAATAGATGGCACACAGCAGACTTGCATCATCAGAAACACGACAAAAGCAACACAGAAACCTGAACGAAATAGCGAACGACTGCAAACGAGTAAGAAGTCTTGTAGGCGTTTAAGTACGCTCGGTGCACAAAACTTTCGAAAATTGTTTAGAGCTTACGGTAGCAGAAATACCAAAAGAAACTGACAAGCCAAAATCTACACAAAATCCAAGTGGCTTCCGTCAGCGTCAACAGGAATTACATCGGTATCGCATTGCGGTAGAGCAAAAACGGTTAGAATTACTAGAAGTTAAATTACAACGGGAACGTGATGAGATGTTGCGTGAACAAATACTCTTTGAAAAGGAGATCGAATTCAAAACGACACAAATAAGACAACTTAACGACGATAGGATCGTTGACATATTGTAAGGTTGCATCACTACAAACCGGAAAAGTGCGAACAGAAGAGAAAATGGAGATTGTAAGCAAAAAAGTTTTTCAACTTTAAATACAGTTTGTAAATATCATTAACAAAAAAGTAAAAATGTCAAATTTAACCAAATTACTATTGTTACAATATTTTAAAGTAAATTTCACATACAAAATTTTACAAACAAAATTTCTATTTTTATGCCTTTTAAACAAAAAATATATTAAAATTTTTACAAATATTAGTTAGTACCTTTTTTTTACTTAATATTATTCAATATGTCACAATTTAATTTCCTGTTTAACTGTTCACTACTTATTTACACTTTACTGGCGAATCAGCCACCCCAGGCAAAACAAAATACATCTCTGTGTTAGCAGCGGCCTTTGTTTTGTTTTTCCCGCCATTAGTTTTAAAGTTGTCATATTTTTTGCATTTTTTTATATGCTCAGCTAATTGTACATTATTTTTATTCGATTGACTTACTAAATTTGTACAAACTTTATAAACCATCGCTGAGCAAAATGGCTGACTCTCCAAGTAATAATAGTAATAAATTGTTAAAAAAAAGATGTGTTAATAATAATTATCTACCAGGTGAACCTAGAGCAAAACGACAACGCGTGGACAAAGCAGGTAGATTCGCTGCATTGGAACGGTTGAAACAATTGAAAGGCAATAAGCACAAATACGAAGTTGAAGAGGAAGTGGATGATGTATATGAAGTAGTTGATGAGCGTGAGTATGCCAAACGTGCAAGGGAAAAATACGGCAATGATTGGATTGAGGAAGGTAAGCATCATGCAATTGAAAACTCAGTGATAGCATTAAACAGTAAAGTAAATATTAAAAAAACATGCAGATGGTACGGGATATGCCGAAGACGGCCGCGATTTTTTCGAAGATGAGGATGACTATTCTGAAGATGAAGTTGCTGACAAGAAAGATAAAAGCAGGAAAAACAGCCGCAAGCGCCTACGAGACACTGATAAACCAGTGAAGGGGAAGGGTTCAATACGTAATCTCTTCAGTAATGCTGTGCCCAAGAAGACTCCAATGACATCATTGGCGGAAGACGATATACTGGCAGATATTTTAGGCGAATTACACGACAAACCCAAAAGTTCTACATCAAAAGCTGCTCAAGAGATTTCAGAGACAGAGCCAGCACCAAAAAAACACATAGCACCAGCACGAATTTTAAGCAAATCCACCAGAAAGTCTGACGCTACACTTGCTAACGATTACATGAATAATTTTATAAATAATATAAAAATGGCAGAAACAGTAAAAAGGGCTGACAAAACTAGTGACGACGAATTATTGGACAGCATTCTCAAACCGAAACCTACCGTGCCTAATAAAAAGATTTTGGAGAAATCGAAAGAGATTCCTGAAAAGACAGACATAGCAAAACAGGTGGAAGGGCTAACGCTTGTTAAAGAAACTGTTGCGCATCCAGCCCAAAAAGCGGCAACAAATTTACCTGAAAAGCCAGTCGAAAAGTCAAATGTTTCAATCGAAACGCCGTTAGGTGGAAATGACTTCCCAGATGATGATATCGACTTTAGTAGTTTGCAAGACAACAATGCTCAATTTGAGAAAGTTACGGATAACGCAAACGACGTAAGCAAAGTCTCGCCAAAGAAAATTATACAATCAAAAGTAGCGCCTGTGAAAGATGCTGACGACCTACAAAACTTATTGAGCAACTGGGAGCAAATATGTCAGATGGACAATTTTGAGGAGGAAACCACAAATGGTGAAAATGATTCTGCAACGAATTCGACATGTAAAGAAGATACAATTAAATTTTGGTATTGGGAAGCTTGGGAAGACCCCAATAAATGTCCGGGTGAAGTTTTTATGTTCGGTCGTTCATCAGAAAACAAATCAATTTGTGTGCGAGTTGGAAAGATAGATCGCGTACTGTATCTTTTACCAAGAAAATATGTGAGTTATTGGAACACAAAATATTGAATATTGTTACATTGATTTATTTTCATTGCAGTTACTCGATCCAATTACTAAGGAGCCGACAGACAAACTTGTTCAATTAAGCGATTTATATAAGGAATTCGACGAGGAAATTTCTGTAGAACTAAAATTAGATGGATTTAGATCTCGTAAGGTTACCAAAAACTTTGGCAATCATTCTATTGGCATTGATGTGCCGCAAGTTTGCGACTATATGGAGGTAATTACTGAATATGCATATTTTTCATTATGATTACAAACTGTATAATTCTAATTTTTTTGTTTCACAGATACATTACGACGGCAAAAAGCCGCCACCAAATTTAAAGAAAAAATATAATTCAATTGCCCATATCTTTGGAGCCAACACCACGGCACTGGAACGTTTTCTGCTCGACCGAAAAATTAAAGGTCCTTGCTGGCTAACACTGAAGCAATTCACAATAAATCCCGCGCCAATAAGCTGGTGCAACTCTGATGTCACCGTTAACGATCCAAAGTCTATCATACTCACGGAAGAACCCAAACCCGCACCACCACCACCACTTACGCTGCTCACATTAAACGTACGGACGGCGCTTAATCCCAAAACACTTAAAAATGAAATCTGTATGATTTCCATGCTGGTACACAATCGCTTCCATATCGATCGACGCGCGCCACAACCTGCTTTCAATAGGAGTATGTGTGGTATTACTCGACCGGTAATGGCTGCTTGGCCATTCGATCTCAAAGCTAAGTTAGCAAAATTCAAAGCTATAAACGTCGTGAAGCATGACAATGAGCGAGCGCTACTGATGTGGTTCCTTGCAATGTATCAACAAGTAGATGCTGATTTAATAGTCACATTCGATGCCATTGATTGCCAGTTGGATGTGATTACGGATCGCATTTCAGCACTCAAAGTGCCGCAATGGTCTCGTTTGGGCCGCGTACGCTTGTCTGCACACGGTAGTGGTCGCAAGTGGCTCGATTTCTTCGCAGGTCGTATGGTATGCGATGTTAAAAGGACAGCTTCTGAAGAAAAAATCAAAGCGCGTTCTTATGATCTGCAGACATTGTGCCAGGCCGTATTGGAAATTAAAGAGAACGAACGAATGGATGTCAACGATGAAGACTTGCTACAATTGTTCGAGACAGGTGACAGCCTATTAGTCATAGTACTATAGAAAACTTCGACACATTTAAAATTCCGTCTTTTCCAGGTGATGGCGTATTGAAATTAATAACACTAACTATGCAGGACGCTTCCTATATACTTCGCATGATGTATAAACTAGACCTTTTGCCACTGGCTTTGCAAATAACCAATATTTGTGGCAACACCATGACTCGTACACTACAACATGGGCGCTCCGAGCGTATTGAATTCTTACTGCTACACGCCTTCACTGAGAAAAACTATATAGTGCCTGATAAGAAAAAACGTGAATGGAGCGAAAACAATACGACTATTATTGATGGTGAAGGCAATGAGACAACAGCGCCGACAGCAAGCAGTGGACGTAAAAAAGCTGCCTACTCAGGCGGCATGGTGTTAGATCCTATAGCTGGCCTCTACGATAAATACATACTGCTTATGGATTTCAATTCGCTTTATCCCAGCATTATTCAAGAGTATAACATATGTTTCACCACTGTACAACAACCGTACAACAGCGATGATTTGCCACAATTGCCTGATTCAAGTGTAGAACTTGGTATACTGCCTCAACAATTGCGACGTCTGGTGCAGTCGCGTCGCGAAGTAAAAAAATTAATGGCGAAACCGGATGTTGCACCGGAGTTGCTCAAACAGTACGACATACGTCAGTGGGCGTTGAAAATCACTGCTAATGCTATGTACGGTTGTCTGGGTGCAGGTCACTCGCGCTTTGCCGCACAGCATTTAGCGGCGCTGGTAACGCACAAGGGCCGTGAGATTCTTATGAACACAAAGAGTTTGGTACAGAAAATGAGCTACGAGGTAGTTTACGGCGATACAGATTCAATAATGGTGAATACGAACATACTGGATTATGATCAGGTTTTCACGATTGGCAATAGCATCAAGCAGAGTGTAAATAAAATGTACAAGCAAGTGGAATTAGGCATCGATGGCGTTTTCAGTTGTTTGCTGCTGTTAAAAAAGAAAAAATACGCTGCTATGATTGTGGAGAAAGACACAAAAACTGGTGAGTTAAAAAATGAAAGGTATTTGAAAATACGCGCAGCATAAAAGCATGTTGAGAAGCTTTAGATTGAGGTCAGTGCACTGCACTCCGTACGATAACAGGATTCCTGTTGTTGTTGGTATTGTTATTGCTGTAGCCGCAGAAAACATTCCTGAAGTAATTTCGAGGAATGATGCCGAGTTGATAGTCCTCGGCTTATAAAAATCCGCGTCCGTTCCGGTTACTTTGACCCGACTATCAGAGGAACTTGGAAGTGGATTTCTCTATATCTACTGTCAAGCACCTTGATACTTCCGGTTAAGTAACACAAAGCACTTTTCTTCCAACGGCCTCTGCTGTTAAATTTTCTCAGAAATCATCCCTATAGTATTCTAACAATTCACAGACCAGACTTCGGTTAACGAAAACAAAGCAGTCCTCCCCAAACGGTTTCTACTGTGAAATTTTCGCAGAAATTATTCCTATAGTCGTCAAACTATTCGCAGACTAGACTTCGATTGCAACTAACTACCGACAAGCACTGACCGCCATTTCCAGTGGAGCCACTAACACCTTCACCGACTCCATCTCAGAAAATGGCGTACTTGGAGTCAAACCGCCACACATTCAGACGAAGAGCCCGCGAGTGACCCTAGCGCAACTTCGTTCTGGATACTGTAGCAGGTTAAACTCCTACTTATCCAGAATCGACCCCGACATACCCAATGTATGTCCTGCATGCAACGAGTCTCCGCATGACACTGACCACCTCTTTGCATACCCTACAAACCCTACCCATCTAACACCCCACTCCCTTTGGTCCGACCCCGTCGAAACAGCACGTTTCCTGGGCCTACCGTTAGATGACCTCGACGACAACACAAAGTAACCCTTACCATCCTAACGGAAACCCTTGCGCAGCTTTGTTCTAGATACTGTTGAAGGTTAAGCTCCTACTTATCCAGAATAGACCCTGACATATCAAATATATTTGCATCCCCTGCTAACGCTACTCATCTGACACCCTTCTCCCTTTCGTCCGACTCCGTAGAAACAGCTCGCTTCCTGGGCCTACCATTGGATGACGTCTAGGACAACTTATCTAATCCTTACCATACGAACGGGGATTAAGTATCCGATACAACGACATCAACATCTTCAGACACGCACTGACGAACGAAGAGACATTAACATCTTCACCCACACTTTCCCCTCCAGTGAATGGTCTTTCCCTTTGGTCCACCCCGTTCGAAACAGCACGTTTTCTGGTTATCCCGTTATATGACTTAAAGACAACCAACTTAAATCTTACCACACAAGCTGAATCAGCTGAAATAGCTTGTTCTAATACGAATTTTTTTATCGCAGGCGCATTGAAAAAGGTGCAAGAGCAGAAAGGTCTAGACATTGTACGCCGCGATTGGTCACAACTCGCCATAATGGTCGGCCGAATTGTACTTGATGAAATACTTTCCGAAAAACAACTCGATGAAAAATTAGATGCCGTGCATTCACATCTCGAGAAGATACGTGACCAAGTGGAAACTGATGCCGTACCATTACCGATGTATATTATAACGAAACAACTTTCCAAAGCACCCACCGAATTCAACAATGCCATCTCACAACCGCATGTACAAGTAGCATTGCGCATGAATAGCACACGCAATCGGCGCTACAAGAAAGGCGACATGGTGGACTATGTGATATGCCTAGATGGTACAAACAATCCAGCTACACAGCGCGGTTATCACCTGGACGAGGTGAAATCGAGCGAAACGCTAAAATTGGACAAGCAATATTACCTGGCGCATCAGATACATCCGGTGGTCACGCGTATGGTGGATGTTTTGGAGGGCACAGACGCCAGTCGTGTTGCCGAATCGCTGGGCTTAGATCCGAGCAAATTCAGAGCGGCTGCGCAGAGGTAGTACTAACTGTTATATTTCTGCATTAATTATATAATTTAAACTTCGTTTTCTTTTCATGTTTAGGGCACATCAAGAGCGTGTCGAGGACACCACAGGCGAATCATTAGTGAAGACTACTCTGCAAAAATATCGCGAATGCGATAAATTCAAATTCATTTGCATAGCCTGCAAATCCGAAAATATAGTGGCAACCGCTTTTCGGCCGAATACCACCAATTCCCACGACGCTGTACTGCAGAAATGTGTCAACACGGATTGTAGCACTGCGCCATATCAATACATTGTGGCCATACGCAATCGGCTGTTGCTTAGTATACGTTCGTACATTAAGCGTTTCTATCAGAATTGGTTGGTTTGCGACGATCCGTCATGTAATCAAAATACACGCTTTTATACGCATGTGACAGCGGGAAATCGACCCATATGCCCGTTTTGTAAGGTCGGTTCGTTAGTGCGTCAATATTCGGAGCGAAATTTATATCAGCAGCTGAGCTATTTTCAGTACATGTTCGATTTGAGCAAATACCAGCATAAACGTAAGCATTCACGCAATTCTTCTAGAAAATAATCTGTAAAAAATTTTTTTTATTTACAAACAAAACTTAATCTTATAGATGTGCCGCTCACACCAGAAACAGAGGCTGCTTACCAAATGCTCTTCGATACCGTAAATCAGCAACTAGAGAAATCCGCATTTTGCACAATATCCTTGGGGAAATTATTTAGCTATTTTAAGCCACTTGAGCAGAGTGATGAAATTTCGCATAAAAAAATTGAACTGCCACAACTGGAAATACAAGTGGCCACTAGCCTAGAGTGATAATGAAAATTTTAGCGAACTCATCACTTTGACTGTATCTATAGTAAGACGTGTTTAGTTTATTTATAAGTGTAATTATTATATAAATATTTATAAAACAAAAACATTATTATACACCTCAATATTTGCTTTGAAAAGTAAAGAACGAAAACACTTTCTTAAATATCGCATTTATTTCGTTAAAACTAATTTGTATTTACACTGCTTAAGCACGTTACGAACAGTATTTTATATATAAATGTAATAACAATAATTACAATAACAAATATGCAGTGGGTTTACAAGGCATCAATTTAAAAATTTGCTTGTCGGAAATTTTCGAAACGATTCATTGAATATGTCCGTAAATGCAGTGCTCACCAGCTCATTAATGAGCGGCTTAATAACGGGAAAACCAATGGGCCACATGCTATTTATAACACCATCAGCAAAATTATCCAGGCGTTCGCGTCCCTCTGCCAATGCATTAGCGACATGCATTTTTAAGCCGCCAATACGATCGATCTCCACATGCACCTTCAGTAGCGCACCGGGTGCGCCCAATCGATGCACGCTCGTCGTTTGGCTGTAATCGTACAGTGTCATATTCCAGAAGCCACTTCGTTTGATAGGTGTGCCCAGTATTTTACCCGAAAACTCATACCAGCCGTCCAAACTCTTTTCCGGGAAATACTGCGCATAGATGATACGTTTATTCGCATAGTCCGTGCGAAATTTGGTGACTTCCGATTGCGACCAACCATATTCAGAAATATTGCGCAATATTAACTTGAATCCACCGAAGCTGTTTTGATCACCACGACGCAACTCGACGAAGGGAGAACGATGTGGATCGAAAGGTTTAATGTTATAAGCAGGAACACCTGAAGAAGTAATATGCATACATACAAATTTAGTTAGGTATGTGTATATGTATTTCTGTACATATGTACATACATATTAATAAAATATTACATGGTAGTTTTAGTGCTTTTAGATTGTTAAAAAAAACATGATTTTAATTTTTTAAAATTGTTTTTATTATTTTTTGCTTTTACTATTTTATATGCATATTTTTTATAATTTTACTTACTAATTTTTTTATATATACTTTTTTTTAATTTTTTATTTTTTTAATTTTTTATTTTTTTTTAATTTTTTATTTTTCTTTTTTAATTTTTATTTTTTTTTTATTTTTTTTTATAAATATTTTGTTTCTTTTATAAATTTTTATTTTTTTATAAATTTTGTTTTATTTTGTTTTTTTTTTTTAATTTTCATAATTTATTTTAATTTTGAAAAATTTTTTGTATTATTTTAAATATATTTTATTATTTTTTAAAACTTATTATTTTTTTATAAAGTGTTATTTTATAACTTACTAATTTTTTTATAATTTTAGATATTTTATTATTATTATTTTTATACTTTTTAATTATGTTTTTTTTTTTAATTTTGGTTTTTTTATAATTCTTCATATTTTTTTATATAATATCATTTATTTTTTTATAACTTATAAATTTTTTATAATTATAGATATTTTTTGTACGTTTTGATTATTATTTTTACACTTTGTATTTTTTTGTTATTTTTATTTTTTTGTAATTTTTGCTTATTTATTTTAATTTTTTAAAAATTTTTTGTTTTTATAATTATTGACTATTTTTTTATTATTGGATAATTTTTATAATTTTTGAGTATTTTATTTTTTTTGTTTAATAATTTTTGACTTTTTTTTTAAGTTTTTCATTATTTTTTGTTTTTGTTTTTTTTAGTTTTTGATGTTTTTATAGTTTTTGCTTATTTTTTTAATTTTTGATAATTTTTTTTTAATTATTGGCTATTTTTTCAATTATTGATAATTTTTTTTGAATTTTTGATTATATTCCCTTTTATATTATTGGTTATTATTTTTATAATTTTTAATTTTTTTATACATTTATTTTATAACTTATTTTTTTTTACAGTTTTTGACCTTTCTATGTACATAAATATATTTTTTTGTTTTTTTTTTTTATGTAGTTTACTACATTTTTATATTTTTTTATTTATTTTATTGTTTACAATTTATAGTTTTATTTTTTTGTTAAATTTTTTATGTTTTGTTTTATTTTGAGCTTTTTATTAAACTATATTTTATATTTAAAATAATTTATTTCATATTTTATAATTTTTAGGTATTTTTTTATATATGAACATACATACAATATTTTATTTATATTTTCTTATATTAAAGAATTATTTTCTTTTTATGTTTTTTTTATACATTTTTTTTATTTTTGTTTTTTTTATTAATTTTTTTTTTTATTTTTTTTACTTATTTTTTATATTTTTGAAAATGTTTTGTTTTATTTGATATATATTTTTTTATATATTTGTATATCTTTTAATATATATACATATATTTTTCATACTACTACACTTACCAGTTGGAAAATACGCACGTAAATCGTTGAATACCTCCTTCATACAGCCATCAAATTCGACACTGCCTATTTTACACCTGCCCAGAAGACGTGCAAAGTCATCATCAACTGTGATTTGACCTTGTGCCGCTGCGCCGAAATTTGTGGTCACGCAGGTGATGACTATTACCATCAAGCTGCATTGCAGCAGCCACTTTGACATGATCGCAAGTAGAGAAATGCGTCTGCTGCGCAAGTCGGGTTGCGCATGCGCAGCCGTCACTCTGCCCAAACGACTGCTGCTAACGCGGCTATAACTGTTGTTTTGTCTATTGCTGTTGCTGTCTGCCATTGCAAATAATTGCGCCTCAACGCCTTTTATATTACAAGTAATCTGTGTCTTGTGCTATTTTACGTCTTGCACGGTGTTAATTGCTCACTGGCCGAAGTGGAAGCTGCGAAAGAGTCATAGACGAGCACATGTACATATGCATATAAGCATGCGAATGAGACGTTGTGCGGGTATGTACATACATGTGCTGATATGTATATACATACTTATATATGTAAGTGTGTGGCAATAAATGTGTACATAGGTATTTATAAAAAATATTGTAATAATTTTTAAGACAACAGTTCACGTCTTCATTATTTTTAAGATTTATTTAATTTAGTAATTTGCTAAATTAAGGCAGCCGTGCTTGCGAAATCAGCTTTTATTTGCCATGCAGTTGCTTTTGCAATTCCCCATCAGGTGCACACCATCGTTAAATGGAAACGCCAACG
The DNA here is from genome assembly GCA_027475135.1 of Bactrocera correcta. NCBI lineage: Eukaryota > Metazoa > Arthropoda > Insecta > Diptera > Tephritidae > Bactrocera > Bactrocera correcta. The sequence goes on from CM050325.1 coordinate 11,895,924, forward strand.
ATATTGGTATGTAGCAATCGCCAAAGCGTTGAACGGTTTGTGCGCAATTTCGTATTCAAAAGCACTTCTTAGCTTGCAACAATCAACTATTTGCATGGTTGTGGCAAAGCTGTGCAAAATTTGCTAAATTTTTGTTCCTACAACCGCTTGAGGCTTACAAAAATCGTAGCGTGAAACTTCTATTGCGTTATCTTGTGGAGCTGTGGAGTTCAAGTTGCACTTCAAAATTCCAATACTTGAATTTACATATTCCTAACAATTGCCAATAACTACTGCTATGACGAATTTTTCACTTTGTGATTAAAAGAGATGCTCCACACATTTATATAGTCGCAAAAATTGTTTCCTTATCTTGCTCAAAGAACCCTACGCTTTTTTCGGTCGAATTCTCAATCCTTCGGTTGAAAAATGTAAAATAATCATAATTTAAATTCTTTGGTATCACAGTTGATAACTCGAAGTGCAGAAGTGCTTCTTACCTATTTCTTTTAGTCGTCCTCATTCGTCGAAATATTTTTTTTTTTTCAGGTTGGCATGACTGTCAGTGACATCTGTGCCAAATGACCCAATAAAATAATCATTACAATTTGGTATATGCTTTTTCATTCAGCGATTTTTACAATGAGTGAAATTATTCAATAAAGAAGTTCCATTAAATTTTGTGTGCGGAGGCAAATTTCTGTTGTCGAAATGTTCAAAATATTGGAAAAGGCCTTCAGTGATCAATTTTTGTTGCAACCAAATGTTGTTAATTTGTATAAATGATTCAAAGAGGGTCGAGAACGCGTTAACGGCGAACCACGTCCACGAAGGCCACCAACATCAACTGATGATCAACACGTCATGAAATAAAGAAATTGGTGCTTGAGAATCGACGATTAACAGTCAGAGATCTTTTTGGCATCGTTGGAAAATGGGAAGGATCAGTAAAAACTATTTTGAAAGATCATAAGGGCCTAAAAAAAGTGAAAGCACGATTGGTTCCAAAATCAATTATTTTTTTCGACAGTGTTGAGTTAACGTATGTGAAACAATGCTTTCCGACAACTAGGATGTCATGAAAGATATTACTGGCGACGAGTCTTGGATGTATGCTTACGACCCGGAAACAGACGATCAAACTACGTCAAAGCAGGTCAAAGATCAAGGATAGTTTTCTGTGATTATCGAGGTGTGTACTCCGAATTCCTTCCGTCCGCCCAAATTGTCAATAAGGAATACTATTAGAGTGTTTTGCGTCGTTTGCGCGAGGTTTTACGTAAAAAGGAGCCGAAATTATGGACTGAAAACTCTTGCTTCTTGCACCACCATCGCATTTATTGATTCTTCGTGAGTTTTCGCCAAATTTTTAAACCAATTCGCCTTATTTAGCTCCTTGTGACTTCTGACTATTCAGCAAACTTGAACGACCGCTCTGAGGAAACAGTTTTGAGTAAATTGAAGACTTTAAACGTGAATCACTGCACGCATTGAAGGCTACTCAGGAAATTGACTTTAACAACTGTTTCCAGTATTGGAAAACACGTTGGCACAAGTGTATTCTGGGTATAACCTATATAGATTTTGAAGAATGAGTTAAGCATTTTAAAATTATGAACAAAGTCTTAGTATTCTTTGAAAATAAATGGCAAGCTGAGTCGATTTAGCCATGTGCGTCGGCCTGTATATATGCGAATAAATCTCTCAGTTTTCGAGATATCGATCTAAAATTTTGCAACGTCCATTTCTTCCCAAGATGCTACTCATTTGCCGGAACCGTCGATATGGGATCACTACATATATTATATACATAACTGTCATACAAACTGAACGACCGGAATCCAGTTCTTGTATGGAAAATTTTTTTATTTAATGAGATATCTTCCTGAAATTAGGCACAAATTATTGTACAAAGCAAACCCATAAAGTGGGAATGCATTGTTCGAATCAGACTGGTACTCGTATAGCATACAGCTGCCATACAAACTGATCGGTCGGTCAAAATCAAGTTCTTGTATGGCAAACTCTTTTATTCAACGATATATTTTCATCAAATTTCGCATACATTATTAACCAAAGTAATACTACAATCTCCGAACAAATTGTTCAAATCGTACCACTATAGCATATAGCTGCCATACAAACTGAACGATCGAAATCATATCCTTGCGTGAAAACAGTTTTTTATTTGATGAGTTATCCTTTCGAAATTTGGTATTTCCAAAAAAAATTATTTAGATCGGTCCACTGTAGCATATAGCTGCTGCAAAAACTGTTAGATGAAAATCTAGAAAAATTTATATTTATACCCTTTTATGCTGCAAGAAATATATATTATAACTTTGATCCACCGAAGTTAACTTTTTTTCTTTTTTTTTTGTATGATTAGGTAAAAATTTTTTTGTTATTGTGATGAAGTTTCTGATAAAAAACTTTGTTGCAGACAGACACTATATTAAATAATTTTAATTAAATAAATTTTAACAGTTATAAAATTCGAATTAGAACTTAGTACAGCAAGACATATGTGCTCATACATAAGTCGCTTATCTTCTCTTAGGAAATATTTTACGAACTTAACTTGGAAATATAACGAATATGAAAATGAAATAAAAAATATAACTCCCTTAGATCCCTAAAAAGTAAACACAATTATCAAAAGTAGACTCGGCGCACAAAAGAAATAAAACCTACAAACACTTGCAGTCTCTTATATGTATGTATGTAAGTTGTACTTGCAATATATTTTATTTGCGCAATGAAAAATAATAATAATGCATCTTTCACAATTGGCAATTATTGCTGAAAATTTATGCCAATACGCGTTATATACATATGTAGGTACATACACATATTTACATACATATGTACGTACGTAAGAGTTTTTGCTTCACTTCACGTTTTCTGGAAAGCGCTTTTGAACAGAAAAACTGTAATAACACTAAACTTGCTTTACAAAAGCAACTACAAACACTTGACTTAAGCTAGAAAATCAGCAATTAATTTTCCCGAATTGGCATACCCGTTGTATTCCCGTACGCTTTATCCAAAAAAAAAAAATCGTCGGCGCATGCGCAGTAAACGAAAACTGTTTGTACGACGCTCAACTGGCTACTGAACGTGGAGTTAGATCAATTGAGCTGCATAAGCGCCAAAAATTTTGTAAATTTACGAAAAACTCGAGGAGAGAAGCAAATGTAAAAATTGCATAACAAAACAAACACAAAAAACACTTTAAAGCCCAATAACAATACAACATAATACTTGAAAATCATAATTATAATAATAGTAATAGTAATTGGACAGCAGATGCTTAATCAACTTGCATGTTTGAGAACAATGAAGATGTCCAATGTAATTTTGTGGCTTTTAAAATGTTTATGGAATTACTTATGTAGATAAACCTATTTACTTATGCTTTAATGTAACCTATAAATTTATAAAAAAAAAACAATTTTTTTTTTTATTAAAATAGTTTAACAAGAAGAACTTTTTTCATTTCCTGAAATTTCTGTAAAATAATGCATCACCAAATATTGAAAAATATACCCACACTCATTTATATGTATGTATGTTAGGTAAATATGTTGGTATTTATATGAACTTGGTCCGTCTTATATCAATTCGAGCAACGGTTATGCATACAAATTATGACCGGCACAACAAACTATAAACGCCGTTGTAGCCGCGGACGCATTTCAATGTCATTGAACGACATTTGGATTGACAACAACAATGGTTGAATTAAAAGTTGTCAACTACTATAAGCTTAAGCTTGAAGTAATTGTTAATAAAATGGTTTGTGGCGAACTACAGCCCGCAACAAGTTTTTATAAACTAATCAGGGACCGAATTAGTGCGACGGTTTTCGAGATATCGATCTGAAATTTTGCCAACCTCCTTTTCTACTTAATGAACTGCTCATTTGTCGAAATTGCCGATATCGGACTACTATAGCATATAGCTGTCATACAAAATAAAGAATCAAAATCATATCCTTATATGGAAAACTTTTGTATTTGATAAGATATCTTCCCGAAATTTAACATAGATTATTGTCTAAAGTTACGGTACAATCCACAGAAAAATTGTTCAGATCCAACCATTATAGCATATAGCTGCCATACAAAATGAGGGTTCAAAGTCATATCCTTATATGAAAAACTTTTGTATTTTATAAGATATTTTTACGAAATTTGGCATAGATTATTGTCTAAGTTAGCGGTACAATATACGAAGAAATTATTCAGTTCTGACTACTATAGCATATAGCTGCCGTACAAAATAAAGAATAAAAATTATGTCCTTATATGGAAAACTTTTATAATTGACGCCATATTTTCTCGAAATTTGACATAGGTTATTGTCGAAGGCAACGTTACAATCTACAAACAAATTTTTCAGATAAGACCACAATAGCATATACATAGCTGCCATACAAAATGAACTATCAAATTATATTTTATGGAATGTTTAGTATTTCTGAGGGCTTTATAGCTCTTATTGTTACAAAAAAAATTGTAATAAATAAATATATATTTGCTGCCTGGATTATAAAAAATTGTTGTAGTATTCCATTTTACTACTTTGACAGAATGTGTAGCGCTCCAAACAGTCCACTACTACGCCATAATTTACATTGTTCACCTACTGCCTCATAAATGTCATCATTTATAAAGCACTCATTATTTAAATTAAATTGTTATACTAATGACAACTAACATTAGCGATACAAAACGTTGTAGCACCAACACCTAATGCATTGTGGGAAATTTCGTTTACTTCAAGTTCGTTTCATAAGTCTTTTGTTTACAAGTTCCGTAGATGACAGCTTAGTTTGCAATGAATTCTAAAGCGAAAAAAATATAGTGCGGCTAAGTAATTATTATACTCTAATTGTCTACTTAAAGGTTACTATTTGTAATTTTTTAAACATTTTTTTAATTACATACATATAAACTCATTAAATGAAAGTGAGTATTGCTGAACGCCCACTTCATAAATGATTTTTCAATACTTCTTTTATAGGAATATGTATACACTTATGCAAATACAATGAACATCAAGGAAATGCAGATGTCTGCGTATGTATGTGTATGCACATATTATTGCTGCTTACACTTATGCAAGAAGTTTGGCCGCGCTTCTCATTCTTTTAGTCCGCTCAACTAGCTCTGAACCGCAGATGACTTTTTATAAGCGTGATTTAATATCGAAAATACAATAAAAGACCTATTTTTACCTTGCGGGGTACGGTAGCTGTTAGAAAAAACTTCATAGGGTCATCCCCGAGATCGGAAACCACTATTCATCATGTAGTAGATATCGCCTTAATACACTCATTGTAGTTGAGCTTACTTGCATTTTACCATTGCCAAAACTGGTCTTGGGCATGCAATCGAGTTAGTACACTACCGTCAACTTCTTTCAATATTTTAGTAAGCGAAAATGCGTCAAGTCATGCAACTATTGCACAAACTGCAGCTTTAATTCGAAAATATGTCAAATAGAGATATATAGGTCTATTCAAGGTTTTAAGCCGCTGCTGAGTGCATGAAAGCATGTGAAAATAATTTTATTCCAATAAATAATAAAATAAAATTATGTCTCTAAACACACATTTGGTAAAAAAATCCATACATATATGCAAGTGTGTAGAGAGAAAACCTGGTCCTGGGAGGATATATGAGCGAATTATTGGAGAGCACAGTGCGGGCTGGGAGGAATTGTACTCGATCTTTTGCTGTTGTTGTTGTAGCGGTCGAATTCTTCCGAGTTGACACTGCTTGGCCGGATGAAAATCGGGATCTATTCCGGTTACGTAGACCCAACTGTTGTGGAAGCGATACTCGATCTCTCACCTCTCTCGGTTCTTCCGGCTATAAGTGGTCGAAGTAGAAAAATGTTTTATCCCTACGAATGTAAAATTTAATGGAACTCTAATAGCATAGCTTGATACTTTGCTATGCCTTCAATCTAATAAAAAACGCATTGTCTTTGGTATTTAAACAAAACATGCAATGTGTATACATATGTAAGTAAGAAAAAACAATTAAATTGAATTTAAAAATATGATTTATAGCATTATTTTGATAACGTTCTGGAATTGGTTATTTTACAGAAATCCAAATCATGCAATCTATTCCGTTTGAGAGCGAGATTTTAACACGTTTCACAACACTCTATATTCCATCTATTACAATGCTTCATAACATATGTGACACTTCAAAAGTCGAACAGCTGATTTTAACCAAAATATAAAGCACGCCGGTGACTAATGTGCATTTGGCAATAAATAAATATTAATTAAAATAAAATATAAAATTAAAAATAAATAATAAGTGACACAGCAACATAATGGAAGTCGAATTTAGTAAAGAAAACTTCTTGCTGCCTGAAATCAAATACGAATGTAAGTACCAGCAAAGCAACTTACTTGCCATTACTCCGCATATTGATTCAAATTTGTATTTGCGTTTCTTTTCATTATAGATTTAGATCACACCGCCGATGTGCAGTAAGTGAATAACACTTATTAATATACATATGAAAGTGGATTAATAATCTTTTTTACATTTTTAGATTGCACGCCTGGGGAAATACATTACAGGAAGCTTTCGAACAATGTGGTATGGCAATGTTCGGCTACATGACTGAGCTGGATTATGTATCCGTGCAACAGTGTTTTCAAATCGAAGCTAAAGGTGATGATGTAGAAGGTTTATTGTTCCATTTTTTGGACGAGTTACTCTTTCTCTTCTCCGTCGAGCCCTATTTGATTTGCAAAAAATTAGAAATTACCAAATTCGATTTGGAATCATTTGAAATCGAATGTCGGTGCTATGGTGAACCGTTTGAAATTGGAAAACATCCACAAGGTACTGAAGTCAAAGCCATCACCTACTCTGCAATGCAGGTGATACAGGAACCAGAACGAAGTCACTATGAAGTATTTGTTATAATCGATATTTGATGGCGTTATAAATTAGAAAAGAGTTCGGTTCAATTCTTTAATTTTTTTCTTGCGTAAAGCATATACATGCGTATATATTTATCCCGAAAATATTCTTGTAAAGCATGAAATGCAACCATTCTACATTATGACGAAATGTCGCAACATACATTTACTCTTTTCATAGTGATAAGTCTGTGAAGTATTGTATTCATCATTTTCAATAATTTTAAATAGAAATTGAAGCAGATTTTTTACCAAAAAAGTGAATAATAGCTTGTATGAAATTATTGAACAGTTAATAACCTTGAAATTTTATTTTATTGTTTGATGTATATATGTACATGGTGCGTGTACATAGATAAATATAAATAAGTTAAATATATTTTTGTAATTTTGCTTCCTTCCGTTTTTTGCTTCAAAAGTGTAAATGTAATTAATGTATATGAAACCCGTATAAAATATGCAGAAAATAAGAAAGCGGCATATACCTCAAATTTCTGTTAACGACATACATACATTTTTTACAATTTATTTAAAATTATTTCCATTTTCATTGCACGCTCTTCGGAGGTTTTTTTATACTCACAAATCTCGCTAAAATTTCAAAATCTATTACTAAGTTTTCCTTTTTTTTCTTTTTCTCATATTCGCAACAGCTGATCGCCACACAACTTTATGTTGTCATTTTCTCGATTTCTTTTGGTGATACATTCGTAAATATTTACATTTGTGCACTAGGTGTTTTTGACAGTATCAGAAAAGGTTTAATCAAGTTATATTATAAAGTATTTCACATAAAACTAGTAATAATTACAATAAAACGTATAAAATTTCAATAATATGTTGTTAAAAAATTTGGATTTTTTTTTGATAAATTTTCCATTAAAGGTGCACAAAGGCATCCATTTGACCAATTAACATTCTGCTCCTTGATTTCCTTACTGTCACTAATTGTTTGAATCAATGATTTCATGGACTTTTTAACTGGGGAAATATATGCATTCATCATGTATTTCCAAATTGATTAGGTTTTTTTAACATTGCTTATATGACTTTAAACGAATATTAGTTTTTTTCAGAGGTAGAGAATCACAGCTGTTTTGTAGCCTGTCCGTGACCGGTGTTGTTATATTGGGGCACTCTTTTTAACACATGCACAGCAAAGGGGATGCAACCGGTGAGTATTCGTTTTCTATCACGCTCACACTTCTTCAAGAAATAAATTAAATGAATGAAACATCCACAGCGACTTTTGCGACAGCGATTTACATTTGACAAGTGTCAAAATGTAAACAACAACACATTGACAACAAAAACGAATTGTTTGTTGTTGCGGCTTTTCGAAAATTCATCGCAAGTAGAGAGATATCCGTAAAAGCAGCGATATTAACGGGGCAACAACAGCAGCAGAGACAGAGCAAAGCAGCAAAGTGTGTGACATTTAAAACAGCAGCACTAGTTTGGTGGCAGCGTGGTATGTGAATTGTGTGTAAAAAAAAACTCAAGTAAAGTAATGAATATCAAAAAAGTCAGGAAGTGTCTAGTGAAATTTAGCTAAAATCTAAGCAGTACAGGAATTATAGAAGCGCACATCGTCCCCTGTGGAAGGGTATAAGTGCATGCAAATTCCATTATAAAACATGCCCCCTGTCGCCACCACCTTCCGGAAATGCGGAATGTAGACCAATTGGTCGTATCAGATATTTCATACTAATGGTTTAAATGCAATAAAATAGGCATATTATTTAGAATATACACAAGTTGGTTAAACGCAAAAAGCAGTTTTTTAAAACGTTAAAACGTGCCAAGTGTTGAATTGGATAGTTGGGGCAGTGTGGGCACGAGGAAAATTTTGTAAAAGAACGAGAAATGTTGGACGGACGAAAGCGAAACGCAAAAGTGAACAGAGCCCAACAACACCGATGAACGAACGAAAATTATTTCGTACGATTTTTGATGGAAGTTGTTGGTGGCTTTAGGTTTTGTTGGTACTTTGCAAGTGTAGTCTGACAATGACAGCGGCTGGCAACCCGCTTTAGTGCTATGTGGAATTCCAAATTTTCGTTATATTCCTCTACCAGCCCCACAGCAATAACAAAAAAACAAAAAAAAAAAACACCTAACGACCAAAGCATCGGTTATTCGATTTCGACGTCGACGCCAACATCAACGTGTATGGTACGTAAAATACATACATTTGTGAATGTTGAGTGGAGAAGTGAGTGAACGGTAAGTCCACAAAGTGGAAGAGAAACAACCAGGCAGCCACGAAACGAATTCGTTGGATTTTATTCGTTTGCAGTGAAAACGCAGTTGAAACTCATAAGATTCTCAAAAATAGAAAATTGTAAACGAATTAGTAATCAAGAAATATTAAAATACATTTACTTAGTTTTCATAATCATATGAAAATAATGTAACAAGTGTTGTACTTGTGGTAAAATCGGGTGTGTTAATGACATATGACTTGTACATATCCTCTTAAAATATGCATTGCACAAATGCGCCAACAAAGAAATTGATTTACGTTCCTTAACATACATGTGAACAAACACGCATAGGTGCGTGAGAACCAACCGCGATTGCAACTTCTGTGGGTGGAACGGGAAGTTGCTGGTCACTCACTGCATATCGTTCGATGCTCGCTTTCAAGACACTCGTTCTTATAATGATTTTTTAGCGGCTAAATTTCTCTGGTTTAGTGTCGTTTCAGGATAAAAATGTCGAATATAAATAATTTTTCGGCTTGCCACAATCTGAGTACAATACTTATGTAAATACAGAGGACTAACAAGTACAACGTCGTCTGTTATCGCAGTAGCATCGGTTGCTGACGACGTTTTCAAAGTACATAACTGCAAAGGCGGCCAACAAGATTCTAGTAAAACGCAACCGAATATAGCCGAAGCGCACGGCCCATAAATTAGCAATTTGGCAGTTTAAGACATGGATAACGTTTAAGAACAAATGTGTGCTAAATAAAATTCATACGTGAGCGTGTTGCATTGCTACTGAAATATTTGTGTTAAACTACAAACGTACATATATACATAAGTATGTATATTATCTTATGTTCACACGTGGCGGCACCCACATATTTGTTAACTTTTAAGCGTGATAATGCCTTGACGCATGCTAATGCAACATATTCGGAAGTTAGTGATTGTAACCGTTGAATAATTAGCGTTATCGTAATGAATTTGTGATTTGTATGCTGTTTTTCAGCACTTTTTTTTTGTGATTGCTGCGTTGTCATACGTGTGCAGCTAACCTGCCTCCACTCCAGTCTGTAGCAGCAACTATAAGTTCTATTCAATTGCTTTGCGAAATTTTAACAAAATAATCTGACCGAATAACGAAATCAAAAGAGTGCCAGAAAGATCGGGGACATAGAAAACTAATTCAAAAGCGCACGAACATAATATAAGGGAAAAAAAGAAATACGCGATTGGCTCGAAATCGAATCAGAATCATCATCCATTATTGTTGGTCGACGTCGTTCGCAGTCGGCGTAGTCGTGCTGCGCTGCTACCGCGTCATTTGAAGTTTCGCAGTTAGTGTCGCTGCCAACGTCGATTTAGACGTCTTGATTGCCTCACTCCATTTCTTGTTTCGCATCATATTTCATATTTTCAGGAACCACTTTTCCCCACAAATAATTTATTTTTAAAGGTTAATATTTGAGGTTTGGACAACAGTATTATACTATATGAGCTAATGGAATTCGGCATACATTTTCCCCCTTTTCTATACGATGAACTCTGATTTTAATAATTACCAACATTACTCATATTAAATATGGTGAAATCATTAAATATATGTATGTAAATATACTTGTAAATAAGTAGGTCTAGAAATGTTAATAATTGCTAATTAAAACATTTTTTGAATTTGCATCTACTCTAGTTGTATATACATATGTTATAGTATATTTATATCTACATATGTATGTATGTATGTATGCATATACATAAACGCACTGTATTTATTGGGTATATACATATGTACATAAGTACAATGTAAATAAAATGAATAGAAGTGAATTATTTGATTAATCTGCAAACATATTTCTGAAAATATTTTATTAAAAAAGAACAGTGAAAGCAAAAAACAACGAACGCAAACAAAAACTATCGCGAGTTAAAATTTGAAATATAATATAATATCATATTTTGTGTTAACTTTCTTATGAAAATCTAATGTAATAAATATATAAGAACATCAGTTCAAAGTATTGAGTGCAACGGGAAAAAATTCAGAAAAAAGGATTTATGCTGTCATTAGAAGAAGCAAATTATCAATACTCTGGAACCCAAAGTGATTTGAATTTTGGAATACAATATTAGAAGGTAATTTTAAACCACTACTATTAATACCTCTTAGATTTATATATGTATGTACATATCATCACGAAAAGTGCAAAGTAATGTATCATAAAATATTTTAAATTGAATTATTATTACGATTCACTGCTCTTCTTCGAGTTGAGTATTGCTTAACTGCTTTACCACGCCTTCTAAAATATACTGTTGGTGTACATATTCCCCAGTTTTAACTACTTTTTCAAAGAAGTGAAGAGGTGTAACGTCTTTATGAAGGAGTTTGTATCAAAGCATTACAGCAACGGGATCTTGACTACGTTCAACCTTTGGAATAATATTTTTAGTGTCTTTAAAATTTTTTTCGGAAGATTTTGCCGTTTCGTACTCGAAATAGATGTATATTTCTCTTGCCATAATTTTATGTTTTCTAAGGAGATTTTTGTAGTTCAATTGGTTCGAACCACGCGGGAACGTCCACTTCTCTCTCTATGATCAACTGTAGACGTTTTGAAAACGATCAATTGTGCGATAAACAAATAATTTCGAGAAAAAAATTAGTCATCTGCAAAAACAAATGGTTTGGTTGTAAACTTGGCCAACGCACGGTCATTGCTTGGGTCGCAAATTATGGATTTGATTTTTCTTTTTTTAAGCTCTTGGTATACGCATACCTTTAACGGTTGTACAGAAAAGGGTAGACAACAAGTTTATGCCGTCTGGCAGCATTCCTGCATGATCGCAGCGGTAGACTTGTTTGCAATTGAAACTTGTTAGCAAAATGAATTAGCGTATTCTTATAATACTTATGGAATTATTTAATAAATTTAAATTAAAAATCGTGCATATCATATACATACATACAAAATTTATTTACAAATGTCTAAAATCAAATGAAACGGTTATTTGCTAACGTTTCAGTCGTTGGAAGTTACGTACTAAATTTTTCGTAAAACTATCGACCCAAAATGCACTTCGAGAGGTATGATTTTTGTACAGCTGATTAATGTGATATTGCTTTTGCAATTCCCGCCTTGGTGTTATTATTTTGGCTTTTCAATTATAACTTGATTAGTTCCTTCACATATTTAGTTTAATTATTGTATGAATTATTTAATTAATACATTTTTTAGTATTTTTTGGCTTTTGTATATTTTCGACACGTCACAGTTTGATGACCCGTTAATACATATGGACACGTGTTTATGTGTGTTAGTGCATACACATTTCTGCATAACTACGAGTTGACTTTGATTTTGTCCGCTGGGCAGCATTTTTCCTGGTTTCGGCCTCGTCGCTGATCTCGGTTTTCTACCTCGTCATCGCTTTTCGTAGCTTTGATAATTCCATAGCATTCGACTCTGCTTCAGTTCTACATGTAGTACGTATGTTGAATCATACTCATAACGTATGTAGCTTCAAAAATACATATGTATACAGGGTCTATCAATAAGAATGATATGCCATTTTTTGTTAGTCAGATAATTCTGAGTCATTTATGATTTGCACAAGATGTCGGCCAAATGGTCACCACGCCGCCGTTTGCATATCTCCACCCATTTACGCCAATTTTCGATGACCCGTTGCAGCATTTCGTCTATAGTGCGCTGAATATTGTCTTCGAGCTCCTAGAGCGTTGTTGTTTAATTGGCGAAAAGCTTTAACATACACCCATAGAAAATAATCTAGAGACGCCTATATCGCATGATCTTGGCGGACATTTGGACCATTTTTCGAAATTAACGAGTCTTCAAACTTTGCATGATTTAGACTGAGAAACATGGAACGACGCACCGTCTTGTTGGAAACAGAGATCGCTTTTATAGTCTGTTAAAATTCTCGCTATTGATGGTAACGGCTTTTTCTGCCTTATTTGGAAAGAAATAAGGTCCGTGAATACAGTCATACCACGTCCGCACTAAACGTTTGCAACGTTTGTGGTGTTGCATTTGCGTTCCCTAAACCAGGTGAGGATTTGACTTACCCAATAGCCACAATTTTGTTTGTTGGCAAAGCCATTAAGCGAGAAATGATGATTTTCGATGACAATCATCGTTGAATAACATTTTAAAACTTCTAAACGAAGTTAGATAACCAAAAGTACCATACAACCCTTGGCAGGATAAAATCCGGGTCGATCCCGTAACATAGAACCGGCTTTTGTTTGAATTTTCGTTGATCCCATCCCTTTCAGCACTCAATCAGCAAAGCTACGGCGCTTCCAATGGTCTGTCGGTTTCAGTTCTTGGGCCAACGAAACCAGACCCAAATCCAACCAGTGAATTCGCCACTAGACATCGGAGAAAGATCCAACTGTGCAGAACGACGTTGAGCCGACCGATTCGGATTCGCCTCCATGCTGGTCTATTTTGTTGTTGTTGTTGTTGTTGTTGTTGTTGTAAAGGGTAATGACAGTTAGGAAGGGAAGGATTAGATAAGTTGTCATCGACGTCATCCAACGCTAGGCCCAGGAAACGTGCTCTCTCGACGAAGACGGACCAAAGGTTGTCAGATGCCAGATGAGTACGGTTAGCAGAATATGCAGAGAGGTGGCTAGTGTTATGCGGAGACTCATTGTACGCTGCAGCGATATTGTCTTCACTACTGGCTTTTCTGGCACACTATCTCCGAGACTATAACCATTTTCTAATGTTGAAAGCGCGCTCGCAAAGAGCATTATGACTACGCTTACAGTACCCACCGGAGAACTTGAATTTACGTAATAACCTTGAACACCAACCGTTGTATCATAATGAAACGTATCTGAACACACTGACGAAATTTGATACAAATCCGTAGACATGTCCGAGGGCATGTTTGTTCCTCCACGAGCTGTCAAAATTACGTCAACCCTATTGTAAGACGCTGTACTAATGTATATCCACATAGTCTTCCAGCGTCATCAGCTTTGTTACTTCGCCCTGTAGACTTGATTTGGTTTGCTTATTCGAGAATTTATTGTTGCTGCTTGTTGTTGCTACACCGCATGTCGTAATATTAGCCAGTTAAACTATTTGATGGCGTTGCCATTGCCGTTGCTGTAATACCTATGTACATATAATTGTTTTTAACCTTGCTTTATCTGCTTGGTTCGCTATGGTTTTCAATTTATTTTGGCTCTGTCTTGTGTTAACGCATTATATGCAGTGTCTTCTGCTTGCCGTATTCCAAAGTCGGTCGACAAATTTATTTTTTTTTTTGCGAAGTAGTTGCATACCTGTATATTTACCACTTAAATATGACAACTGCAGTGGTTAATGTAATAAGTTGACTGAAGCAACACCAAAAGACACCTAAAAAAAAAAAATAAAAGCTGCGATACAATCGTAGAATTATAGTATGAAGCTCGCTGAGTTTAGAAGCATCTCAATTGAGCGTATACTTTATGTAAATAATATTAAAGCTTTCACACAAGCTTTGCACTAATTCAAGTGACATTGATCGAAATGTTAGCTTTCGTCATCGAACAACTGAAAAGCGCTCAATCTGTGCGCCTCTGTGCCGGTGGTATGTGACCATAATTAAGTATCACTAATGTCATTGAACTCTTATAACGCTCGTCGTTGTTCCAATGTGGCGAAACTGGTTCTGGAAAATAATCGTTATGTGCGAATGGCGTCTGCACACCGTTAATTTTTCGCAATTGAACATAAATCGCAAGATTTTAAAATTAAAAAAAAAAAAACACATTTCGCACACTGGCTTGTTGCATTGTTACCACATTTTCATTTGCACATATTGCTTACTATTTATCATCTGTAAACGTATGTACATACCATACATATGTACATATGTGAATATGTATTTCCGTTATGTGTGTTTCATACGATTAATATTGAATTTATTTTTTATTTTTTTATGAAAAAATATTTTTAAATATATAAAGCAAATAATGCTATTTCCGCAAAGCGAAACAGTGAAATTAAAAGTGAAGTAAGGACATTAAAGTATACTATAAAAAACCAGAAATAATGTTAACTACAACCGCACCGAAGCCATAATACCACTCACAGGTGCATTTCTTATACCATAAAAGGTTCTAAAAAAAATATTTTTCTTGATTTTGAGCGGCCAGTTTGTATGGCAGCTATATGCTATAGTAATCCGATTCGAATAAAATCTTGTAAAAAAAAATGGCGCATCCTGGTGATATTGATCCTGACTCTCCTGGTGGTCTGAAAAAAAAATCAAAAGAAATTCTTAATCAGTAAGGATGCTATTATAGTCCCTACCTCAGGACTTTTGAAAAATGGCGACTGCCTGAAAATAAAAATAATTTTTTACGCTTTTTTTTTAATTCCTAAATTTTTTTAAATATCAAAAACAAAAATTTTGACACGATGCTGGCAAGAACGATAAAGGATTATATAAAGAAGGTTCACACAAAATTTCAAGAAAATCGGTTGAATAGAACTTGAGATAATGCCGGTACCGTGTGGAAAAAAGTAGTTTTGAGAAAAACGCGTTTAAAAAAGTGAGTCTACCTACCTACCGGGCTAGGTGCTGTGCCATTAAAGTAACTGTAGCTCTTAAAATAATTTTAATTTTTAAAAATCCTTTGAAGGATATGTTCTTAAGGGTCTAAACTTTAAATATATGAAAAAAAAATCAATTTTTCGAAATTCTAGAGTAGAATACCTTCAGTTTGTATGACAGCTATATGCTATAATAGTCCGATTTTAATAAAATCTTTGGAGATTGTAGCGCTGCTTGGGACAATAGTTTATGCCAAATTTCGTGAAGATAACTCGTCAAACGAAAAAGTTTTCCATACAGGCGCTTGATTCTGATCGTTTAGTTTGTATGGCAGCTATATGCTATAGTAGTCCGATTCGAACAAAATCTTCGAAAATTGTGGCGCTGCTTGGGACAATAGTTTATGCCAAATTACGTAAAGATAACTCGTCAAACGAAAAAGTTTTCCATACAGGCGCTTGATTCTGATCGTTCAGTTTGTATGGCAGCTATATGCTATAGTAGTCCGATTCGAACAAAATCTTTGGAGATTGTAGCGCTGCTTGGGACAATAGTTTATAGCAAATTACGTGAAGATAACTCGTCAAACGAAAACGTTTCCATATAAGCGCTTGATACTCTTCAGGGTATAATAAAAGCCGAACTCATGAAAGCACAACAACTGAAACGAGTTAAATGAGATTATGCGATTAATGCTATTTTTAACGCTTGCAAAAGGACTACGCTGCGGTCTGACGTTGCTGTTGTCACACACTTCCGAATGCCTGCGCATTTTGTCGTTGCTTTTATGTTTGTTTGTGTACTTGCAATGCCCACTTTAATGATCGCCCAGTGTGTACCCCTTTCGCCACGCAACGGTTCACAATATCAGTTGTACCTTTGTTCGACACCTCTATCATTTGTGTACATAGTTTCTATTCACTTTGCGCTCCTTGAATGAAAGACAACGCTTGTGTCCATGCAACCGATAGCTTTTATTATTTAGTAAACGTGACTGCTACTCTGCCGAGCTATGCTGATAGCACCATGGACGCCCGCGCATGCTATTTGAAGACTTTGTACCTCGCCATGCTAATTCTGAAGCGATATGCCATTGCATTGCTGTGCTAGTTGTTGTAACCGGCTGCATTCGCGCTGATATACATACATACATACATTTTTGCGTATGTTTTTTTAAGCGTGAATGGTTTCTTCAGTGGTCGCCGCTTTATTTCTGAACATTGCAAGTGTTTGCTCCAAATAGGCGTTGACGTTGCTGACATACTGTCACTCGACGCACCACAGCTCATATGGGTCAGACACTGCCACTTGCATGTCCTACTTAAGATTAAAGACCATATTCATACATTCTTATTTTTGCACTTTTGCTTACTAAGCATATGTATATATATATATATATATATATATATTACGATTTCTTAAAATTTTTATTCTAAAATTATAAATATGCAATTAAAGTTTATGGGTTCACATATTTAGCAGAGGAAGTGTGCCACAACGTCTCCTCTAACACTTTAATGATTTCTAATCACTGATTCGATTTTAGTAAACAACTCCCATATTGGAAATCTTTGCAGCTTAATTATATTGACTCTATCCCAATTTACATTACATACATATACTCAATAAAATTCAATATTTAGAGCAAATGGTGTAACCGAGAATTTGCCGGCATATAATTTATTTCGTTCATTGCTTAGTTTGATGAGTAACCTAGTTTCAAGTAGTCTCCACTTCAAATGTGTCTTTGGCTTGAAAGAATTTAGACATCTCTGATTGATATCATAAAAATATTTACAGGGTTTGTGCGGAAAGTAATATGACTGAGTCGATTAAAAAAAAAAAATATTAAACCAATTGTTACAATTATTTAAAAAGGCTCCTTCTGCGTCGATGCAGGGCTGCCAGCGCGATTTTCAAGCACTGAAGGCGTCACGCAAGGCATTCTCCGGAATAGCCTTGAAAACCGAGGTGCATGCTGCTTGTATCCCCTCTGTCGTCTCAAAATGCCAATTTGTCTCGGGAACACACTCAGAGATCCATGTTTCCTCATCTGTGATTACGTTATTTATAAATTGTTGGTCATTTTCAAACATTTTCATGGCATACTTCCACTCGCCGCAATTTCTGGTCGTCAGTGTGCACTTTCGGGACCATCTTCTCGCAGACCTTGCACATGTTCAAGTGCTCCGTTACAATGTCATGAACCACGGATTTTATAAATTTACCATTTGAGTAATTAAACGAATACTTAGTCGACGGTCTGAGTTCAAAACTTTGCGCACACATTGTCGGTGTTTATCGAAGTCGCAGGTCACCCAGTGTGGTCTTCATTTGCAAACTTTTCCCGGCTCTCTAAAAAGGGCTGATGCCACATCCAAAGCTGCATCTGGGTAAGCCTGCTTGATCATATCAAACGTCTCTGTCGCAGATTTAGCGAGTTTCGCACAGAATTTAATCGCGTACCTCTGCTCTAACAAACGCTGCATTTTCCGCCTGCACCACTCACAGAAACACGTCGCGCGAAAATGTTTGTCCTGACTCTCCAGGTGCTCGGAGACAACTGACCAGCCGCTCGTTCATTAGCTAGGAACTCCCTCCACCGATTCCAGTCGCTGCGCGCACGCTCCGAAGTTTGACTAGTAGCCTAGTTTCAAGTAGTCTCCACTTTAAATGTTGAAAGAGCTTAGACATCTCTGACTGACATCCTAAAAATACTTGAGAGTGAGGTTATGTAAAGTCATCAGAGAGTTAGTTCGCTCTCTTGCCTTTCCAGGCTCGAAATGGTTTGACGAGAAGAATTTATTACAGACGGACATGGACTCAGCTCCTTAAGCTGGTAATTTATATTAAGTTTAGTAACATTTTTTCGAAGAGGTTTCGCGTACACGTACGATAAACTACTCGAGTTATCTCCCAATAACTCTAAAAATGAATGCCGGAAATTGAAAACTGATTGTACACAGATTTTTTTTTGTACTGTCTGCAGTGGCTTATAATTCAACTCGGCCAAAAAATTAAAATTAATACGCGAACATTTTCGGGCCATAATTTTTTTACAACTTTCGACTGGAACTAACGCAGCAGCTGTGCATCGATGAACTTAATTTGAAGCTTCATCAAGGATCAGTATTTATCGATGGTGTGGTAAATTCAATCGCGGTCGTAGTTAACTGCAAGACGAATTTCGTGAAGGTCTCCAAAATCAGTTGTTATTCCGCAAACCATTGATGCTGTGCACAAATTGATATTGCAAGATCATCATGTGACCTATCGTGAGACTTAGACAGCTACAGACATTAGTGAGACCAGCATAAAATGACCTTTGACTAAAAGTAAAAATGTTCACATTTGATTTCACACAATATGTCAATCGCTCCAAAAAAAGGCTCTTGTCGATAGATTGTGACAAATATTAAAAAATGCGTCAACGGTTCTTTATGTCTATGACATCGAGACAGGCGATGAATCGCGGATTTACGCATAGCAGTTTGAGAATAAACAGCAACAGACTGTAAGAGTGTTTCCAGATGCGCCAAGGACAACAGATGTGTTAGCTCACGAAGTGTTTCCAAGCACATGGTTGCCCATTTTTTGGAAAAAACTGGATATGTCGCAACCGAAACACTAGAATAACGCAGAACAGTAAATTCTTAGTGATATACAACCACACGTTTGCCAGTTGTCTTTCAAGAAATCAAGAAATCAGGAAAATACCCCGCTGAAGATGAATCTCTCTTCACCACGCCAAAGCGCGCTCTCACAAATCGACTGAAAAAACTGCATTTTTCAGCACTAAAAACATCGATTTCATGTGCCATCCAACGTATTGTCTTGATTTGCCACCGAATGACCCTCGTACATTCCAATATCAATAGCTAAACAATTCCAAAAAGTCTGCTGTAATATTAGCTAATTTAAAAATAATGAAAGACAATAATTTTTTGGTATAATTTACCACTCATTACTCGCCCATTCTACAATTAACACCTGTCGCAGTGTGTGTAAAAGATCAATAATTATCATAGCATCAGCATCAGCAAGTATTCATACTATCCAAAGACTTGAGCCCATCAAACCAGTTAAAAATGTTCTACCGGAAGGATAGCAGTTAAGGATGAACAGTGTATGTCCGAAGCGAGGCAAGGATAAGAAAGAACGTTGCAGGCACACTAGAAAAAGTGTCCGAACGCGACTAGCCGCAAGCCAAGGCAGATGTTGTTAGTAAACAGTGACAGACAACTAGTACCACAAACCGGGTCTAAGCGTTAATAGGAAAAAGAAGAACAAAAGGGAGGGCCACTTACATGAATAGTAACAAAGTCGCCGGAACGGTGACGGAAGAAACAGAAAAGAAAGGTTGAGTTTACAACGCAACAAAGTAAATTATGGTAAAACGGGCAGGTGTGGAGCAAATAGATCCATTTGACGCCGTACAACTGTACTACAATAATTGAACTGTGCACATCTTATATGAGCTAAAGATCTTCCTTTGCTTTGTTCTGGCAGGCAACTGTACTCTCGGAAGACACGTTTGTAATACAGAAAGGTGAAAGTAATCAAATGTGTGTGGAGGGTGTCGATGCTGTAACGCCAAGCAGCTTGCGAAAATGCATAAATACAACAATACAGTGCGGTGACGTTTTGTTTCATAATCGGAGAAATTTATGAAGGTTACAAAATTGTATTGGGTCGGTCGGGTAAGACGAAGTACATGAAAAAAATATGCATAACATTCTGCGCAAATTTTGGAAATCTTATTTAATATTTGTATAAAAAAGGCAGCTGCTTGTTGAATGTAGGATCAATAGGTCATATAAAATGTAGGCATATGTATTTGACGGAAATGCGTAGTTCATGCGTATCTATTGCAAAAGAACAAGGTACCACTGAATAGATATAAAAAGTAATAAAAGTTAAAAATTTAAAAATCTCTCATAATTTAGATTTTAATTAATTGTAAACACAAATAATTTCGGTTAAAAAACAGTATTTTTTCAAAATTTTTTCTCATATAAAAAATGAAATATTTTTTTAGAACTTTGTA
The DNA here is from genome assembly GCA_027475135.1 of Bactrocera correcta. Taxonomy (NCBI): domain Eukaryota; kingdom Metazoa; phylum Arthropoda; class Insecta; order Diptera; family Tephritidae; genus Bactrocera; species Bactrocera correcta. Next base: position 11,916,700 of record CM050325.1, read on the forward strand.
TTGTTATAAACATACGCTATTAAAATAGAAATTCTGAAATTTTCTAAAGTGAAAAATATGTTTTTTAGTTAACTCCTTAACTTAAAACTTTAACGAAGGAAAAAAATTGAAAATTGGAGTTTTGATAGACATTTTTACAAAAAATTGAAATTTTAGTGAAAATTTCGCGAATTTAATCGGAAAAATTCCTTCGTCCAAGTCTTTGAGAGTTGTATCTCAAAGACCTGTGTATAATTTCATGAAGATCGTTTGAGAAGTTCTCAAGAAATCTTGCCAACCGACTTCAAAAACACAGTTTCGAGAAAAAGGCGTTTAAAGACGACGCACTCTAGGCGAATCTAGTAAAATATGGTATCTGGTAGGTTAGTTAGGCGGCCGAACCGACATGGAATCTCACTTGGACAGCTAGAACGCCTTTACCTTAAACTCCTATATTATAGATTATAAGACCCTTACAAATCGACAAAGTGCTTTGAGCCTGTCACAAATTTGTTGAGACGGCTAAGGTCCGTTTCTGCTTTGTCTCCTGGTTCGCCGACGGATTGACTTCTGAGATATTTTAACATAAAACTTACAAAAGCTTAATAATGGAGGAAAAATTGTCTGAATTTTTAGTCTTATCGCATGTCTGCTGTTAGACAATGTCTATTAAGAGCCCCTACAATGCGGCAAGATAAACTTTGCTAAGAACAAGTAGTTCAGAAGATCTCCTGTGTTCCACACTAGGCCAAAAGGATTTTTCAGTCGCACAGGGGTTGGTCGTCGACCAGCGTCTGATAAGCGCATGCGAGGTCCATTGGTCCAATGCTAGAATGCAAGCTGCTAATGGGGGTCCAACTCGAACCCATTTTAACGTGAGAGGGGAAGAGTGCAAGAAATTTCTATGGTCCCATAACCAGGCACCCAAATAAATCTGATGATGAAGTAGTAATGAAGTAATGCTATATCCAATGCTATATCCAGTAAAGACAGATATTTTTCAATTAGCTTTGAGCGCAAAGTTAGCGAGCTCATCGCTAGTATTGCCGCTTTGCTGTCGAAGTGAATGCTGACTTCCCTGAAAGTGACTGCACTTCCTTGCAGGCCGTCTACGGCTACCTTAATAGCAGCGACTTTTGTCCGAAAGACACTACTGCTTGACGGACAGCTTCTTACAGAAAACTCTCCCTTCAAACTTCCTAGCTTCGACCCATCCTCGAAAAAGCTCACTGCGCCTCTTCTCCATGGACTCCTCCTCGTCCATATGTCCGTCGTCAATATGTTAGCAGAGAAAAAGCTACTACAACTAGCGTCTGCGACGTAGTGATCCAAGTTTTCTGGAAAACAGTTGAAGAAGGATAAAAATTAAATGTGTCCTTGTTCGAACCCCATCATATACTCAACTTACCTGAGCTGCTCTAAGGCTTGCCTATGAGGGCCGCTCTTTGAACGCTTTCAAGATTTTTAGCAAGTGTAGCCTTTTCAAGTGGCCAGCACCAGATGATTACACCAAAAAACAATACGTTCCCACGACAGTCGGGTCTACGTAACCGGAACGGACCCGGATTTTTATCCGGCCAAGGACTGTCAACTCGGCAGAATTCTTCCGCTACAACAACTACAACAACAACCAAAAAACAATTGGCTTGCCTATGGTTAAACAAAATATCACCTTTTGTAAAAGTCCGCACCTTTACGCCATAACTCCTCTACAGCAATATAACCGACGCCTTTTTTACTCTCTCCTAAATATTTAGCTCCATGATAGATTTATTTAATTTTATCATTATATTTTATATAAAGGGAAGGTCGAACGGCTGCAGTTCAACTAGATTTTTGAACCTGTAGTGAGCAGACTATGATTATCTGAGGTTGTTTCTTGTTGCAAAAATGCATTGAGCATTAGATCTACTTGGGTGACATTAGCATCCCGATTTTTATATATTTTAGCCTAAAAATAAAAATCATACAAAACATTTCTGTGAAGTTTTAGTGTATTTAATTCGCTTAGCAAACCATTTGCCGCGAATTATTGCCTGCTTGTCTGCGTTCTCATTGTTTGCTGCAAAGGCACGGCCTGTACGTCTGTTGAGCGTATTCTGTACAATGCCAACGCAGCGTCAGAGCCGTTGTCGCGCAAAAGCTACATAACTCGTAGTAAAATAATTGCAACACGCCGCAAGAAAACATGTGCAGAGGCTGCTAGACATTGGTTGGGGCAGAGCAAGTCGAAAGCTGCAGGCTAATGTGTCTTACTTATAAATTAGTATATACGTAAGTATACATATATGTAGGTGCATGTGATTGCTGTCGATTGTACTCGTGATGTCGCCTCTTCCACCTCTTTAAGGCGCCCGCGCACACAAAGTTGTTGCGAAAATTCCCGGAATTTTGTGTAACTACACGCAACCACACACAGACACCCGTATATACGCTGCTTTTAAGCAGTAATCCATGTAGCACCAGCTGAAATCTGTGAAACATTTGCATGTGCCGTACACAAAATGCTCACTTGAAACAGAAATCAAATAACTCTTTTTGCCTTCTTGTAATTACTAAGCGTAGCCCGCTGCTGCCGCCCGGCTAACCTCGCTTACTTGTGTTGGTTTGTTTCCTTCTTCGGTCATTATCCTTTGTACGTGCTGATTTCTATTTATTCTTATTGCTATTCTCACATCCTGCGCATTTGAATACCCAACCATGGGAGCGCATATTCCGTTTTTCTAACAGAAGTTCACCTTTTATTCGTTTCATTTTCGTATTCCCATGTCAATAGCGCAGAACGTCTGAAGGGGCGGTCGTATAACTCCAGCATCTAAATCAGACTGCCTAAGTTTCTCACACTTGTCGTTCTGTAATTTATTATTTGATGTGAATATTAGATATGCATATGCTTATGTATTTAGATTTAATATTTTACATATGTACATATTCAATTCATACATTTCTTACTGAGACATTATTATTGAGAGTTCTTTTGTGGCTGGGTCCACATCAAGGAAAATCAAAGTCTCACAAAATGCAAACATACAACTCCTCTGCTACCACCAGCTGTACATAACGGGGTTTTCAAAAAGAGCGCTAAAAAGTTTATTTTTTTTTTAATAAAACAAAACGTTTTGGAGATATCAATGAAATGTTTAATTCCTGTGAAAGTACATTCGATGCCACTACGTATGGAATCCGACTTCTTTTGTGTGGCCACACTCTGCACGCTTGCAGAAGTCCAGATAAAAGTCCAGATCAAGCATAAATCGGCCGATACCACCGCAATTCCACGTTCGATATTCGTACGAAGTTCATCAATCGTCACTGGCTAATTGGCATAGACCATAGAAATAGTCTAACGGCGTCAAACCACACAACCGAGACGGCCAATTGACTGGGCCATTTCGTGAGATAACACCACTTGAGTTCACCAAACTTGGTTCTCAATGAATGGCTTGTGACATTTGCTGTGTGGCTTTTAACGACATCCTGTTAAAACCACATATTGTCAAAGTCCACATCATCTAATTCGGGCGAAAAATACATGGTTATCATTGAACGGTCGATTCCCATTTATAGTAACGTACCGGCCTTCATCACCATGAAAGCAGTACGGCCCAGTGACGCCGCCGACCCATAAACTGCACCAAACCGTAATTATTTCGAGATGCAAGGGTGACTCATGGAGTACGTGTGGATTGCTGCCTAACCAATAACGCATATTTCGCTTATTGACGAGGTCATTCAGCCAGAAATAAGCCTCTCGCTGAAGATGATTTTTCGATGAAAATTCGGATAATTTTCAAATTTTTGCTCAGCCCAAATCACGAATATACGACGATTTTGGTGGTCAAGAGGCTACAGTTCTTGCGTCAGTTTAATCTTGAAAGGATGTAGGCCAAGATCTTTACTTAAAATTCGCCACAACGACATCACATATGTCCCCAATGCCTGCGAACGACGTGTGAGAGACTGATTTGGGTCTTGCTCAATTGATGCGCTGGCGGCAGCAGTATTCTCGACACTACGGACACTTCTTTTCACTATAACTCACGCCTTGATAGCACACGGGAACATTTTGTAGTGTGCCTGTGGACTCAATTTTTTCCACTAGACGCTCAATTGTTGATCTGACAGGACGATTATGTCGACCATAAATTGGACAGCTCTCTTAAAGTTGAGACCACTGACTCCGAATAGTAGTAGTAAATTTTAATAATTTCGACTCGTTGAATTGTATATCTTTCTATGATGAAATGATAAATCTTACTGAAGAGAAATTAAAAAAGAGCGGGGAACAAATAAGACATCGTTTGCTTTCCATATCGGTCTACTTTTGTAGCGTCCTTATTGAAAATCCCGTTACTTGATTTACAAGGTGCTTTCCAAAGTAAACAGGAGTTTTTGAATCTAGCGCCCCCTGGAGGCGTCGTCTATAATTTCGATTTGAGCGTTAGAATCTGCTATCTTTATCGATTGTCCAGTGAGAATTTCATGACATTTCATCGATTGGAAGTGAAGCTATTGCATTTTAACTGGCAGTATGTTTGTGTTTCGGTGCGAAAATGAGCTTCGAATAAAGAGCCCCAACAATTCAACATTCGAGGGACCGATTTTGACCGATTATTTGACCAAAAATCACATTTTAACCATTACCACTCTCCGTATTCACCTGATATGGCACCGCGCGACTTCTTCCTTTTCGGAAAAATGCATTTGCCCATGAAAGGAAAGCGTTATGCAGACGTGGAGGCCATTCAAAGGCTTGCACCGGCATACTGTCGGCCATACCGGCCAACGAGCTAAAACACTCTTTCGACCTGCTTTTGGACCGTGCAAAAAGCTGTATTGAAGCACTATTTGAATAAAATGAATTGATTTTGCCAAAAAACCATTTGTTGTGTTTTTTTAAGTCTTGTTTACTTTGGAACCCACCTTGTATAAGTGTTCAAAGATTTTCATTAAAAATGGAAAAATCCTTAGACATTGGTTGGTCGTGCTAGATGCATATACTCGTAGACACAAAGTGAACGAAATGAAAATTCTATACTCCATAGAAGTGCCGGGAGACGCTATAAAGCGCGGCAGAATATTAACTTCCAACACAAAAAATGCATCAAGTCACAGTTAAGGTACAAACACTCGCAAAGAACCACATTCGTAAGAGCTTGAGAGCCCATACATACATACAAATACAGGAAAAAATACATATATACGAACACTGCAACAAAGCGGCGAGGGCGACGGCACACGAGAAGAAAGAATCTCACAGACGCGTTCGAAACTTATGCACAGCAACAATTGCAGCAGCCGTCTACTGCGAAACAACAAAAATTGCAGCAATCATATATTGCAATGCGAGTAGAAAAAGTGCGCTGAGAAAGTAAATGAGAAACGCAACGACAGCGCGTGGATGAAGGAGGACATTAGCCGAACACCGCCAAGTACGCTGAAGAGCCACTACAACTCACGCCTTAATAGCACACGCATTCTTGGTCTTGTATGTTTAAATATCGAACAGAGATAAACACATAACACAATTTTTAAATAGACAAAAAATATTGCATCGGCGCATTTAACATTACAACAAATATGCAAATTTCCGCAGCTTGGAGTTATGGATATAACTTTTTCTTAATCATAATCCAGTTTCGCTCATTTACCGCATGCACTTGTAACGCAACCGCCATTGTGGGCAACGCATTGTAGCCACAACAACAATGGGTGCATCTTCGACCCGGTGCGAAGTGAACACAAACAACACAATTTGATGTGCAATTGCGTGCTTTGAACTAACATATTGTTGTTGGTAATTCTCTCGTAATTAACAGACAAAACTGCCGGTGCATTTTATCATACATACACCGGCGGTGTGTGTGACAATGAGCAACAGATGAGAGAGAGTTTCTTCAACGACAGTTTAAGGTTGCCAGATGTTTTGTAGATAAAGATATATTTTTAAAGGATTTTCGTTAATATTCCAGCCTTTGGAAAACTATTTATTTATATGGTAATAAAATATATCGGAGATTAAAACGATATATCAGTTGTGTTGTAGTATATTTGATTTGAGGGGGTCATTTAAAGTTTTCATATAATAAATAAGTTAATTACAACTATTGAGCAACGTTTGAGTAATAATTTGTGAATTTTTCATAATTTTTTTTTTTTTTTTGAACATTCAGTCATTGACCGGTGTTTTCCGGAGGCACCACCCAAACACATCTCCTCGCGGTGGTCAGCATAACAGTTGAAGGATTAATCTAAAACCAAACCATCAAATTTCATCGGTTAGTGGCTGAGTATAGTCTTGATTAATCGAACGATTTGGAAGAAATGAATTTTTGGCAAAATTGCATACTGAAAAGTATGATTGAATGTAGATCTAATTTTTAGCACAAATTGTCTTGAAAAAAATTAATTGTAATCGAAAAAAACCTTCGTTTAATCTCGAGAATTTCAATAATATCGCTTCACTAGTTTCTGAGAATTTGTAATTGAAATAGCCGACTGATCTAGCTTGATGAGCCGCTCTCTTCAAGGCTCTAAAGGGTGATCCATTTCGAGATTCCCTATATTTTTTTAAGAAAAAACACGGAATCTTCAAATTTAATGGGGAACGTTTATTATCATTCAAAAAAACATTCTTTGACATTTATTTTTTGTAGATTATTTCTTTAAATGTTGGACGCGGCTACTTCTTAGACGGTCCTTCCGATGAGTGCAATTTTCGATTGCTCGTTCGAGCATTTCGGAGCTGGATTGTCCGCATAGACTTTAGACTTTAAATACGATGTGTGGAAAGTAACGCCGTCTTGTTGAAAACAAAGATCAGCCGAGATCACGAGCATCAATTTCAGGCACAAATAGTCAGTTATCATGACGCTATCGGCCGCTATTGGCTGTTACATTCTCACCGGCATCATTTTTGACCGATGATTTCAATTCGGATACTATTATTTTAAAAGTTTATAAGAAAAACCTCAGTTACATATATTTACAAATGTTTAAGGAGTGAATAAATTCGTAATGGATTTTTATCAAAGAACATGCGCTACTTTAATCACATTCGAGTGCTCAACTTATCACGCCCAATTATGTTTACCGCTCGAATATAATTTCTCACAAACTGGCAACATGCAATGTCTTCTGGCGCTTTTTAAAGTTGTTCGACAGCTTCCTAGCAAAATAAAAAGGCTTTAAGTCAACAACACATAGTGGGCAGAGGTAAAAAAAAATACAAATTCCATTCATAGTTTTTATTTTGCCACCTCTCTACCACACTCTCAGTGCTTCTGCGCACCCAATGGGTCTGTGCTGTTTGTGCGTACCGATGCGCCAATCTGCTTTTACGCTCAGCACAATTATTGCTCCAACGCTGCTGCTACTCCGCCATTGGTTCTCCAATTTTTGTTGTTGTTCACTTGTATTTGCTTTTCAGGGATTCGCTGCCACAAGTAGCAATTGCCATTTTCCGTACATTCGCCTGCCACATAAGCGCCTACCTACACAATTACATATTAATTTATTTGCATCCGAAATTCCAATCCCGACAAAGTGGTGCGGAGACAGGTTGAATTTGCTCCTTTTTGTGTATTTTTTTTAATGTTTGCATTTATGTTGGTTTTTTATTTTATTTGCGTTTAAATGCATGACATTTGTTATTCTTTGCCTTTAATATTCGTAGCTTTTAATAATTTTATGGGTGCAACAATCGATGCCGACAATGGCTACAACAACTACATCCGTTGAGCAAGAAGCAAAGATTACAATAACACAGTAACCAAGTATTCGTGGCGCAACAAGAACAACAACAATAGCGGTAATAAACATTTCACCAAAGCCAGTTCTAAATTGTTGCATTGCAATGACAACAACAGCAGCAGCAGCAGCAGCAGCAACAAAAACCATCGTCATCAGCAGCACCGTCATCTGCCACATAAACAATGAGCGCAACAATGTTGTCCCTCAACGTTGGCATGCACATTGCTCGGTTATTGCCTAAGCTTTTGCTATATTATTACCCCCACGAAGCATTTGCCTGGATGACTGCTTGACAGCCAGACTGTCAATGCGCCGTCTGCATTGCGCTCTCTATTTCTATGTCTGTCCATGCGTTCCCTGAATCGTCTGCACGTCGTGTTCTTCTGTCTGCTGATCTAGCAATGAACGCTTCGTTTTGCTTTCATTACCTTGTCGGCTGATGCCACGCTCGCCTCAATTGTCTGCATGCTGCTTGCCTGCAACTCCAACGGAAGTCAGCACTAACGCCGTTGTAGTCAGTTTTGAACTGTTAATGTTGTTTTTATTATTGCATGCACAGTGCATATATAGGATAGTTGGTGCTGGTCTAGGTCATTGTTGTTGCTCCCAACAACATTTCATGCAGCATGACTGAGCATTGTTTGTACACACATACACCAGACAGATATGCAACATCCATGCACATTGTGGTTTGTTTTGCGTTATAACTGTCCGAAAAGCTGCTAAAGATGCCGTGAAGGTGCTGGAAATTGTTGGTTAGTTATAGTTCTTGCCTATCGGTTGGTGATTTGCAATCAGCTTCTCACCACAATAAATAAATTACAACTAATTCTTAATTTTTTTAAAGGCCGCTTCGGAGATGATCCGTGCACATTTGACAATTCTTCTTCTTCTTTATTGACATAGACACCGCTTACACGGTTATAGCCGAGTTTACGACAACACGCCAGTCGTTCTTCCTTTTCATTTTTTAGCGCCAATTCGAGACTCCAAGCGTAACTCTAATACGTTCTCCTCGACCTGGTCTGTCCAACGGATGAAGGTCTTCCTCTGCTTCCCCCGGCGGGTATTGCGTCGAATATTCTCAGAGCAGGAACGTTTTCATCCATTCGGACAACATGACCTAGCCAGCGCAGTCGTTATCTCTTAATTCGCTAAACTAGGTCAATGGCGTCGTATAACTCGTACAGCTCATCGTTCCATCGAGTGCGTTATTCGCCGTTGCCTAAGCGCAAATCTTCCGCAGAATTTTTTTCTCGAAAACTCGTAACGCCGACTCATCAAATGTTGTAGAATTATTCTGACGTTGTTGTTGGTGTTAATATAATAGAGTTGAAAGGAGGCAAGCACCGCGACCTAAGGTCTACTCTGCTCTCCCCTCTTATCACAACGAATCATTTAGGCCCAGCACACTAACAAGATCCAGTATCCTGCTGGGTGCTATTGAAGTAATGTGATCCATTTCGGATACATAGGTCCAAGGGTCTTTATCCTGCATCTATAGACTGCAGTGTAGTCTGGAATCAGGAGTTCGGAAGTTTCCGGACCGGACCAGAACCGGCAAATTGCCCAAGAGGCCATACCCATGTTAAATAGGTTCGCTCAAATGATGTGAACTTGGTTAGAACTGATAAGTTAGAAACCAACGGCGATTTAATCTCGTAGACTGAGATTACGATAGTTGTGTTAATAGTTTCGATTTTTTCGAAATCAATTCAATTGGTCTCACCATCACATTGTCCAAATATCTGATAATCTTTGGCTTGCAGCCCCAGGATTTACTGTCAAGGTGACTGCTCACCATGGGTGCCTTTGTGACTTCGACCATGGTCAAATCCGTGCTTTTACCGTAGCTTGGAATCCGTATTGCTACCCAGCTATTTGACATCATTAGTCATATCTTACTCGCCCTACCCATATACTGATTATACAGAATGATCCTGATAAGACAAAGACTGGCTATGTTTGTACTATACTCTACCTTGTGTTGTTTATAAATATGAAAAAAAAAATTTTTGGAATGCTTGCAAATGAAATATGTGTATACTGTTTAATCCGCTGATAATAAATATTTTTTTGTAGAAATGTAAGCCACTTTAAAATATAAAGTTCGCAAGAATATGTACGATACGACATTCAGCAGAATATTCAAAATAAAGAATTTGTGGTTTGTAAAGTACTGCGGCAAAATAGGGACTTGTTCCCTCACTTGCCTTACTAATGAATTCAATATGCTAACCGCAAAAGAAGTTTTTCAATTCGACAAGTTAACCACAAATACAAGCACAACTTAATGTTTATGCACGCTCCTACACACCCTGTGGGAAAGCTTTAACCAAGAGCTTTTTAAAGCCTGAAGCACAGATACGGTGCCTAGAATTTTCTCTGCTTTTTGGTATATATACTGTGGATTATCCACGCATTGGCCTTACTTGGTCTAGCAAATGTATTTCGGGGTCAATGACGGCCGTTATCGCACTATGAAAACCCACTATCAGGTGAGTAGGGTGAGTGATTAATGGTTAATATGGAGTTTTTTGTCAAAAATCAATGGCAAACGTCGACCGATGACACGGCGCATTATCGTGCAACATGCGCCAGGACCCTGCCTCCAGGTATTGTGGTCGAGCACAACGAATGCGTGACAAAAGACGCTTCATAACACCAAGGTAAAACACAGCATTAATCGTTTGGCCAGGTGGGATGAACTCTCGGTGTACAATATCCTCGGAATCGTAAAAACAAATCAGCATTGTCTTTATTTTTGACTTCTGAAGACGACCGACTTCTGATCGTCACAGAGGTCCTCCGATCTGCTAGGAATCGCTTAAGCCACTCATGCACATTACTACGAGATAGGCACTGATCACCATAAACTTTTTTCATCATTTGAAATGTTTCAGTAAACGTTTTACCAAGTTTAAAACAAAATTTAATATTTGCTCTTTGTTCAAAATGCATTTGACGACCGATGACCAAAAGCTGCTTTTTTGATCGATAACATCGATTGTAGTTATCCAAATGTCTTCAAATTTTTACGAAATGTCAACAAGAGATCAAACTTTTTATTTCATATAACCAAGGTGGCGCCACCAGAAACAGTTATATTAGGTTGTCAAAAAAGTCTTGCGGTATTTTCGCTAGTTGACGCTGAAAGCGGGTAGTTCTAGTTTTATTCGTCACGCTAACACGTGTTTGATTGATTATCGTTTCTTTTAATTCGTTCGTGAGTTATAGCGTCGCAAAAATTGAGCAAAATAAAGAGAAAACACAGCATATTTTACAGTACTACTACGATAAAGGCAAAAATGCATCTCAAGCCGCCAATAAAATTTGTGCAGTTTATGGACCCGATACAGTTTCCATTTCCACCGCACAACGATGGTTTCAACATTTTCGTTCTGGTGTAGAGGTGGTCGAAGATGCGCCACGCTCCAGAAGGCCTGTCGTCGAAAATTGCGATAAAATCGCTGAATTGGTCGAAAGAGACCGGCATAGTAGTCATCAAACCGTCTTAAACCATTTGAAGAAGCTTGGAGTCACTAAGAAGCTCGAATTGATTCAAAAAAAATACCGCAAGACTTTTTTGACAACCCATTATTTAAAAAGTTCTGTTTCTTTTGCGACAGACTTTGTATATAATACTTAATATACGATACTAATTTTTTTTCTTTCGCTCTTTTCAGCACCTTGAACTGTTACATTTTTTGTAAGTACATACATATTTTTATATTGAGTTAATTTTGAAAAATTAATTATTATTTGTGCAACTTAGTAATTTGAACTGTTACATATGGCATTTCATCCACGATAAGTGTCCAACAACTAACTCTGCTGAAGATTAAAATCGATAGTTAATGATATATCAATTTTTTTTAACTGATTATTATTTCAAATATACTCAAATATTTATATCACAGACAATAAAAATTTGCAAATTAAAAGCACCGAAAATTACAGAAAGTTAGCAAATACACATTCGTATTTTAATTTCTTCAAAAAATTATCTAAAATAATATTTCAGTAAAAGTGTGAAATATTTGCTCACCTTCTTTTAATGAAGCCTCACAATAAAGGTAGGGAACTTTCTCAGCGTTATTTTAATTTTGTAAATATTTCCATAGCATTAACCTCTGTGAAGTGGTTAATAAGCTTTTTGTTTTAATTTTTTTCGCTTTACAACTTTCAATTGTCCAATCGGCAACAAGGAACTTTACGACTTTTAAATAGCTTTTAAACTTCCTCCATTTATCTAGTTTTATAGCCTTTCGTATGCGAAGTCGTATTGTGAAAACACGTCATTTGACATGTGGTCATGTGAAAATCCCGAATAAAAATGGGAAAATGTGTAGCATGTTTTTATGCATTTGACATTTCAACTTGACACATGACATACAAACAACTCTTGCATAGCTTCAATGCTGAAATTTTAGAAAGAACCAATATTGTGTTTGCAAACCGGTCAAAAGGTGTAAAAAAGGGTTGTAATCGGTATTTGGATCGGCAATCCAAATTAATTTCAGCTGAATAATAAAAAGTAAGTCGATATACATACGAGTACATATGTAGTTGAAAGTCAACCGGAAGTCTATAATATTTCTTTTAGGTGTATGGGGAAGGAGGAAGTATTGACCCAATTCAACCCACTTTTGATACACAGATATACTATTATCAGGAATGAATTTTCTCCAAATTTCAATTATATATCTTACACATTGATCAATTATTTCGGCAAAAAGTCTGCTACATGTAGGCACTAGAGCCCACAGCTTCGGTATAAGAGGCCTGAACTCTTACGGTCCGATCTTGACAGTTTTTTTGTGACAGAATACTCCAAAAGCACTATTTGTGCCACGCCACGCCGAATGCTTACACCGACTCCCATAAAGCCTTCTTGTACCATCCCAGATCTAAAATGTAATATCTAAGTTGCTCCCTTGAAGTTGTACTAAATAGCAGGTTTGGATCTTAATTTGTAGTTTTTCCAATCCTTAAAAGTTGTTAAAATCGATTTCCGGAATAGACTTCAATGCGCGTAGCGATTCACGTTTGATGTCCTCAATTGACTCCAATCTATTTCCCCGGAGCCGTCGTTTAAGTTTGTGAGTACGGTAGTTGCGGCACGATATTGGTTGAAAATGTGGCGAAAAACTCAAATCGTGGTGCAAAATCACAGAATTGTTTGCTCATAATTCCGAGCTATTTTTTACGAATAGCTTCGCGCAAACGACGCATAACTAACACTCGAATAGAATTCCTTGTTGGCAGTTTGCCCGGTTGAAAGGAATTCGGAGGCACCACATATTCGATAATCGAAGAAAACTGTCAACATAACCTTGATTTTTGAACTGCTTTAAAGTGATTTTTGCAGCTTCGGCTCACTTTTGCGACGATATTCAGCCAATCGATCGTCTGTTTTGCGGGTCGTAAGCTTAGATCCAAGATTCCTCCTTCATTTTATTAATGTGTTGATCATCAGTTGATGTTAAGGTAGTAATCTGGTAACTAAGATTCAAAACATCGAAAATGTTTTTTTTTTTATTAATTTGAAAGTACAATGATTTGAGAATATACTATGAGAATTTCAGACAGAAATTCGAAATATTTCGGGAGTTTAACGAGTTTCCTAGAGCGCCTCGGAGTCCAACGTTTAAGTCGATTGAACTTTAAACGCGTTTTTCTCAAACCATTGTTTTTTTGGTCCTAACTTTTTTTTCTACTGAACCGATTCTTTTCAAATTATAACAAGCTGTTCTACACACTTATAGTTCTCGTCGGTGCTAACGAGAATTTTTTTCACCCCACAAGTTTTTCACAACTTTTTATTTTACGACCCTTTTTTTGCTAAAATAAAAATACTTTTTTTTTCAAAGTTACCCTTGAAATTTAAATTCAGAATATTTACCCTTGAAATTTAAATTCAGAATTACGAATAATCAAGAAGATTTGATTTCAGATAACATCAAGAGCCAAAAACACCCGGGCCACCCACATGATTTTTTTTTTTTTTTTTGGTTTCTAACTTCGAGTGACAATAATTATAGTAATGAAGAGTTAAATTTTTTCAAACAATTTTTTTTTTTTATTTTCAATATGTAAATAAAAACACTCTAAATATTCAAGATAATTCATTTTTATTTTCCTATAAAAAACCAGCTTCCAAAGAAGTTATGAAAATAGGCATAAGTTACCAGACTACTACCTGAAGGCCGTCATGGACGTGGTTCGCCGTCAGCGTGTTCTCGACCCTCTTTGAATAATTTTTACCAATCAAAAACACTTGCTCGCGACAAACAATTATTACCTTTTCCAATATTCTGAACGTTTCGGCATCAGAAATTTGATTCCGCACACAAAATTTAATGGAACTTCTTTGTTGAATAATTTCACTCAACGTTAAAAGCGTCGAATGCACTTTATGTACTTTAGAAATGTAATACCAAATGGACTTAGCAGTACAATTTATTAGGTGTAGTTGATTTTTTAATTTTCTAATTAATTCATTATCCAGATTTTTTTTAATCAGAGACTCCAAAAATCCACAGGCATTTGCATCAAACCCTGTGAATTAGCTTCGCCTGTCTACCGGTTTAATTTGTTTGGTTAACCTTTCCAATAAAGGATTTTCTTCACAGCTCTAAGTGATTACTCCGCTTTCACGCCCTGATTCTAATCTCACATGCATGTAATTGAAAACTTAGAATACTCAGCATGCCATTCATATAAGGGTGTATACAACCCTTTCTAATCTTGTGATCGCTTTTTTCTAATAAAACATATTTGCCGTTAATTGCACGACAACGTCAGCAAATGTGTTGCCTTGACTATTTTCCTGTGCATTAATCCCTTCATATGTCTCAACATTTTCCTATAAACAATATTTGGGCCATATAGTCGCATAAAAACTATTTTTATATCCTGAGCGGGTTATTTAGTTTGTGAACGCCCAAGAGAAAACGTCGAAGACCGTTCAAAAATTTATGTTGCTTCGAGTGACATACAAATGCGCCTGTCAAAATAGGTTTTCATTTCGTCAACTTAAATTAAAAGCATAATTTTTAGTGTGCTGGTCCTAATCCGCTTGGCTTTGGAAAAAGGTTATTCGACTTACTTACACATTTACAATTTTTTGCCAATGTCTGTAGCTTAAGCAAAGTTTAAATATACATACATACAAAATGTATCAATATATTTTTCGTTACAAATTTCACTACGGTTTAAATTGGTGTCACCAGCATCATAGGCTGTAAAGTAGAAAAAAAAAACAACAACAATCTAGCCTTATGCAACCGATAGCTAAATATTAAATGCCAATGCAACAGTCGAACCGTCGAACGGCATATGCTATAAGTTGTGTGTTTGCGCATAGGAAAATGTCACATCTGCCGTTTGCGCATGCGCAACCCAAATGTTACACATTCGATAGGGGAAGTACTGTTTGCGTTCATAATTAGTGCGTGGTATTCTACTTAAATCCACTTTTATGAATATTCCATTTCATACTTACTGCATATGTAGTATGTGCATATGTTGTTGTAGTTACAATTTTTACAAGCAGCACACCCCATTTATTCGCCGATAGTTGTACGCTGTTCGCCGACTGATATACTTACATACATAACTACATACATATGTATATGTATGCATGTATAAATTGAGGTGTTCCTACAGACAGAAATCGCATATACACTCTCCCCGACATAACCGTATGCACAAACATACATACACACATATACATACATACATCCGATACCTTTTTTTTAATTTCGACGTTCACTGCCCTCATTCGACAAATACTCGTTGCTATTAGCACAGAGTCGTTCAGTGCTTCCCTAGTTTCAACCATGTGTGTATGTATGTATGTTTGTGGCTGTGTAGTTGCCTACAAACATATTTACACTGTGAACCCATATATTTATCGCTTACGGGTCATTCCCTTTTTGCCATATTCAAGTTCGTCAAAGCATTTTCAAGGGTTGGATGGATTGTTGTCTGTCTGTCTGTTTGACTGACTGTCTATCTGTCTGCTTGCTTGAATGACTGCTTTTTTAGCAATACGTACATACATATGTATGTATGTGCCTACATTGGTGTGGAACTCTCCTATCGCGCAGATACATTTGTAGGCCTTCTCGCAATTATTAGCTTTAAAACATTTCACAGGCTTATGCACACGCTTGTGTTGATGTATGAACTAGTATTTGACTGTTTCCATGTTGTTTTAATTCAACTTGTTTTCTTGCACAAAATTATTTACTAAAAAAAAAATGTTCATTTTCAGTAACTAGAAATGTTCAGCAAAGTTCACACACTTACACACACATATGTATGTATGAACACAAATAAATGAATTGGTATTTGACACATGCCAACAGAATCAAGGCCCTCAATATATTTGGTGAAAAACCACAAAAAGAAATGAAAGCATTATACCTGCTGGTGGATTCTGGCTTTTGTAAATAATAGTGCATTCATAAGCTTGATCCAATTATAGAGGCTTCCAAACCCTGGTTATAAATGACTTACAAGCTTTTCGTTAAGTTCCAATTGTATTTATTTATTTTACCCTGAACAGGCTATATTAAGTTTATAACATCCAGAAGACAACGTCGGAGACCCTTAAAACATATATACAAGGTGCTCTCCAAAGTAAACAGGACTTTTTGAATCTAGCGCCCCCTAGTGGCGCCATCTATATGTCGACTGATGTATGTGTTAGAATCTGCTATCTTTATCGATTGTCCAGTGACAATTTCATGACATTTCATCGATGCAGTTATTGCATTTTAAGTGACCGTATGTTTGTGTTATCGGTGCGAAAATGAGCTAAAGAACAGAGAGCCAACTTTAAATTTTGTTTTAAAGTTGATGAAACAAGTTTATGGCGATGATTGCCTATACCGTAGCAGTGTGCACGAGTGGTTTCAACGTTTTCAAAGTGGTCGTGAGGACTTAAATGACGATCAACAATTGGGCCAACCAAAATCCGTGATCACCGCAGATTCCATCGAAACTGTGCGTGAATTCATCAAAAATCAGCCGTAGTCATCATTGAAATTTATGGAAAGGGAATTAATCATCTCCGAAACATCGATTTAACGCATTTTAACCGAACATTTGGCTTTCGAAATGTGTGTGCACGGTTTATTCCGCACAAATTGACTGACCACCAATAATTGCTCAGAATCCAACATTCGAAGAACCGATTGTGACCGATTATTTGACCAAAAATCACATTTTAACCATTAACCACTCCCCGTATTCACTTGATATGGCACCGTGCGACTTCTTCCTTTTCGGAAAAATGCATTTGCCCATGAAAGGAAAGCGTTATGCAGACATAGAGGACATCCAAAAGGCCTGCACCGGCGTACTGTCGGCCATACCGGCCAACGAGCTAAAACACTCGTTCGACCTGCTTTTGGAACGTGCAAAAAGCTGCATTGAAGTACAAGAAGACTATTTTGAATAAAATAAATTGATTTTGCCGGAAAAACCATTTTTTCTTTTTTTTAAGTCCTGTTTACTTTGAAACGTACGCTGTATATGTAGATAAATATAGTATATTCAGTATGGAGAGCTGAGTTGATTTAGCCATGTCCGTCTGTATATACGCGTACTAGCTCCGCAGTTTTTGAGATATCGAACTGAAATTGTGCACGCACTCAGAAGTTGCTCATTTGTCGGACTCGGCGATGTCGGACCACCCTTAATATAATATTGGAAACACATTTCCCGTAAACCTTCGATGTTGTTCCATGTCGCTTATATGATACTTCGTGACTGCGGGTCTTACATTGATATGGTTAAAAAATAATTTTTGGAAGTACATATGTAAATACTATATCATGATAACATTTACATAAATTCATATACAGGAATATTGACTCAAGAAATTAACTTCTAAGGAATACTTTATGAAGGCTGATCTATTTCCAGGTTCTCCACTTTTTTTTATAGAAAAAACATAGCAACTTCATATCTTATATCTCTTATCTTCACAGACTTTAGACTTTACATATCCGCACAGGAAAAAATCTAGCGGTGTAATATCTGCTCACACAAGTGTTCGCTCAATAAATCTATTGATTGATACGTTGTGTGGGAAGTGGCGTCGTCTTGTTAAAATCAAATGTCGCTGAGATCACAAGCTTCAATTACAGGCATCAAATAGTCGATTATCATAGCGTCAGCCATTGACGGTTACGTTCTCACCGATATCATTTTTAGAAGAATTTGGGCCGATGATTCCACCGAGCTACAAAGCACCGTTGTTTTTCTGTGGATGAAATGGCTGCTCTTGAGGTTGCTCTTGGTCCCAAATACGGCAATTTTGCTTACCTACATACCCATTGATCCATAAATGGGCCTCATCGCCGAACAAAATTCGCCTCGAAATCGTCAGATTTTCTTAGATCTTTTCAAGAGCCCATAGAACGAAGCGATGTCGTTTGGGAGGGTCGAGTGGCATCAATTCTTGCATAAGCTGTAAGTTTGTAAGCTTTCAATTTAAGATCTCCACTTCAAATGCTCGAAGTCGTTTCATACGTCAGTCCGAGTTGCGAACGGCGACGAATCGGCTCTCCACGGTCTTTGTGTGCACTCTCAGCTACGGCTGCTATATTTTCTGCCTACTGGATGTGGTCTATTCGGACGAATATTTTACAATAATGAATCTTAGGGTTTAAGATGGGTGATGGTGTTGCGAATAAGACGCTTAGTAGGCCGATTATGTTGACCATTAATTAAAATAATAAATTTGAACAATTTGTAAACATTTTCCAGGTGTAAGTCTTTCCATGATAAAATGCCAAACAATAACTTGACACAACTCACGCTTGATCTGTCAAAAAAGGCTATTGAAAGTAGCTCTACTTGGATCAGAGATTATTATTAGAATATTTCAAAATAATATCCAATAATGGCATAAATACTTTTTATATAATTTTTCTTTAAATGCAGTTTATTTTGAAAATGTTGTTGTCCGTTAATTTAAAAAAAAATGTTTTGACTTCACTTTTTTTGCAGAACTGCGAAAGTACTTAAGTCCTTAAATATGGACAAAGCTTGTCCTTGGATATGTTTGTAAGTGGTATGTGCCAGACATTAGCACCCTTGCTGAGTGCAATGCCAATGGCTGGTGGCCATTACCAATGCATTTTTGTTTCGTTTCGAATCATGCATTTCAATTTTCTGTTATTAAACTCTCGCAACATGTTGCACAGAGTATGTTAGTTTTGTTCACCTAACGGTTGTTTGTAAAACCTAAAACTAATTGACTTACATATATGTAGAGTTATATATATGTAAATGATCAGGATGACGAGGCGATTTGAATTCCGAGTGACTGTCTGTCTGTCCGTCCATCTATGCAAGCAATAAGTTGAATAAAAATTAAGATACCTTAATGAAACTTGGTATAAATGTTTCTTGGGAAAAAGTGAGGACGAGTTCATTGATGGGCGTAATCGCATCACTACCATTGAATGAAAATCTATAAAGTGCCATATCTAAGCACTAAACTAAGAAAAGAACTGTAATTTGCTCAGAACAAATTCCTTAAGCAACCTTATCGATACTCTAAAATTGGATGAAAGCGGATGATAACCTCGCCTGCTAGAAACTTCGATTATATCAATAACTGAAAACACCAGAGACATTCAATTTTACTGGCGAGCTGGGCGATGGGCGTGGCACCTCCCATATTTAAGTCAAAAGCCATATCTTAGTGTTGTGAAACATACCAAGCGCTCTGCTTTGAAACAAATCAAACTCAAGTTCATCGACACATCTTCCAAGATGGGTCATGGTCGTTATCAAACCCCAGCCGACAAATTGGCATTCATGGGTCCACATCAAGGAGGAGGCTGCCGCCGCTGGTGCTGCCACTACATGAGCTACTGCATAAATGTAAATTTATGTTTGTTAATTGTATTAACACTTATTTTTTTCGACCGATTTCAACCAAACATGGAAGGTAATATTATCCTGACATTACCATATAAAAAAAATTCCATCTGATTCTTTCACAATCAAGAGCCAAACCATGTATCCAGACAAAACTTCGCACGAATAGTGTCTTTGACCAAAAATTATCCAAGTCGGATCAAAACTACTGAAGCTTCCAGTTACCGAATATTTGGATCAGAGTCTATTGCGGACTTTTTACGGAAAGTAGCGGTCAACGTTACAGTTAGACTTTTGAAATTCGAAAAATATGTCCGGCTTTTATTATGGAGAGCTGCAAAAGTACAAAATGTTCAGTCACACCCGATCTTAGCTCTTCCTTATTTGTTTTTGGTTTGCATTTTCTCCGAGTGCTTGAGTTTCACATTCCTTTTTGGCACTGCGGCGAACGCTACCGATTTGCCTTGTGGCAATCTGTCGTTTTCATGTCATTGGTCTCTTCGAAATTTTCGGTTTGCAACAATTGGAAAATGTTGAGCGCGTTTTTTGAGCATTTGTCGAGCATGTGCGCCAAGGAGCAGCAAGCAACAATTGGCAATGAGCACACTTCGACACCGCTCACAGCGCAGCGAGCAGGAGTAATGCATGGCTACTGTTTGCAGGAAATACGAAGTGAAATTGCAAGGATACGTCTAACGCAAACACTTACGGTACGTATGTGGGTATGTATGTGTATGCATTGGTTAAGGGTGTTTCTTGTTGCGCGACACCCATGCAATATGGCAAGACGGCGACAGACAAGCAGTCAGCCAGCCGGCGCATATCCAGGTGTGTTATTTTTTTCCTTCTAGGTGCTTTAATTTTTTTTTTTTTTTTTTGCTATTTTTTGTTAGTGTAATGTTGGTGCTCTACTTTGCGCCGCTGAGGTAACGTTTTCCTTGACAGCTTTTGTTTTCTTTCTCATGCAACAATCTGTCTTTGGGATATTTGCACGCTTGCAGCTGCTGCTAATTTTCCTTTTTGATTTAATGAAATCGTTTTTTCTAGCGCTTTGGCATGTAATAAGCATTGATAAACCCCACAATTAATTAGGGGAACTTTTCACACGCGTGAAAATTTAGAACAAATGTGGTGCAATCTAAATTGAAGAGAATGTAATGCAGTTATCCTTTTTACGTAGGTCCCCGCTCGCTTTGTTGTAAATTTCAGCGAAGGTGTGTGCTATTTTTTTTTTTTTTTGGTCTGTAAGCATTTGTGGGAACCTGCCGCCCTAATCAGTGATCAGCGTGTGATTTCCCGTGTCTTCCAATCTTAATTTAGCAAATTTGTATTTCCTGCGCTGAATAAAACTTCCTGTTTGTTCATTTTGAGCGTGATTTTTGTTTTTGTATTTCATATTTTCCTTAATATTTGTTATGTTCCCTCTAAAGATTTGCGGTGTTATCACACATATTCAAATATTTGTCTGAAGATATCCTGTACTCCAAACCAAATCTTGTTACTCTCAAACAAACAAAAATATTCAAATTATCTGCTTGGGCTAATATGAAAAATTGTTGTTGTTTTTGTTGGACTTTTCAATGATCTTGTCGTGCTAAGTCCATTCATGGTTCCATTCGAGCGTCGCCACACAAATAGCACAGTATTTGAGTATACTTCTACATACACATACATATTAAAGTACACGTTATGTACATAATATGTACGAGTATGTGTATGTATATGCGTAGATTTGTATGTCGCATCATTTCTTTAGTTTATCACTTCCAGCAGTTTGGTTTGTATGTCCTTATAAATAAGTTGGTTTCACTTTTGCTGCTCCGCTGACACTCTTGCTCATCCATTGCTGTTGTCTTTCACGACCCTTGTCTGCCCAATCTTTGCTTTTTGGCTTGCCGCTCGCCTAAAGACTTACTGATCACTCAATTCTTGGAAGTGCAGCTAAAGTAAATATTCCATAGACTTTTTGCTCTTCGACTTTGGCATCTCTTGCGCGTCGATTATTCAGCTCTCCACCTTCCTTCATACACTATACGTACTTTACTTAGTAGATATTCTTCATTTTTGGTGATTTGTTTTTGTTGTTATTCACCTTGAAGTAATAGTAGCTCTGTGATTGCCGGGTTGCCAAGAGTATGCACAAACAAGTAATCCTCAGGACGGACATTATTTGTATCCGAAATTTAGAAACCGGTATCAGGTAACAGTCATGTTCGTTTTGTTGCAGGAATTCGCTGTCTTTTCGGTTATTATGTTTAAATAGACATACATATGTGTATGTATGTGTGTGTATAAGAAGAAAATAGTTAATGTTAGTTTTGTGTTTGTATGTGAAATCTTGTTGGAATCCAGTCAAGTCAGTTATTGTCAGTAAACTTATTTATACAATAATGTTGATCTTTAAAAATTTATTAAGTTCCGATTTTGATATGCATATAATGAAAAGTACCTGGCCTGCCATAGTAAAACACAGTTTTTGACAAAATTCGTTTATTTATTCCACATAGTTTCATTCAAAGACATTGGCACTCACGTGGTAAGGCTAAATATTTGCAGGACTTAACTTATCATAGTTGCATGGAGGAAGATAAGTTGGAAACATCTAGGCTTTTTCTCCTCTTCTGTCCAGTTCTCCCTGAACTAAGGTTGAATCACATCAGAATGACAATTCCTTTTATGAACCTGGCGAATTGATATTAGCAGCCTCAATGAATTTGTTGCATGCTCAAGGCGCTATGTCGATATCTTTACCGAACAGTGCTGGACATTACAACGGGCAGACGCCTCTAACTGTGCAAGTGGGATTATTAGTGGCCTCACTAATATCAACTTGTTTGTCTAACCTAACTAATTTAGCAACCCTCCTACTTTTCGATACCATTTTTGTAGTACGATGTATCTTTTGCTTCAAATTAGACGTCAGTTTTGGCGATTACCTCTTTATTCTACGAAAACTTCTTCCCAGCGAGCAGTCTTTTGGGATCTGAGAAGAGAAAATAGTCGCTGGGAGCCAGATCTGGAGAGCTCGGTGGATGCGGATGCAGCTCAAAGCCTAATAAGTGGGTTTCTGTCGCTGTTTTCACTGACTTAGGACACGATGGCGGTCTTGGTGAAACAACACTTTCTTTTTCTTAAAATTTCACCGTTTTCGGCGATTTTGTGCTTCAAACGATCCAATAACGCATTTAAGGTAGCTATCTTTCAAGTTTAGGCACTTTGGTAATAATTGTGCTAAATAAATTTTTCTTTCCGTAACTCAAATGAATGCCTAGAGCTCCCCTCGAACAAAGAATTTGCGAATCTTGGAAAAGGCTTACAATGCTTAAGTTTCATCAGAACACAAGCCTACGAGTGGTACAAAGCCTTCAAAGACGGTCGAGAGATCATTGAAGACATGTCTCGTTCTGGACGACCTCTTCAACTGACAAAAATATGAAAAAGGTTAAGGATGCTTGTACAAATTGTAAGACAAGTGTTAGAGAGATGACAAGAGAGCTCGACATCTCTCGCGAGTCCGTTCGAATGATTTTGGTGGATATTTTGGGTATGAAACGCATTCTTGCTAGACTCATACCGATAAAGCTAAATTTTTTTCAAAGAGAGTACCGTAAACAGATCTCTTGGACATGCTTGATCGTGAGAATTCCGATCTCACATTCATTTAATCGACAGAATGAAACACGTTCAGTCGATTGAAGAGATAAAACAAAATTCGCTGCAGGAGCTGATATTACAACTGGCGTGGATTACTTTGAAGGCGACAAAATATATATTATTTACAATTTCCTCGTACTTTTTTGTCACAATTAATATGTGATTTACAACCAATAAATCAATTGCTCGAACGTTTGCCAGTTTGGTGACGAATGACGTGATAATACAAAATAATAGAAAAACACATGTGATGCAACAACAATGACATCCGTTACTACTTAAAAATGTTCAAACATTACTACGAAAATTTTTTTAAAATTTACAAATAATTTGTAAAAATTCGAAAAAAAACTCCTGGAATAAGTCAGTTGGCTTGATGTGATAAGTCCACATAAGACTATGGCCAGCAAATGACAACAGTAAGCAGCATGTCGAGATATGCAAACAACGACAGCTGCATGCACGGCCACAAGCACATGCGTCTCTACAGCACTTTCCATACTTTTATCCTAACGTCTTTCGTTTCATTCGCGTTAAGTGAGTTCTGTCAAATGTCGTCGGTTTTCTACGTCAGGCCGGTGCATTGTGTTCATGGAGCAGACTGCTGCTTTGGTTTTAAAAATAAACCGTTTTCTTCATACATAATACACGCCTGTTACTATGTACAAGCATATTGCGCGACCTTTGACTGTAAATAAGGACTACTACAGAAATCCTTCGTGGCCACACTCATTATGTGGCATGCAGACGGGCGAGTAGCTGTGCTCGTACACGAATATTTTCATCCTGCACGACATCGTGCGCTGCCTTGGCTGCTGACTGCACCCTTTAGTTGCCGTAGCATTCAACGGTGAATTTAGTTTAGCGTGTGGCATTCACATTTGCTTTACAATTGTAAGATTTTATTAATGCTTGGCGTTTTAATTGCGCCTCGAAACTGCAGTTTTCCGTGTATTTTGGTTCGTTGCTTGTGAATGTTTTTCTTTCATTTCTCATATGAATGAATGCCGGATTATTTTATGGTGTGTTGGTGGCACGTTTAATGTAAATTTCATTACAAAAGCTTACATTTTATTTTCAACCCTATGTACAATAGGTTAAACATGATGCGGTGTTGTGGTTCTTTGCAAAGGCTGGGTATTTATTTGAATTCTCGTGTCGTTTCAACAAAGCTTTGGATTTTTGTAGATATATTAATCGAGACAACTGTTTATTTCAATTCATGCTTCAAAAGTTTCCGACGTTAACGCTTACAATTGCGATCGGAGATCTATATGATATCGAGATATTTTGTGCTTTTTTAAGGCACTCAGATTCACAACTTCAAGAAATCGGTGTTTAACAATATGCTAGAGATTTTATAGAATTATATTATTGTCTTAAATAATAGCATATTGTCCCGAATGCTCAAGCTAATCTGGGTCTTAGTGTTGGAGATACAGCTTTGAAAAATTGCTCGATCGGTCGACGGTCGAGAGATCGTTGAAGACAAGCCTCGTTCTGTGTGACTTTCGACCTCTTCAACTGATGTATAAAAAAAATGAAAATTTGTTGCTTGAAAATAGGCAGACAAGTATTAGAGACTTGGCAAGCGCGCCACCAAACTTTCTTACGAGTCCGTTCGAATGATTTTGATAAATATTTTGGGTGTGAAACGCGATAAAGCTGAATTTTTTCAAAACAAGTACCATAAACAGTTCTGTTTGGACTTGCTTGATCGTGAGAATCTCGATTCCACATACATAGAACATTATTACAACCGATAAGACATGGGTTTATGAATTTCACATGCAAATAGTCTACTATCCTCGGAATGGAAGAGAAAAAAAACAAGGCGAAATCAAAAAAACACGCCAAAGCCGCTCTAAAATCAAGGTGAGACTCATTGATTTTTTCGATATTTGTTTCGAAGGGACAGACGGACAATAAGGGGTTTTATTTGGACGAACAAAATTCGTTAAAGGAGCTGAAGTCCATCCCAAAAAGTGCTTTAGATAAGTGTTTCGAGGAAAAATCGTTGCCATAAGTATATTACATCTAGTGGGGATTACTTCACTGGACGAAACCCATGTAACCGCTTAATATTATGCCTCTCCTTTGTGAAAACGTCATTTTTTGTGGATCATATATGATCTTAGTAACCTATAAGTTAAGTAGTAGTTCAGAATTATTGTATGTAATAATAAAAATTTCATAATGAGCACATCATTTGTCTCGGAGTAAATACTGAAGGAAAGTTAAAAACTATTAAGGATAAACTAATGAAGCTGATTGAACTGAGCAGCTGCAATTTAAAAGGCTATAACTACAAAAATTTTTGAGATGTTCATTCAAAATCTTAGGATGTTATTTTTGAAGGGATAAACTAGGCTAGGCTAGGACTCAAATCAAGAAAGCAGATTTCTACTGCGTGAAGAGAATTGGAATTACAGTTTGTTTAAATCCCAACGTGATATGGAGATCCCAACATGATATGGAAATATGAAAATCACGAAAGTGGTGATCTAGTGACTGATGTTCAAAGAATACTGAAGTTATGGAGAAAACACTTCTCGAGCCTGCTGAATGGGAGTGAAAGCATAACACTAGGAGATTGCCAACGCGATTCCCCAATCTATGACGATGGAGCGGACGTTCTATGAAAAAGTTCGAATGGTAATTGCCCGCATGAAGAACAAGAAAGTGGCAGTTGCCGATGGATTATTCAAATTCGGCGGCGAAAAACTGACAAGGTGCATGCAACAGTTTCTTTGCAAGATATAATGGGATGAAAGCATGCGCGACGATTAAAACGTAAGTGTGCTCTGCCCAATTCGCAAAAAGGGGGATCCCACAATCTGCGCCAATTCACGTGGGATAAGTCTCCTTAATATAAGCCTTGCATATAAGGTCTTCTCGAATGTAGTGTGTGAAAGACTGAAGCCCACCGTCAACAAACTGATTGGACCTTATCAGTATGGCTTTAGACTTGGAAAATCTATTGTCGCCCAGATTTTTCTACGCGCCAAATCTTACAAAAGACCCGTGAAAGAAGATCGACACACACCTCCACTTTGTCGATTTTAAAACCGCCTTACACAGCCCGAAAAGGAACTGCCTCGCAAAGCTAATACGATTGTGTAACCTAACGTTGAGCAACACAAAAAGCTGCATTATAATCGGGTCCTCTCCGAGCCCTCGATACCAAGCGAGGTTTCAGACAAGGGGACTTCCTTTTGCTGGAGAAAATGATACGAGTTGAGGAGCGAAATAGAGAAAGTACAATTTTCTATATGAGTGTTGGCCTTAACAATAATATCCGCCTTGAAATCCAACGCACAATCACTCTTCCCAACGGATGCTAGTTTGGACTGAGTAGACAATTGAAAAGTAAAGTCCTCTCCCGACAAACAAACTACAAGTGCCTCATCATTTCTGTCCTGCTATATGGTGCGGAGGCATGGAGAATGGCATCATCTGATGAGTCGGCTTAGGAGTGATCGAGAGAAAAGTTTTACGGAAGATTTATGGTCTTTTTTGAATTGGAAACGGCGAATATTTCGATGGAACGTTGAACTGTGCGAGTTATACGACGACATTGACATTGTTCAGCGAATCAACAGACAGCTGGTTAGGTCATATTGACCGGATGGAAGAGAATACTCCAAGTTTTCGATTCAGTACCCAGCAGTGGAAACAGAGGAAGACCTCCATTTTGTTGGAAAGATTAGGTGGAGAAGGACCTGCCTTCGTTTAGAATCTCCAATTGGCGCCACATCGCGAAAACAAAAAACGACTAGCGCGCTGTTGCTAACTCGGCTATAATTGCGTTAGTGTTGTCTACGCCAGTAAAAAAGAAGAAGACGGCCTTTCAGAATAAATTTTTTTTTGAGAAAAAATTTACGCTACACGTTGACTTAGTCAGTCGATATTATTAAAAACATTTTATTGCATCTAGGCATTTCAGCGCAAAAAAATGCTTAATATGCTGTAATTAAAATATTTGTTGGAATAAGGCACTAGATGAAAGCCTGTTTACTCATTTTCTCAGTACTCGGGGCTTCCGTTCTTCACTTGGCCTATTCCTAGCCCCACAATTCAATGCGAAACGTGTAGCAAATAATTGTCACCTGTTTTGACTGCATATACAAATGTATGTGCGTACGTGCGTATATTTAAAGGTATGCAATCCGCAAAGTATGTATGTAATTCTTGCAATGCCTGCATGTCATGCGTATTAGCGGCCGCTGACTTGCCTTCGCCGGCATTGGAACGTAAACGCCACGCACCAGGAATATATGCAGCAACAACTGTTTACATACATACAAATGTATATAGACAAGGATATACATACATACATGCCACATATTGCCGGGCGAATTCACATTAATGACATGTCTGTTTAAACTAACCGCAGCAGGCGTTCATCCATGCTAGGGACAACTAATAAATATCTGGTCTCTAGAGTATAATTGCTTGAGCTAAGAAGCGTTGCTACATCGGTTGATAAGTGCGTTCTTTTATTGCGTTGCTAAAGCTTGAATATGCGCCTATTTTTTGTTAGGCGTGCATATGCATTAGTGTGAGTGCACTTTAAGGGTGTCATGCAATTAGTTACCTTCTCTTTCGACCCATTTCTTACATGCATCCCTTAAGATTCGGTCTTAACTTTAAATTTTGTCTTATTGCGCTCTCTCTTCAATTTTACTTATTTTGTTTGCTTTACTAACGTATTTTTCCAATTAGTTCCCCTTTCTCTTTTAATAAACATTGTTTCTACATACTTCTGTTATCCAGCGTACGCTCAGCATTCACAATGTTAAAACAGTAAACAATCGCTGGTGTATGTTAACTTCCCGAGGGAAAATGTTGCTTTACAGAATTTCTTGTTAAATTGAATAACATCAAAATGCAGTCACCAAAGCTAATTGAGCAAAGCAAAAACAAAACTTGTTTTTCAGATACATATGTACATATTTAGATATACAGTGGTATTAAGTTAGATCTACATATGTATATGTATGTATGTGTACACGCATACCTAAATGCGAAACATCAATAATGTAGACTAAGTTCGATATAAAAATATTGTAAATGTTTGTAACCATCCATCCTAAAAAGGACGATTTTTAGAAAGTTAAAAAAAAAAATATTTTTAAAATTTTATTTCAAATTTTTGAAAGCAACAAAATTAAAAATAATATTTTTCGACGTGCATCTCCGACAACGCTAGAAAAGCTGCTCGATATGTAATACATATGTACGTAGGTGCATCTTGTTTGTCTCCCATACAAACGATTATTCAAGTTTTTTAAAATTCGTTATCCGCTGTCTCGAAAACGGTTTTAGACCCATAGTTTCTTAGGCAAAGTTGTTCAGAATTATCTGTAAAACATTAAGCCCCTGCGATATTTTACAGAAAAAATCGGCCCAGTCTAGCCTACAATCACCTACGGTCGAAAAATCAAAAATTTACAAAATGGCAGAGTTTTAAATAAAATTGAAATTTAATCAAAATTTTTATAATTTTAAATTTCGATTTTTGAAAAGATCAAAGACAAAAACTGTTAAGTCAGTGTTTACAAAATTATTAACAATAAATATGTTTTAGAAAACTATATACAAAACTTGCAGAAATCAAAAATATACAGTTTTCGGAGCAATTTATCATGAACGAGCCATTTGTTTCCGAGTAATAACTTTAGCCAATTTGAAAAGGAAATGTAGTTTCGAAAAAGAAATGCGTTTAAAATTAAACCGATTAAGTTGATTGAACTGAGCGACTGCACTTTAGATGGCTGTAATTCAAAACCCATCTGAGATATTGATTTGAAATTTAAGTATAACTAGTAAAAATCCATTTTTTGTTGCTCCTTGAGGAGAAAAAGAAGACCACCGAGTGTAAACGACCTGTTTTCTTCCATCTAATATACATACATATATGAATCTTAACAAATATTGATCAATAAAAATATAAATTTTGTGCCGCTTACTTATATGTACATACATACATACATATGTATATACTACCACATATGTAGACATGCATTTTTAACTTGATCGTAGCCAAGGCAAAATAATGCGATCGATTCCTTACTTATTTTCTTTTTCGTTGTCAGGCTGCATTTCTGCACGACTGTGCCCTCCGCTCATTTTCGCTCATTCTCTTCGGTAGGTTATTATGTTGTATGAAAAGAACGTAAAAGAATGTCTTGCATTATCTCAAGAGACCAAAGGTGGTGAGGATATTTATAAACATATCGAAAACTTTTATTTTAAAATTCCAAATTTCGTTTAAATATTTAAACAAATATATAGTCCTTACTTCGTTGGGTACTCACAACTCTGACTTAACGCATTCTAAATACCGGTAGAACATGCCACAAACTGAACTAAGCTCGTGTAATGTCGGGTTCGTCAACTGATAAGCTCTACTGGGAGTGCTGAAAATAAGTGTTGTGATTACTAGCGCTTGGCTGAAAGTTCTTACACTGCGGTACTTGGCATTTCAAAGTCGCAAGCCGGTTTCATAACTATTCTATTTGTTGTTGCTGAAGCTGGCATTGTATGTTGCATGCGCAGTACTCTATCATTACGTTGAATTGCCGGTATTCATAAATTTTTTCCAATTTAATTTAATTTTTCTCGCTCTCTGGTCGTAAAATATATTTACATACATACATACATATATAGTATATGTGTGCTTGTCCACTTTTTCGTGCTCGCTCTCTTTATACCTACACCGCTCACACAGCTAGCTATGCATCCTGCCTTGCAGTTGCAGACATAACAACAATTGTCTGGCTTCATATGAGCATACCTCCTGCTGATTGTGCAGTCCTCCCTTCTCTTTTGCGTCTGCGACCTAGCGTTCTTTCATCCCTCCTAGCTAAATGCGTACGTCCGTCTGTCTGCGCTGGAATGCCTGCCGACTGGTAGCAGCAGTCAAAATGCAACACCAAGTTTTACAATACTTTAGTTTCTCATTGAAAACGCAAGCAAAACAATTACTTTGTCGTGCGCGTCCGTCGTAGCGCCGCAAGTCAGCCCTAAAAAAAACACTAAAATTAAATTCAACAAAAATGCATTCAGAAAATTAAAAGTTTTGACAAAATTATTTGGCGTAAAATATAAGTGCAAAATTACAACAACAAAAAATCGTTGTTTAACTTTATTTTGTTTAATAATTCACGCAAAAAACTCCAACGAAATTATTATATTCTAAGCTAACCGAAACTTTAACTTGTTTAATAACTGAAACTTTAACTTGTTTAACAACTTCCGCTAAAAAAGTCAACAAAATTATATTCTAAGCTAACTGAAACTTTAACTTCGGCAACCAACATCATGAATGGACTGAGAATTTGTCTGGCTTGCATGACGGCGTGAGCAAGCAGCAGGAGCGTGTGTTTGCCACAAAGTTGCAACGCTTGCAACGAGCGCTGTTAGGCGTCACAGGCAATGTGTTTTAGTTGTTTAGTGTGGCATAAATGCGAAAATTTACGTGCAAAAAAGCGCAAAAGAAAGCCACCGCCGTCTCCACACCCACCGTCAACGCTCAATTCTGTACAAATAAACGCAAAAGCGAAACTCGCTTGAAGTATGCATGTGCTGCCGAACATATCAATGATGTGGCAATAAAATGTTAAACTTTTACTAACTATCGTTGGCACGCGTACATTTGTTATTGTTATTGTTTTTTGTTTTTCACTTCGTGCACTAAATTTAGTTTGTTAAATTTTTTTTTAATGTTTTTGGCAAAAGTTAAATGTTTTTGTGTGCAACGTTTTGTTTTTATACAAACCTTCTATTATGAAAATGCAAAATGAATAATGGTAGTTGCCATATGTTTTGGAGTTGAAAATCGAAAAGTTAAATTAAATTTGTTATATATTATTAATTGTGTTATCGCTAACTTTTATTGAGTTAAATCTACCAAATGACAAATACGCACAAATTCACGCATACACACACGTCGCCCGCCATTGTTTGCCATAAATTGTTGATAACATTTGCAAGTTGTGAAATGTTAATCCCGCTGACGCCATATTGACAGCAGCAACAGCAACAACACGTTAACCGTTACTACAACAACTACATGCATACATACATAATTTTAATGCAACAGACCAAAAGTATTGAAACACCAAAACACACACACACATACGAAATTGCAAAAGCAAATTGGAAATCGACGTCACTCGTAAGACTTGTGAGTTTTAAGCAATAATTTAATATATTTATAAATTTTAGGCTTATTTTAAATTCAGTTATGTACATGGGCATTAGAAAAGTCAATAGAATGTCGCTTCTTATCAAGTGTTGAGAAGGAACTGTTGTAGAACATAAGTTAGTTAACTATGCTTAAGTGTTTTGTTGGTATCAACGTATAAAGTATTAGTTAACAAGTTAGTGGGTTTAAAACGTACAAAAATTTTCTTAAAATGTTGAACATGTCAGACTGTAAAACTCTATATATACATACATATGTACATATTATAATTATTTTAATTAGTAATAAATGTATTTATGAGTATATTTGATATGTATTTGACTAAAGTGTTTGCTCTTTTATAAAATTTACATAATAAACAATATATATGAAAATACGTTAATTTCGATTGCACTGAAGCTATAATACCTTTAACAAATAGTTTCTATGGCAGCTATAAGCAATAGTGGTCCAATCTGAAAAATTTCTTCGCAGATTGTACCGTTGCTTTGAACAATAACGCACACTGAACTTCATTAAAATATCTTTTCAAATAAAAAAGTCCCCCATACAAGGATATGATTTTCATCGAACAGTTTGTATGGCAGCTATAAGCAATAGTGGTCCAATCTGAAAAATTTCTTCGTAGATGGTACCCTTGCTCTCTGCAATAATTCATACCGAATTTCATTAAAATATCTCTTCAAATAAAAAAGTTTTTCATACAAAAACATGTTTTTGATCGATAAGTTTGTATGGCAGCTATAAGCAATAGTGGTGCGATCTGAACAATTTCTTCGTATATTGTACCGTTGCTTTGAACAATAACACACACTGAATTTCATTAAAATATCTTTTCAAATAAAAAAGTCTCCCATACAAGAACATGATTTGAACGTGCGTTTTGTATGGTAAAAAACTATATATGTTACTTTATAACAGATTTATACCTAAATTAATACATATGTACATACATTTTTTTTTAATAAAGAAGTGAAATTTCACAGTATACGTTGGATAAATTCGTTCGATTTTACAGCTTAGAAAATATAATTATTTTGATAAATTCTACTGTAAGAAGTATATTTTTAGGCGTTCATTATAGCTTTTCTTGTCAAACTTAACAAATTAGTAACTTTTACCAAAATGTTACAATTACAATTTAAATTCGATCAGAAATAAATAAAGTTACAAATATAATTAACCGGAGTTTCTAATTTATACTCTAAAAATTTCAATTAGCTAACAGATTTACATACCTGGCTACACTTTTCATTTTTTTATAATTTTTATTTTCATTATGGAGATGGTAAGGTTCAGGTTTGGCTGTGATTATATTGTAAAATAATCATTAATAATTTTTCCCACAATACTTTCATATCAATTTCCAGCAGAAATAATATATTTTTTATTTTATTATATATTTTTTAGTTTAAATAATTTAATTATTATATATGAAGTTTATTTTTAAAAGTAATTGCTGCGTACATTAATTACATGCTCATTATAAAAAATGCAAAATATGAGAAGCATACTTTTAGGGTTATTACCGCAAAATTTAGTAAATAAAACTTCTTAATAGTGTGTTTACATATTTATAGGAATTCTGAAAATATATGTGACAATTTAAAATTAATTGTAGTTTCAAAAAAAATAATTATTTATATAATTACACACTAAAACTAGCTAAAAAAAAATAGAGGTCTGCATTTTTTCCCATAAGGATTCAACATATTACTCTACCAAGTTTGTGTTTGAGTGCAATAACCAATACAATATTTTAAATTTAACCGCACATGTTTTCTTCAACAAATAAATGTATTATTGTACTATTTTATTCACTCAAGAACAATGTGCGCGAAAATTAATTATTAATTGTTAGATTTTTTAATTACTAGTAAACTGTAAATCCACATAGCCCAGCAACGTCACTATCAGGCTCGTATTCCTAAAAAATCTATATATGTACATATGTATTATAGTTATACATAAGTAGTTGCTAATCTTTATCACAATTAGCAGTCTTACCTTCACTATCATTGTTTTTGCTATTTTTGTTGCGTTAAAAACAGAAAACGTTGACATTGCTTGACGTCGCTGCGCCGGCTGTCATTTTTCGTGCACACACAATAACAAACCACGTAAAATAGCAGCAACAACTCCTATTTGTATTTGGTCTACAAAATGGCGGGAATAATTCATGCATACATACATATATATGTATATTGTTGTTGATATGTTTTGTTCCACCACTCACTCTTTCACAAATTCATTCGTATTCGTGACGGCGGCCACGACCGCAACGACGACGAGACCGTAGTTGCTTATTTATACATTTTGGCAGACTTGTGAACGAGTGAACGCATAAACGTTCGTTTTTTCATATTTTTTATGCATTTATCTCTTGCCTTCTAATACAAAATAATTTGTTTCAATTGTCTAACTACAATTATATTTTCTTTCCGACGCCGAATTTTGCTGCTCTAATTTTTAGGTGTTAGAGAAAACTTCCAACTATCTCTAAATATATGACTTATTAAAAAAATGTATGTAGTATGCTGATTTGAAAACTTTATATATCGATGTACATACATATATAATTTTGTATATAGATTACTCATGAAAATTGTAGTAGCCTTGCAAGCATTAACCCTTTTCGCAAGTTAATGCTTCATATTCTTCTTAAATATTTATTTTGCGGCTGCTAATTTGTCATAGTTCTGCGATCTGACACCAAAACCTCAATTTTTAGCTAAAAAAGCAATGAAATGAATCGGAAATGAAACTTTATTTTTCAACATAACCTCATTTTCAATGGTTCTGGTAAAATTTCTTGTTGGAAACACACAACTCACTTCATGATAAGCCTCGTCGGTCGGACATCCTACATAATTTGTGCATTTCCCCTCACTTTTATTTAATTTAACTTGATTGTTTTACCGGAAATAAACAAAAAAAAAACATTCCTGAAGTAATTTCGAGGCTTGCTGCCGAGTTGACAGCTCTTGACGTGTAAAAAGTCGAGTCCGTTTCGGTTATTTAGATCCAACTGTCGTGGGATTGCAATTTGATCTTCTATAACTGTGCTACCGTTATTAACTCAAATTCTTATCAGCTAATTAGCTCAAATTAAAGTAATCTATTTGAAAACAAAATTTCCTTTATGTAAATTATCCCCACTCTTTGATTACCTAACTGCTAGCTAAAAAGAGTTCAAAATTTATTTATAAACGCTTACTGCTGCTAGTCACTAGTGGCTAATTATTTCAATCTAATGGTTGTTTTATAGTGAGATTTGCATTTCCCTGTGTTGTTTTCGAATTTCCAGTTAGCCAAAATTCTTGACATGTGCATGGTCACCATTTCCAATCGTGCTAACCTGGCACTTGAGCACCTAAATATATACATATACATATGTATGTATGTACATATTTACTCGTATATACATATGAAACAGTCTTACTTGTATATTGAAATGCATTTTTGCTTGCTGCTCAAATTTATCCCATGCCTCTTTTTTCCAAATGCACCTCGGCAAACTATTCCATCTAGCATGGCTGCTACAATGCCACATGTTTGCTAACATCCAGGCACTAGTCTGCTGTCGATATGCAGCACTGCAGCTTATTTCCTTGCTAGCTATATATGCCTACTTATATACATATGTGTGAGTAACATGTGAACATGTCGATTGCTGCGTAAACTCAAAGTAGCGACAGCAAATATAATAGCAACAACATGGCACAGTGACTGAAGCATCACCACCATCCTCACCAGCAGCAGTAAAAGTTTTTCAACCCAAGCTCACCCCTTTTTTGGCGTTGCGGCGCCGTCGCATGTGTGAAATTTCAATTTCGACAACTTTTTTTTTCCACAAACCATAAGATTTTTTCTCAGATTTTGTTATACGCACTCAAGCATTTTTTCTCTTATGATTTCTTATGGCGTACATTGATTTTTTTTCGCCCTGCATTTGCCTGTGTTTATGCGTAGTCTGAGGCCCCCTGATTTTGACAGCGTGAGTAAAATTTTTTGCATTGACATTTTTTTTTTTTGTTGTTTTATCTTCTGCCGCTCTATGATTTTTTTGTGTTGTCTTGCGCATCCTTTCACGACCGCTTCCATCAATTAGAATACATATTTGCTACGTAAGAATTGCGCACACCCAAACCCCACAAATGCGTTTCCACTAAGTCGTTTATTGTCGGTAGTCGCGCTAAGGCCGCGCAGTCACAGCTACAGTTCACTTTTTCATTACCTCTTGGTTGCCATGTGTGTGCGAGCAGCAGAAATATGTGTTAAAAAATCTATCTCTTCACTCATTTGTTTTTTTTTTTTATGTTTTTTTGTTTATCTTATACTGATTGTGCTTATTTTTTATTTCATTTTTTTCGCCTTTTACGCCATGTCGCTGCATTTATTTCATTTTGCGTAGCTGTTATGGTTTAAGCATATTAGGTTTGCGGGAAAACTTCCCACGATCCTTTGGCCAAGTACGCATATCCACTTCATGTTTTGTTTTTGCACACATTTCTATGATTTTTTCCCACTTTGTTGGCAAGTCTTTACTTTGGCTGCTGCAAATATTTTTTGTTTTTTTGTTTCAAATCTTGCACTACAAGCAAATTAACACCTGCTGCACTTGTATCCAAGACCAAAGCTATAAACAGATGTATTGAAGTTTGGAAAATAGGATTATGGACTCATAGACGTTTTTATAACAATGCTATATGGCAGGGTTCACCACATGATTTTATTCTTGGCATATCACTGTTTTTGTGGAACATTCAAATTAAAAATATGTAAAAAAATGAATTTTCCAGAATTTCTTTTGAGGAAACTTTTAAATTTATTGACCAAATGTTTGTACACATATTATGGTATCTTTTAACTGTCTTTTAAGACTTAGTGTTACTAAAAATATTTATTTGGAAAGGAACTACAGTTGATCTCCGGGAGCCCTTCTCTAAAAAAATCTTATTGCGACCACTATATCTCTGAACTGGATCCACTGAAATTAAGAAATTAAACTGATTTCATTAAAGTAATATTAAATCTAGTAATTAATTGGAGAATAAGTAAAATATTTTTTTTTTTTTTTTTTTTGAAAAAATGGCGGTTTCTAAAACAAATTGATTTTTGACCAAAATTTTGCACTCAAATTGTTTATAATAAAATATTTGTAAGCAAGAAAAATTCTTCATTGAATTACTGATAAATATAATTAAGAAGCTCGTGTTAAAATTTTAGTCCAATCGTTTTAGCCGTTTTAAGTAATGTTGATCACCAATTTTGAAAACACCTTTTTGAGAAAAACGCGTTTAAAGTTTGGCCTCATACTTCCAAGCACGCTGAAAAGCCTTTTCAAATTTGCGTGTAACTTAACGATACATGACATGAAATTTTCTGTGTGACTAAAATTTTCTTATGTATTATTATACTATTATACATTAAGAAAATAAAATAAAAAAAATCGATTTTTTTGAAAATTCAAACTGTATGTAACCTCTTACAATGCTTTTGCTTTTCTCAAAAAATTATTAAGCATGTATTTTCCCAGTAGTATCACAATTGGGCTACTGCTAAAGGTCTAGGTGTTTACAACAGACTGTCACTCTAACTACTTACTTGCCTACCTTGTATCATCATAGATATCTAATGAAAACGAAATTTTGGAAAAACTCATATTAACATATTTACATATTTATCCACCAAAAATAAAAGTTATAAAAAACTTCTTTAACAAAAACACAATATACATATGCTATCACTGTACACACAGTGATACAAACTTATGCAATCACATTGAGGAACATGCAAATATTCGCATACATAAGTATAGTTAATGTACACAAAAAGCGGGCACTACTCAAATGAGGTCGTCATTCAAAGCCTTTTGACATTAATTCTTATTAGCTGGCAACACTCTTCTACTGCCGACTGATAATTGACTTGGCTTGGCTGCAACTGTCAAGTTGTTTGTTTACATTTTTGCGAAATGTTACGTCGGCTGACTGCAATAACAGCAACAATAACTCAGCTTACTCCAACAGAAGGGGGGCCTGTAAAGAAAAATGAATGAAAATACTGAGATAGCAGAAAAACAACAACAACAGATTCTACATACAAGCCGCAGCAATCAGCGACGTCACTTCCGTTTAGGTTTTGTTTTCGCCTCAACTTCACTGGCACACAGTAACTATATGCATGTGTGTGTGTGCTGATTGCTATGTATTGGTAGCCGGCGCACGAACACACATACAATACCGGCGGCTCACACACACACACACACACACACAGTTGTGTACTCATATGTGCCGGCCCAATCTTCGCCAGTTATCTAGCATCCATAAAAAATGCGAACACTCGGCAAAACGAGTTAAATTGTCGCTCTCTTACCATAGCTCAGAGCGACAAGCATGCTGGAAAACTATATGCAATACTATGCATATTCGAACGCGACAGGGTGTTCACGCAGACTTTAAGTGCACTTTTGCGCGAGAGCGCATTTAATAGCGATTAGCGCTCATATTCCTTTCCATTACTCAGTGTTTTCGCTCGTACTCCTCCTGCACTCATTCGACGCACGCAAAAGAGTAGCTGGTTTGAGGGGGACACGCGCATTGCTCCACCACTAGGTATAATTATTTTAATTTCCTCTTTTGTGTACTTTGTTATGCCATTTTTCTAAGAATTTAATTGTTTTACCTTGTGTAGCGCGTTTTTACTGTTGCAATCCATTGCTTGCTAGCCGCCCTTTTGCAGACAATTATCAAATTAATTTTCCAACATTTCGCAGCGCTATCACACAGAAAATTTAATATATCTATACACTTAAACATTTCTAAAGAATTTTTTGTCATTGCTTGTTGCGCTGTTTAGTAACTATTGAGCTACGATCGCTCGGTAAATGTCAGACCGCACGTACATATGAAGCTGTTGACAGTGGAGATAAAAAGTCACAAACAGCTTTTGATATGCCCTCCAACTCTGTTGTGTTGCTCTCTATTCAATTCTTCTCTGCTAGCTAAGTTAAGTGTTTCGCCTGCTTTCGGGACTCACAAAAATTTTTGCAGTGACGCATACGTTTAGTACCGAATTTACTGGCTCACCGGCCGGGTTCACTGGTCTTAACTATTTCGGAAAACATTTGAAATTTTGAAGTGCCTTTTAAAAAGGTGAAAGATTAGCTGGCTGGCACAGCCTGCTTGATAAAGTGTGCTGCAGGTAAACGTAACAGCATTTGTTTTTATTACTATTTAGTTGCTTAGCTGATTTATTAACATTTGACGTCGCCATATTGCGCATTTGAGTGTTCGTGTGTTTTCTTTACCTTGTCTTTTTCACTGCTACGAGTATTTTAGGGCGGAACACGATTTCAGCCGCCAATATGAAGTGGTTGGCTGCAAGTGCTTCGCAGACAGTAGCAGCGCAGCAGCGTTTTTTTGCGCTCTTCTTCTTATTATTAGTTAAATATGCAATTTGAAGAATTTCGTTGGGAATAATATAATTTCTACCATATTATTTTGACTTGTCTTAAACCATTTTGAATACATATATAATTTGGCAAATATAGCGGTTATAGATTGGTGGTATCGCTAAACGCTAACGCTAACCAAAATGTTTGCTGCGTAAGCACAGTGTGTTGAAGTGCCAAACGCGCGTCAGCAAGATTGACAACTTAAACAGGAAAAAACTAAGTAACACCGCTTTAATTGTACAGATTTTAAAACAAATACTCGCTTATAAAATTAGTATTTATAATTTTATGCATCAATAATTGCCGCAGTTTAAGTGAAATCCATTATTTCGTGCACTTATGGTATCACTGTGCAGCGAGCGAACTAGTGCGTACTTACTAGTGACTTGAATATTGGCGATTTTCGCCGCCACCTTATGACGTGCGCCAGCTGTTTACGAAGCCAGCCGAGAGCGCCGCAAATCAAGAGAATATATAAGTAATTCTTAGCAAAAGCATAGTCTCTGCATACAACAAACAAACAACATAAACAGACGAATGTACATACCATGTGCAAATGTATGTGCTAAACACGAGGGAGCCATCCGGCTGGAGTCCGCTGCTGCTGCTGCTGCTGCTTTATAAAGAGCACTCATTCATTAATGCATTTATGAGCGCGCGTTAGAGAGTCCCCGGTACATGCGGCCATCCATTTCCGCGAGGAATCTCCGCTGAGCATATAGTACTCTGTTACTCAGGCGCGTAACTAGACTATTTCAGTGCTTCGCATGTCGCTTTGATTGTTGGTTGTGTTGTTTGACGTCGGTGTCGTTCTCGTGCCCGTGCCGTTGTAGACATCCGTCGTCATTACTCTTTTTTTTTTTATTTCGAGACGCGCTGCTGGTTGTTCGGCTTTTATGTATTTGAACATATGTACATATACTGTTTTTGTTATCTGGTCAGGCGGTTTTGTATGAATAGTACTTCAGAAAATAAACGAAACCCCAAACATCGCTACACACTACTTGAAATATTCGAGAAATGTCTCACTGAATATTAAATTTGTACAAAATGAAATTAAACGACATAGCAAACGAAACGTATAAATAAATACCAAAAAAGTATCAAATAAAAAGCGTCTGGTATATACAAGTATGTGTGTAAATACTTGGAAGACGACAACGTTTAATACTATTTCGGAAACTAAGTTCGCAACTTGGTAGTTATATGGTAAGAAATAGTGGACCACTAATCAGATACTGTGGTCACCCACGCCTTACCCTAACAAAGAATGCGGCTCGTTTGTTACTGGAGGTCGCCGCGGTCGGCTGCTGTCTTCTTCTATTAGTCGTCTACCAACGTTTTATTGTTTTGAAATCGCCGGAACTCTGAAGCGAAGTCACTCGTTCGCCGCAGCTCAGCCGCACTGTTGAATACAGTATTCAATTGTCAGCCAACAGCAAGTCATAGTAGCAAATCCACACACGGGGTACCTGTCTGTCTGCATTCATACAAACTCAACACACACAAATGCGCACACATACAGGCACGCATACAGCGCGCATAGCGTACAAAATATGAGAATCAAAGCGCAAATGGGAAATTCATAAAAATAAAATAATTATTCAGCGGCACATACATACATATCTTTAGCGGCCTTGTCAACCGGGGAACAAATCGAATTCCGTGTTGCTGTTTTTGCATTTTCTGAATTTGTATATAGAGAGTTAGCAGCAAACTAACAAAGCGCACCAAATTAAGCAAACGCGACGTGAAATTCGCAATATTGGGCAATTGTGTACTTTGAAGCCGCCATTATCGCTTGA
This sequence comes from Bactrocera correcta, assembly GCA_027475135.1. Classification (NCBI taxonomy): domain Eukaryota; kingdom Metazoa; phylum Arthropoda; class Insecta; order Diptera; family Tephritidae; genus Bactrocera; species Bactrocera correcta. Next base: position 11,957,468 of record CM050325.1, read on the forward strand.
ATTGTGCAGGGTGACAGCAGCAGCAGCAGTATCCACAACAAAAATAAGAAAACGCAAGGCGCCAATCGGTTTTTCGACGCTAATCGGTTAAAGCGGCCGACTGGCTTACTGGCTGAGTGGCGCTCGTCACACTGTTAGCCATACCAAATCACGCGTACCACCCCGCACCAATGTGGCCGTTGTCCCCTTAGTCAACCAACATCTACTGCCTGACGCGCTGAGAACTTGAAAGCGTCCGGCATTAAACTGTGATATACTCCAATACTTTGTTATCGTCGTTACACCGTATATTAATTCCGTTCATTTTGTTTAACATTACATTATTACCTATTTGTGCGCGTGTTTGTGGGCTTGGTTTTCATCCGTTTTGTCGGCGACGCCGTTGTTGTAACTCGTTGCCCTCTCACATTGTTGAGGGCGGAAATAGCCGCTGCGCCGCAAACGTTGTCGTGTGTATACGTAAAATAAATAGCAAATATTTTACATTGATTTTAAGAAAATGCGCCAATGAATTGTCGATGTGGCAACGCTCGTCGCGCTTTTGCACATCTTCAGCTACGCGAAAGTAAAATAAAGTGACTCAATATTTTTGATGGCTGGGAAACGCGAAGTAGAATTGCAAAATTAGTGTACAAAATATTTATATTCGATCTACTGCCATTCTACTTTCTATGCCGCCGCAGTGCTAACAAATTTATTTGTTTATACATATGTAAATATGCATATGTATAACATCGTATTTCCACCACGCTGGCAAAAAGTGAAAGATGGGGGCCACCTTCCACTACTAATGAACAACAACGGCAACAGACGAGCAAGAATACTGTTAACTATCTTACAACTCAGCAGTCTTATGCGGATATTGCACACAAACACATACGCATAAATACACACTCATACACGCACATAGTGTTCGAAACGTCAAAAACGCCATCGAAGCAAATAGTCAAGTGCTACAAGCGGCAACAGCAGCAGCGAAAAATGCACATATTGCCGTAGAACGTAAAAAGGTAAGCAGCTATTAATGTGGTGTCAATGAGTGGATGAAAGTTTTTCTTAAAAAAAAAAAAACGATGTTCGGTGTTCAGTGAATATTTCTTGCGGCGGCCATTGTCTTTTCGTATTTATGCATATTAGGTTCGCCGCACAAACATGTCTACGATGCTGACGTCACACTCGCGCATTACTCGGTATTATCGAAAACTCGACGAATGGTGTAAGCTTCATGTTTATGTATATGCCGTTGTGTGAAAGTGTTTTAAATGATTTTTAATTGGTTTCGTGCGGAAAGTGCAGATAAAAAAACCAGCTGACTAACGAAAATTTAAAAGGAGTGCAATAATATTTGAAGCATTGCGCTCACAACTTTGTTATTTGCATAAACGAGCCTTGCTTTACAGCAATAATGGATTCTAGTGTCATATAGCATCTAACAAATTTAAAACGATAATAAAAAATAACATTAAGTATGATCTAATCAGCATTTCCTTCAAAGTTTAACATGCTTATTGCAGTTTGTTCAAAGTGTTGTTTAAATATTTTTTTTTTTAATAATTAATTTTTTTTTAATTTTTTTTTAAGTGTGGCTACATAATACAATATATGCTTTCATGTGGGTTTCGCGGTAATTTGACAGCGCTGGCCTACAATCGACGCGATGATCAAATGCAAGATCCTTTTAGACCGAGATTGACCGTAAGAGATCAAGTGATCAAGTGTTGGGGCTCTAACAGGCCATTGCCCTATCGGTGTTCATGCCGTGTGGTTGACAATCTTACCGAACTCCAGCTGCCGCTGCTGTATGGAAGAAGTGTATGTGGAAACATATAAGCACTTCCTACTTGAATGTGCCGCGTTTGAGTGATGCAGACTCAAACACTTGGGAGTTCACACTTTCAGATATACCACAGAACTGGTGGGAATAAAAATTAAAGACCTGGCAAATTTAAATTTTTTTCGACCACAAGGGGTTTTCCTGACTTATAAGTTCGAATTACATGATTTATATTTTTATGACTGCACAAAGCACTGGTTTTAGTAGTCCAAGTACGAACTCAGTATTAGCCATCGAACCTTTCTTACTATACGCTTATATCTTCTTCTTCTTTATTCGCGTAGACTCTGCTTACACAGTTATACTCGTAGTCGAGTTAACAACAGCGCGCCAATCGTTTCTTTTTTTTTTTGTTTTTTTTTTTTTAAATATGGCGCCAATTGGAAATTCAAAGCGAAGCAAGACCCCAAGGACCACTAATCGTGATATGTATTATATATGTGACCTGATGTACGAAAAGGGGGCTTAGGTGTCAAAAAACTAAAAAATAAAAAAAAAAATAAAATAAAAAAAAATTGAAAAAAATAAATAAATAAATAAAAATTGTTTTTTGACACCTAAGCCCCCTTTTCGTAGACCAGGTCACATATGTAGGTTTGAAATTGCTTTATAAAATTTAATAACTCCCTTTTGAAATTACTGAAACTTAAAATTTAATTTAAAATCCTTTTTCTTATTTTTAAAATCTTTCTCGTTTGACTTGAAAAATTTTTAGAACCAATTAAACGTCTTATTAGTTAGACTAAGCACACTTTAAGGCGCAAAAGCGTTTTGACGCCTCGACACAGGGTTTATTGTAATAGGAAGTGTACATCAGCTCCTTTAAAAATTTAAAATACTTTTGATTGACACCAATGAATCACAACATATGTAAACTATAATCTAAACTTCGCAAATAAAAAGCGATAACGAATATATGCTCCATATTTCATTTGCAAAAAAAAAAAATATTACAAAAAGTGCTTTCGCAAGCGAGCAGAATACGAACCGAATGTATATTATAGAGTGGCTAACAACGCGTGCAATAAAGTGAAGTGGAAAAAAGTGGAATTTGTCGAAGAAATATAAATTAAAGAATATGCGAAAACAAGATTCAATACGTACGAGTGTGTGCGTGTGCAGTTCGGTTTAGGAAAGTGAAGCAAAGTCAAAAAGCGAGCGAAAAGTTAAATATTAGCAACAAAAAAAAATTAAGTATGCCAAAAAAGTGGAACCTTATTATATTGGAATTAATGTGTTTCTACACTGAATAGAAAGGTAAAACTCGTTTGCTAAAAGTATATTTATTGTGAAAGAAGTTAAAAATAATCATGGAACCATATGCATATTAAATATACACGTACGCATACATACATATGCGTGTGTAAGAATCCAGTTTTGCACTTTTACATAGCTGATTAACCGGTGATTTTGTGGCATATTCAAAATCCTTTTACAATTTTTGTTTTTCGTGATTAATATGTGTAGATTAAGTATTGCAGTTTTAATGCGTGAAAGCGTGCGTAAAAATCTTTGCGAATTGGTCTCAAAGTGAAAGCTAAACTCTGCATAATCATTGAGTTATTAAACAAAAGAAATTTTGGTTATGCAAGAATATTAGTTGTGGATTTTACAAGTTTATAAGCATTTGCCTCTAAGTTAAATAATGTGCTACTTTAATATATATTTATGTTTTATGTTTATTGCTCAAACAGTTACATACTGCTTTGTATGCACAACAACATTTATCATATACAGTTGTGTGCATGGAAATAATAATGCCGGTGACTGCTAACTGTAAAACAGAAAAATCAAGCGAAAAATACTAACTACGCATTTAATAACACCAAAAAGTAATTTTTAGCAATATTTACACATATCTTCTTCTTTATTGCGTAGACACCGCTTACAACATAAAAAAAATCTTCATAGAAAAAGCAGTGGATGCAAATTTAACGGAATTTTTTCGTTTTTATAATTTGAAATGTACATACATACATATGTATATGTATACTTCCAAAATAATCACTGCTGTTGACTTTGCAGGTCAGAATATATATAAGGAATATTGATTAAGAGGGTATTCTGGTCTAGACACATGAATTTTAGGCATTTTTTAAACTAAGATAAAAAAAAAATTAAAAACATTTTTACTATCCATTTTTTATAGTTTTTTATTGACATTTTAATAATATAAAAAAAATTGCAAGAAAAACAAAACCAAAATTCGCCGAGATACGGGCCGGTGGAGTGGAGGCTTCAAAACAAAAAAAAAACAGTGCAGCCTGGTTGACGTGATTTCAACCCTTGTAGAGATCTAAAACATAAAAAACAAGAAGATGCTTCATTAGTAAGGATGTCGTTATCGGGCTGACCATTTTCAAAAAAAAAAAAATAAAATAAAATAAAATGTCGTCGACTTGAAAAAAAAATTTTTGCCTGATTTTTTCGACCTTTTCGAATTTTTTAAAAATACTTCAAATCAAAATCCAAAGCAGACACGATAAAGCATTGTATAAAGAAGATATATACCAAATTTCAAAGGTATTGGTTCAGTAGAACTTGAGATATCATGTGAACCACCTCAAAAAAAGTGGTTTCGAGAAAAACGCGTTTAAAGTTTAGGAGACAATTCTAGTGAACACGGACGCCACGTCACAAAATCGGCTGTATCTCCGAAAATAAGTCGAATTTGGAAAGACCCTTCCAAGGTCATATTTTTGAAAGTCTAAACTTTCAAAACATGCAAAAAAATCGATTTTTTCAAAATCTTAGAACAGAATACCACCTTAAGGGGTCATATTCAGTTAAAAGGCAGAAAAAGCAAATTTTCCAGATTTTTTTCTGAAAAAACATCTTTCTTTAATTACTAAAAAATATAAGTAAATTTAAAACTTGAGGCTAATCGGTTTAGCCGTTTTCGAGTAATGTTGATCACCGACTTTGAAAACACTTCCAAGCACTCTGAAATGCCTTTTAAAATTTGCGTATAATTTCGAGAATATTCACCGGATTGATACGATACGATTTGTGTGTGTATTCTCGAATATAGTATGTACATATGTATGTACCTTAAGAAAACAAAATAAAAAATCGATTTTTTGAAAATTCTAACTGAATATAACCCCTTAAAAATAAAAAGCTGTTGCACTACTATTTTCATGAACACAACCGTACATGCATATACTATATATGTACATATGTATATTAAACAAGAACAACTCGCAATCATATAAAAAAATATTTTATCAGCTGCTGTTGGCTGTTCCACATTTATTAGAGTAAAGCTAAAAAAAGGTGAACGCGTCGTGCTTGGCATTTCACTATTACTGCTGCGCACTAAAAAACGGTGCTGCTGATGGCATTGACAATCAGCCCAAAATAGCGAAATGTCTACATAATATACATACATATGTATATAAGGTGCTTTTTTCTTTATTTATTTATTTTTTTTTTTTTTTTTCAATATATACAAACGCAGTCAATCCACCTAAAAGTGCTACTCAACAGCATTGTTTCAAAAAGGTATTTTGGTTTGCTGTTATAAACATTAAAAAATTGCAAAAACAATCAAATAGTTGCCATACGAAAGTCAAAACTCTGCGCGGAATCGGTGTTTCTAAGTAGGTTACTTTCCATAAATTTTTTTCACATACAAATTTGGTTGGTTTTTTTTCGTTTGTTTGTTTGCTTTAGCAATTGTTATTAGTGTAATTTGCAAGTCACACAAATGCTCATACATATGTTTCACGCTACATAATTCTACATTCAATTTTATATTTATTAAATACGTTCCATAAAGTTGAAATGTGGCAGGCAGCTTACGGTGTAGTTGTTGCTGCTATTACCTTTTGCTTTTTTGAATTTATTGTTGTACCACTCATTGCTACCTACTTTTGAACCTAAGCACAATTAAAAAAACTGCCTCATATATGGCAACAACAGCAATAAAATAACTCACTCATCTACTTACCTATATACATACGTATGTATATTTATATGTGCAAATATGTTTATACCCATACATAAATGTAAATATATACCCACACTAACATGCGGCATACTTATTCAAGTATTGACGCCAATTTCTTCGCCACTTCGCCGTTGTTTGCTAATTTTTCTAACGCATTAATGTTACTGCCATGCACGGCATAACACATGCATACTTTTAACCGCATATATACATATGTATATGTATGTATATGTGTTTATGTGCATGCTTGGAAACCCACATAAACTAAAAATAATTGCCGGGAAGCGGTTTAGCTTCGCGAAAAAAGTTCATTGTAGCACTACTCTAGTCACTCAAGCGTCTCTATGTGCCCCACTTTCCCGTGCGCCTGACAGTCGAGTTACTCATTTTTTATTTCTATTAAATTCTTAGTTTTTCATCTTCATGTACTTTACTAATGAGTGCATATGCTCGAGCTTCTGCTAATCGCGCCATGTCAGCATTGTTCTCACGATTAGCGGGTCTAACTTAATCCAACTTTAGTTCTGAGGAATTAAATTTTTATTAGTCCAAATGGCGTCATTTTGGAACTTTTCATTATTAATGGTGGTAATCCTTTGGCAAGAAACAACATCCTCTATACTAGCAGATGTTTCTGACGCAAAACATTTTATTATTCATCAATATTTATTTTGTCACCTTCAAAATAGTTCTCATATTTGCCACTTATGCCAACGAATTTTCAGTCTTCAAAACACTTTGCATAAGCACTTCTTGGGATGGCCTTCAGCTCCTTCAGCGAATTTTCTTTTAGGATCACTTTTTGCAGAAATTGGAACCCTAGGCAAGAACGCGCCGATTATTGTCCTTCAAGCGTTCAATCGTCTCGGCCTTATCTGCGTTAACAAGCGACTTCATAGAACCTCAGAAATAGTTCAACGGTGTTAAATCACACAAACTTGAACTCCGCGCCGCAAGCCCAAGACACGATTTACAGGTTTTCCTCAATAAATTGATTGTTTCGTTGGCTGTATGGCATATGGCTCCGTCTTGTTGGAATTAAAAGTCGTCCACATCAACATCTTCCAATTTAGGCGCGAAGAAACCATTAATCATGACTCTTATAGGTTTCCCCTTGTTTATGCTCGTCTTCGTTTTTGAAGAATTATGGACCAATGATTCCCTCTGCCCATAGAGCGCACACCAAGCAGTGACGAATCGAATAATATTTTCATAATAAATTTTTATTACAGAAAGCTCAGAGTTTCGTTATATATTATGTAGAATTGCATATCTATAAATATTTTTATTAGCACAAGAAAAACGGTCCAAAATGCATAGGTAGGTGTTTTATTAAAGTCTTGTGAGGCCAAAGGCATATTGACAACACCTCTTCGATACATCATAATAGCTTTTCCATAAAGACAAATTATTTGGTAACACCTTGAGCAAAAATAATTTAATTGCCGAAATATTAACACTTTTTGCGGTTCCCCGCTAACACTAACAACGATTAGCACTTACCACCTTTCAACAAATTAAAATTAGTCGAACTACACACACATACATACATATGTATATGTATACTTTTACATTAAGTACATTCTACAATCCGTATAAAAGTAGCAAGATTTTCGCATACATGTACATATGTACATAAACGTGTATATGTTTGTATATAAATATTTTATTACCGCAGTAAGTACAACACAGGGTGACGTTAGTGTGAATACCAACGCCGCCCTTGTTGGCCCCATAATTTTTTCCTTCACACTTTTTATTCGTTATTTATTCCACTTTTGTCATTGTACGGGGTATCTCTTAACTTTTGTACATATATATATGCGTACATATACATTTTGTTTTTATATTTTTATAATCTTATTTTGCTGCTACACGGGCGGTTGATATTCGCTGAGACTTCTTCATGTATCCGTAGTATTTTTGCATTTGCTCACTCATTCACGCCAGCTCACCTACAATTAGTAAGCATATTGTCTTTGGCATCACGTACACGCATATATGTACATATGTACATATGTATATGTATGTATATGCGTAAATATCAATACATGTAAGGGTTGGTGAACCAGTGTACTAGTATATTGCTTATAACACAGAGAATTATTATTGTTGAACGATTAAAAAGATGCATTTGTGCCATAAATGTCTCAATAATTGAAGCGTTTTCAAGGCAAAAATGTCATTATTTTGCGCACTTATAAACAGACATTTTTATTGTAAGTGTTTGGCAACACAATTTGTGCATATTTACAAAAATAATTGAATAGAAAATATTTATTATAATTTAATTATTTTTTGTATTCATTAAAATTATATTATATAATTAAAATAATATAAAAATATAATTAAATTAAAATAATTAAAATTAATTAATTAATAAAATTAATATAAAAATAATTAATTTTAACTAGGTATATTATTTATTTTTATATTGATTTTATTAATAAATTAATGTTAATTATTTTTTATATTAATTAATATAATTAAAATTATATAAAAATATAATTAAATTAAAAAAAAATAAAATTAATTAATTAATAAAATTTATATAAAAATAATTAATAATAATACATAGTTAAAATTAATTATTTTAATTTAATTATTTTTTTGTATTTAATTAATTAATTCATTGTAATTTTTTTATACTTATTAGTTTTAATTATATTAAAGTTTTAATTATATTGAAACTTCTCATAAATTTTAGTTGCGAAAATTGCCTTTTTTTCGAAATCGACTTAAAATTGTGATACTCTTTATTTGTAGATTTGTAGATTAATATTGCATTCACTCTTACGAATAGTGAAGTACTCCATTTACATACATAAGTGTTTATTTCGAAATTATTTCATTTTACTTTCGCTAACTTGTACTACCCGCATATCTCTAGGCGTTCAAAAACACATCAAATAACGCAGTAAAAGCAGCACAATTCAAAACGCTATTTCGTGTGATTGATATTTTCGGTTTGGGTAATGAATTCGCCGATAATTAACACGTGAACGCAGTCGTTATTGCAGTGTGCATGCTCATGCGGTTTTTCTCCATACTCGTAAGCATACATACATATATGTACATACAGTGGTGGCCATAACATATGCAACTAATGCATTATTTTAGAAAAAGTATGTATATCATACCATTAAACTTTGCAGACTGTTGATTGAACATGAAATTATTATAATTTGGTATTTTTACTTTTAATTAACGCTTTTAAACCAAAAAATTTTATTCATAAAAAAATAATAAAAATTCCATTTCGATTTCAACTCTAAAATTACGTGGACAAAACATATGCAACTTTTTGGAAACAATGGTAAAAAGTAAGATTTACTAATATTTTGTTGCAAATCTATTGTTTTTTATTACTTCGGCATATCTTCTCGACATTGAGGCAATTAAATTATCTATGGTTTTTATTGGAATCGATTGCCAAGATTCTTGGAGTGTATTAAAAAGTTCATCACCATTTTAAGGTTATTCCTCTCTATTCGCCTGTTATCCAGCTTACACAAGTTCTCAATGGGGTTGAGATCTGGGGTCTGTGGTGGCCATTTCATTACATCAACGTTGTTTGCTTCCAACCAAGACTAGACATATTTGGCCGTGTGCTTTGGGTCATTGTCTTGTTGGAAGACCCAACGCAATGGCATTTCCCACGCAGCATAGGGCAACATGACAATATGACACTCTCCAAAATACATTTATATAGTCGTATTGATCCATAATTCCATTAATCTTATATAATGGGCCAACTCCGTTACCAGAAAAGCAGCTACACATCCCTACGTGGCCTGTACCATGCTTAACTGTTTTCTTACGATAACGAGGAGCATAACTTTTATTTACTGGACTTCGCATATAAAACGTTCCATCACTGTCTATTAAGTAAAAATTGTACTCATCACTGAATAGAACGGGTTTCCATTTATTAATTGGCGTTAGATGCTTTTTAGCGAATTTCAAACGCTTGGCTTTATGTTTTACCGAAATCATCGATTTGTATGCGGGACGACAACCTCTTAGTGAGGCTTTTAAAAGGCGCCTACGCACAGTTTTTGTGGATAATTGCAAATTTAAACCTTTAATGATTTGTGATGGGACCATTTCAAGACTTTTTTTGATAGTTGTACCATTAAATTATCTGTCCTTTGGGTCGTCTTGCATGAGCTCCCGCCTTGGTGAATAGCAGATACTGCTTTTGTTTCAACAAATTTTTTTATTATTCGCAAAATTGCGCTTTGGTGCACATCTAATTTTGTAGCAATGCATTTTTGTGTCATTCCTATCTCAAAATTTGAAATAATTCTCTTCCGAAGTTCAATTCCAAAATTGCTTCTTACCATTTTCAGTGAAACTAAAATCGAGTTGATTTGCCCGAATTAACGCAAGATTTATTTATTAAAACTAATGATACTGCGTAATTTTTACTCTAAAAGGTCAAAAGCTACAGAAAAATACCGATATAATGGTGTTACTTGAGCTCATACTCTGAGTTGCATATGTTTTGTCCACGTAATTTTAGAGTTGAATTTGAAATGGAATTTCTATTATTTTTTTATGAAAGAAATTTTTTGGTTTAAAAACGTTAATTAAAAGTAAAAATACCAAATTATAATAATTTCATGTTCAATCAACAGTCTGCAAAGTTTAATGGTATGATATACATACTTTTTCTAAAATAATGCATTAGTTGCATATGTTATGGCCACCACTGTATGTACATACATATGTACATATATTGATATATATTGATTTTTTAAATTTTTTACATATGTTTGTTATTATTGTAGCCCATGGTGCAGATAAAAAATCCATGCACAAATTATAGCTGTTGTTGATGTGCTTCATAAAAATTGGGTTGCTCACAGACAAACATATGTCTGTATGTATGTATGTATGTATGCATGTATATATGACCCTGAAGCAAAAAGCAACTTTGAACGAGCATAATTAATATGGCTTCCGCACTTTTTTGCCAAACATTTTTATTCTAAATTGTTGTTCTGAGTTTAACACAAATTTTACAGTGTTTAATTATTAGGTTGTTATATATTTCCATAGATCCAGCCGAAAGCCTCCGATGCTAGCGCTGCGTTATCTTTACTTTATGTAATAATTTTATTGTTATGTAAACTTTTATAAAAAAAAAAGAAATAAAATAAAATAAAATTTCCATAGATGAAGCATTCATCCAAAATGGGATTTAGAAAAAAATAAAAACATAATGAATTTTTAACAAAGTTGCAAACAGAACAGTAGACTTTAAGTAAAATTTTTACAACAGTCTTTTGTTTTATTAATTTATTTATTTACAATCTGTTAGCGACGTTTTGAGCACAACACTTTCAAAGATTGAAGTAGCCGACCGATTTAGCTTGACTGACGGCTCTGCTAAAGGTTGTATATCCTACATTTTTATTGCCATTGCCTGTAAACTTTGTGAATACATTTCATAATAGTTTTTAAAAATTAAAAAAAAGCACATTTTAAAATTTCTAAACCACCTCTTAAACTAACCTAACCTTATAGCACTATCATAGGCTTCTAATTTCATTTTTTACAATTTTTTTTAAATTATTATAATTGTTTATAGAAAGAAATATTATTTGCTTATAAAAACTTAAAATTAAATTATTCGAAAAATGTTATGAATTTTCTCTCTAACAGTAACAATTATTATTGTGGAAAAAAATATTAAAATAAACGTATACCCATTCTACATATTTCTAAGAAATAAATAAGAAAATTTCAAAATAGTTTCGAAATCGTCAAAAAATTGAAGAATTATAAATTTTCCACAAATGGCTTCCACGCTTAAATGCTTATTCACTTTGTTTTTTGCAGACACATTTACATATGTATGTATATGTATGTATGTATGTATGTATTCCTATTTTACAGTACATACAAAGATAAGTATACATATGTACACTTACATTAGCAGACAAAAAACCAACAACCACAACATATCTATGTAAAAAGAAGCCGGCTTACAAAAGTTTTTTTTTATACTTGCGTGCCTTCGAAGAGAGCTTGCGCGTGCTTTACGCATAGGTACATAATATACTAAATATGTAGATACATACATATCTACGTACATACAATAAACACGTAGCATATCAAATACTTCTTAACCTTCTTTTTGTCCAACTCCCATATTGTTATTGTATTTTTTGTGTTGAATGAAAAAGCAAATCAGCTGTGTAGCTGTTGATGGGAGTGGGAGTGTTTGCCAATAACAAGCCCCACATACACATCGTGCATTGTTTTATTACTCGCGGTACTCCTAAAGCGTACAACTTAAACTCATTGCCACTTAAATGAATATACGCTCTCATGCTCCAAAAGAATATTTTCCCAGCCACTGCTTCAACGTTGCTACAAATATAAACTATGTACCTTCCCTTTTTGAAGATGCTCCCCAGCTCTCAGCAGCGTATTTTCTTGCTCACGGCAATATTCCTATTTACTCAATTTGATTTATGCTCCACTCTTGCGCTCTCCAATGTAATTTTTGACGGCATTTTGGGCTAAAAACTCACTCTCAGCCCGAAATCATCATCATACTCACATTTTCTTTCGATGACTCTCTTGGTCCGTATTTATGTATGTGACTTATCAGCCGCAACACTTGACTCGCCGTCGCCGAAGCGTGCAAACACGTTTTTCATCAGACGTTGTGTTTACTGTGCACATAGTACACCACTTACATATGTATGTGCAGACGTGCGTTTGTATTGTTGTGTGCGTTTGTTGTTTTAGTTGTAATCAGCAGCTTTTATACCCGCCAACCGGGCTATACTTTCATCCAACCTGATTCAGCTAGCCATTTAGAGGTTGTTGTTTATTTTTTGTTGTATTTGTGTTTGCTTCTCGTCGCTCCACTTTGCTCTCTGCTTTTGTTGTTGGCGCCTTTTTTCGCCACAACTTGCACACGCTCGCAACTATACACTGTCTATATGTATGTGTGTACATATGTATGTATGTATATGTGGTAATTGAAATTTTTGTTTGGCTTATTTATTATTATTATATTTTTTCATTAATTTATGTTAACAACTTATTGACACATTTGTATATTCAGCATTGTATTAGTGTTTTTAAAATTCTAATCACAAAATAATCAAAAAGTAAAAATAAATTGAAAATAGGGAAAGACCGAGAATACCTCGTAGCAAACGCTTTTGCGCAGAAATATGCAAAATATGCACTGACGGAAAAGAAAGTGAAATTGTTTTAGTGATTGCCAGTGAGATGGTGAGATCGATCTGAAATTGCGCACACTTGCTTTTTAACCCCAAAACTTGCTCATTTCTTGGAAACAAGCTCTTCATAATTGGATAATATTCAACCGATTAGACAATGTCCAGCACGCATTGAAGAAAATATAGCAGCCGTAGCTGAGAGTGTACACGAAGACCGTGGAGAGTCGATTCGGCGCCGTTCGCAGCAACTCGGACTGATGTATGGAACGACTTGGCGCATTTCTAAAAAATACAGCTTGTGCAAGAACTGAAGGCGATGCTTGACCTTTCCAAGCGACATCACTCCGCTCTATGGGCTCTTGCAAAGTTCCAAGAAGATCTGACGTTCTCGAGCCAAGTTTTGTTTGGCGATGAGGCCCATATCTGGCTCCATGTCTATGTAAACAACCAAAATTCTCACATTTGGGACGAAGAGCAACCTGAAGAGATTCAAGAGCTGCCATTTCATCCACAAAAAAAAAACGGTTTGGTGTGGTTTGTAGGCCGGTGGAAACATCGGTCTATATTTCTCCAAAAATGATGTCGGTGGGAACGTAAGCGTTAATGGCGACCATTGTCGCGTCATGATAACCGACTATTTGATGCCTAAAATTGAAGCTCGCGATCTCGGCGACATTTGGTTTCAACAAGATGATGCCACTACCCACACATCGCATCAAACAATGGAATTATAGAAAGAACACTTAGTAGATAATTTCACGTTTTGGACCAGTCGATTGGCCACCAAGATCATGTGATATCCAACCTTTAGATTTTTTCCTGTGCGGGATATGCAAAGTCTAGCGGGCAATCCTTCTTCAGGCCTTGAGGCAAAGCAACACGCGTGTCATTCGCCCGTTACCAGTCGAACGAATAATCGAAAATTGAACTCAACGAATGGATCAACTGAGACGTAGTCGCGTCCGACATTTGAAAGAGATAATATTCAAAAAATAAATGCCAAAGAATGTTCCTTCGAATGATGATAAACATAAAATTTAAAGTTTCTGTGTTTTTTCTATAAAAAATAGTGAACCTCAAAATGTTTCATCATATAATGCATATATGTATGTATGTATATTTATTCATATATACAAATTTCTTATCTATAATACTAATGCAACTTTTTATCAAAACAATTTTCTAACAAAAACCAAATACCTTATCAACTTTAGTGCACATACCAAACACTGCTTGCTATTGCACTGCTCCCAAAGCACACCACACCACATTCAAAAATGTTCACCGAAATGTTGCTAACCACTTTATAAAAACACCATTTTTTCTTCTATAAATTTGTTATTGCTATTAATTATTTCCTCAGCCATCAGCAACTATACATGGAACTACTAGAATCTCATAAAAAATTAAAACTATATTTTTTTTAACATTTTTGCTGAAACTATCCAAAACTAACTAAAACTACAAAAATAATATTAAAATTATTAAAATGCGTTAATTTAATAATGTAGGTATGAGTTTTAGCTGAAACTACCCAAAACTAACTAAAACTACTGAAAGTCAAAAATAAAATTTAAATTCGTGAAATGAGTTATTTTAATAATGCTAGCTAATATTTTCCACAAAAAAGTTGCAGAAACTAATAAGTGAATAATTTCACCTGTTATCACTTTAGTTAAGCAATAATTAGTTTTTTTTAACTTTTAATTGACCTCAGAGATTTCCAAGCAACCATAGTTATAATTAGCGAACTTTATCTATTAGCGAATATGTGCAGTTCTACTTTGGTACGAACTCAATTTTTGATTGCACATTTATTAAAATCACTTACCGCATATTCGTTAGCTCGTTTTTACTGTTAACTCCGTTGCACTTCAATTACTTGAAACGGTTTAATCGCATAAAATGTGCGCTGCATGCGAGAATATTCATGTTTGGTTACGTACTCGTATGTAGGTATGTATGTGTGTGAAGGTTTGCATCAATCAAGTTCAACGTTCAGCGTTTGCGATTGTGATTTCTCCTGTTGTTTGCTCAAAAATATAATTACTTGTTTTTGATTCTTTCCATACCCTCCACGTACTATGCAGTTTTTATGCTTTAATAAAATGATTTAATTGATTATGCACCCTACGGAACTATGACGATTTGTTTTATTTAGCTTATTAACGGGTTTTTAAGGCTGTGTTGCATTAATACTAATAACAATGCACTATGTGTTTGTATGTTTGTATGTAAGTGCGCAGAGTTGCTTGCGATCTGCACTTTGGCTGCGTGTTTCGACATTTTTTTTTCCTAAAGAACGGTTTGCATTTTCTTTCGCCAGTCAGTCTTCACTGCCATTTTATACTGCAATACAAACATGTGTATATACATACATATGAAGTTATATTTATAAAGATTTTTATTTATGTGTCTTGCATATTTGTTACTGTGTACATGCAAGTAAACGCTCTTATTACGACTGGCCGGTAATTGCTCATGTACCCTACATTTCTAACATAACATTTGTCCGTGTTGACTCTAAATAGCTTTTTTTTATAAAAACTTGTATATGTTTAAGTATAAATTATTGAAGTTATAAAAAAATCTGAAGATCATCTTATAATAGCAATTCCTAAGCACGTGACTGCCTTTAACTATATTCGTGCGTTTTTTAAAGTTTATTTAAGAAAACGGTATACAATAATAATATTCGTTCTGGCAATTTGTGTATTTGAAGCCGAAAGAATTGCGCCGACTTGGCGGCCAAAACAATCTTTGACACCATGTTCTGCTGTGAACCGTATTCCAGTTTGCGCGTTCTATGTACTTCGAACGGAACAAATGGTGGTGCTCAGAAGCAGCGAGGTCTGGTCAAAAAGCAAGTGAGGCTATACTTCCCAGTCGCTGTTGTCCGAATAGCCGAATAGTTTTTAATCGGTCTTGCAACATGAGATCACCGCCTGACCAGGGACCGAAGTGGCTGCTTACAGATATACCACGCGGCTAACACCTCGGCAGAGCAAACTTCGAGCAAACTTTCCATCTTAATAACGGAGACATCGCTGTCAAGATTCTCAATAACTCCCAGTACTCCGCGCTGTTTACCGGCCAAATTGTAATATCAGTCATACCTAACGTGGTGAACAGACGCTGACCAGGAAACCGCTCTTTATGGGTCCCCCGCGCTTTTATTTTTTATAGTTCATCACGCCCAAACATGGTGAAGAGGACGTATTTCAATGATTCGGTGTTGATTCGCCGCAGTCACAGGAGCTTCAGCGGATCTGCTAGCTTTTGTATCGCATCTTCCACGCCTACCGCTCATCTTCGGGCATCGCTTATTCGTTCTAACTTATTTCGCAACTTACCTGCTATAATAGGGCGTTCAGCTATCCGCGACTTGCCGACCCCCCGGTAGCGTAGAGCTCAGTTAAAGCGTCCAAATTCGGAGGCGTGTGTCTGTACGTACCTGAGGATGCGCCTCTCATGCCGGCCCCATCAGTAGTAGCGACCACCCAAGCGGACGATTAAAGCGATGTTGCAAGGGTACAGACCACAACTCCAGCCAAGCGACTGGAATAGGTTACTCTATTGGCCGCCGGACGGAGCAATGTCCTCGTAACCGTCCTGAGTCAACCGATGTGGCGCTGCACCGAATCGATGGTTGGGCTTAAAATACTGCGACCGCTGGTCGCCACAGGAAGCCTCTAATACTGGGACGGAAACCGACACCTTTTTGCACAATCCCAAACAGAATTGAGTGACTATTTCCTGTTCTCTGATCTCAAAAGAATGTTCGAATGCTACAAAAATTGTATCGAAAGTTTTGAGGTTCGCTGAAATCAGTGTATCACGCTTGAAGGGTACTATGTTGAATTAAAAATTTAATTTTGCCAAAAAAATGTGTTTTACTTTGGTAGGCCGGAGACTATTCAATGAACTTTTATACCAGGTTACTTTGTCACAATTCGTTTTCTTTACCGAACCGGTTTGGAGATCTTCATATAATTCCTTGATATACCCAAATTAAACCATAAACATTCAGTTGTTTACAGCTTCACACTAATTTTTCCAAAAAGTTGTAGTTTCTGTTGTTTTTTGCAAAAAATTACAAGCATCCTTATTGTTTTACACCTTAAATTGAGAAACTGCATAACTTGACAACAGGCAATGACGAGCATACTGTATGAAATTATAAACCATACACGAAATTCTATACACATTTTAATAGCAAAATTCAAAAAAATCAAAAAAAAAGAACAGTCAACTTTTTTTATTATATTATTAGCTGGCGGTTTCATCGTTTAACAAGTGCTGTGACCACACAGCTCTGGTATGCGACTTTAATAAATTGAATGTGATGCGCAAACGGGCTTTGGTTTATCTTCTGAACCGAAAAGCCCTTATATTTAAACGCTTATACTCTCTATATACATATATGCATGTACATATACATATTTATTGTATAAATATGTGCATATATTTCTTTGCTGTTCGCCGCTAAACGTTGTCCCAAATCACTGAGTGAGCCAGCAGCGTATTTAAGTTTTGCTCACGTATCAGATTTCGTCATGTTTTTGCCTAATATTTCATTCATGCGAAAGCAGATACCGTTGGCTCATCCGCTCCCTCATGACTGCCTGCATACGCAACCAAGCGCATTGTACGCGATCGCTCCTCCCGTCCATCCAATCACTGCTATGTGGAATCGGAGCGGAGCAGCACATTTAGTATTATGTAGAATGTGTGCGATCCTGTCTGCTAAAACCGATTGAATTTCGGTAGCATCAGCGAATTCTTTACCGAAAATACCGCTTACCGTTACTTAATTGCTGCTTATGTAAAAACATATATATAAACATACTTATATTCTTCAGTATTGTGTCCTCTACATCAGCTGATTTTGTTGTTTCTTGAACTGAAACTCAGAATGCCCAAAACGCAATTTTGCGTAATTTTTTAAATTCCCTTCGTGTTTTTGGTTGACAAAAAAAAGTAATACATTACAAATACAAGTATGTTTGCCGAGTCTATTATCTTCGGTCGCTAGTTATCAGTTGCTAGTCGCATATGTACATATGTATGTACATGAAAATTCAGTTGAACTTACTCAGTGCCAGCGGGTGGTCGAAGAATTCTTTCCTTATGTAAGTATGTATAATTATAAGGCTTATCGATTTGGTTTGCATGACGCTCCCAACGCTTAGGTCATTAATTTTTGCATATTGCTGGCTTATCAAAGTTGTCGAAAAAATTATCAGCACTTTTTGGATTTATTAAAAAAGGTCTTATGATTCATAAGTTCATTCAGTGCTAGCAAAGATTCCGTTAACATTCAAAACGAATTGAATGGCACTTTTTTTGAGTTTATACTTCGTGATTTCTACTTCGAAATACAGCAGCGTCTATAAACTATTTTCTAAATAATATTCAGGCGGTAAGAGACGCCGCTTGCTCTACAGACAACTAAGTACAAATTGTAGTTATTTCTGTATTAAAAAGCGCTTGATTTAAAATGAAACATCTTCTTATATGTATATAAGTATATAATATACATATATGAGTGTAAATTAGCGGAACAGTTTGCTTTTTGCCGTGGATTCAAGGTTGTTATGCACCAAAGAGTATTTTCTACAAATTTTAAGCGCCTCTAAAACTTTTTGGTGTCTCAAAAAACACTTGACACAAACATTTCTAAAACTTCAGTATACATGTGCCTATATGTATGTGTATATCGTTTCCTAAATGTAAAATAACGTAACATCACTTTTCCGAAGTTGACAGGAAGGAAAAACGATATAACAGAAATCACTAACATTGAAACAAAAATTGAGTTTTAGTTATAAAATGATTATATATCGGTTATATCTGACAGAGGAAGCTGAAAATTTAATGCTACATGTATATAATATGATGTAGTCAACCGTCCACAATAAAAAACCCAATTTCGATTTTTTTGATATATGTTGTTTTGCATTTTAGGTGATGAACAATACAAAATTCACGACATTCGGCGCTAACTTTACAAATTTTTTCCCAACGCGCTTCCTGTCGCACAGTATAGTGAATACTTTTATTTTTTATTTTATTTTATTTTTTATTTTTTTTTTTTTTCTTTTATTTATTTTTTTTTTTATTTTATTTTTTATTTTATTTTTTTTTTTATTTTATTTTTTATTTTATTTTTTTTAATTATCTATTTGCTGTTAACGCTTGGGCATTACTAATTTGTCGAGTTCAGCATGCTTTTTTTTTTTGTCTATCCAACACCATTGAGCTTAAGCTCCGCTTGTTTTCATGTTGCTTGTCCCTACCACTTCTTCTTCCGCTGCTTGTTTGCTAAGCAAGATGTCAATAAACTCGAATTGTACAAAAATATGCTAATAAATAGTTGGTGGGGAGGCTCAAAATTATGAAAGACAGTAAGAACAAAAACAAAATAAAAAATAAATACAACAAAAAAAATAGGTTCTTATGAGAAGTAACGCTATTTTGAAAGCCAAGCTTTGACAAATATGTGTAAATAAATACGTATGTATATTTGTATGTATGCGTGTAGAATACAAACAAACAGCGCATTGGGAATTTAAAAGCAGCTGGGAAGTGAATAATAAAAAACTAAAATCAAATTTAAAAAAAAAAATAAAAAAAAACATTTAATAGGAAATTGGTAAGTGGTAAAAAGTAAGGCATTTGAGCTTTGGAATGGGGTCGCACGCGTTTTATTCTTCTTTGTTTAAAGCAATGAATTATTGTTATATTATATAAGTACATATGTATGTATGTATATGAGTCGGTTTAGCTTGTCCATCTGTCTAACTGTCTGTATATTGGAAGACATTGATCTGAAATTTTGCACACGTCCTTTTCTTTCCGAGCGGCTGCTCATTTGTCGAAATCGGCGATATCGGACAACAATAGCATATAGCTGTCATACAAACTGTACGATCGGAATCAAGTGCTTGTATGAAAAACTTTTTGATTTTAAGAGATATCTTCAAGAAATTTGGCATGCATAAATTTCTGAAGCGTCAGTGCAACCTCCGAAGAAATTGTTCAGATCGGATCACTATAGCATATAACTGTCATACAAACTGAGCGATCAAAATCAAATTTTTGTAAGTAATCTTTTGTATTTGGGTATTATGGCATTGCTACAACTGCAGTTAAAGTCAACTTTTTTTAAAAACACTTGCTTTTATGACTCATGTTTAAATTTGATAAAAAAAATATTTCCTTCCCAGAACGTGGTATAACTAACTTTTAAGTTTCAACTGGAAAATGCGCGTTAAAAAGTAGCTTATACTATATTTTTGATCTCAACGTGGAGTTTCCTGCTGAATAGCTAGCAGCAACTACCAATGAATCAACATAATACTGAAAGCAGTTTTGCCTTTAAATTTGGTTTGCAATTCTACAGTGAGAGTTCTTCATAATTTCCAGCCCAAAGCTCATACGACAACTGCTTTATACCATTCCAAAACTATTTCGAATTCAACAGCGACACATAAATTGTATTCTATTTGAAGAATTAGCAATTTATGCATATGCTTTGGTTCTGCAAGCGTAGAGCGTAAACTAAATGTCATACTTTCCTTCCTGTTAATTAACATACAAGTGATAGCTTTAACTGTCTTGCTGCTTCTCCACCTTCAACACTAGTGACTCGCCAATCTAATGCTACAACTCTGCGGATCTTTACAAACATACATGTGTACGTATATAATATTGTACATATACATATATAAACACTCGTACGTTCTCATGCATTACTCACTCGCCATTGTCCAGCTAGCGGCCTGCTCGAGTTGGCTGACCTCTTGCATACATAAAGTGGAGTAGTAGTAAAATATTTTAAGACCAATATAAACTGACTTCTAGTCGTCGTCTAGTGACTTTTGCGTTCTGCCTTTTCTTATGTTTGTAATTTTATTTTTGTTTTTAATTTGTCTCCTCCCTCTTCCACTTGCTTTTGAATTGTATGAGCAATGCTTTGTGTTTTTTGAAATGCTCAGCGTTAAATTATCGCTATTATTGTTGTTGTAATCACTTTTACTATACTTTTTTATTATATATGAAATATGAATTCTTTTTCTCTTGTAATTCATGGCAAATGCACAAAAATATTCGGTTGCAAATTTCGTCATGCAAGTAAAATTGCAAAAAATAAAGTGATCGCAAAAGGCAGTTAAAATAATATTTATCATAACATTTATCAGAAAGCTCATGGAAGCTTTAAAAATAGCAGCGATAAAAAGAAATCATCACGCACACAAGGCGCAATCGAATAACAACTTTTTTCTATAAATTTATGTTCAACAGCAATCGAAATATAAGCGAATTGTTGTTCCCATGTTAATTGGCATTTGGCATTTAGCTAATAATCGTTTTGAAATGGACAAAGTTTTATAGCCATCAATGTAAATGCGTACAAGACTTAGGACTGTATTGAATGCGATAACTGCTTCATTCAATCTTATAATTTTATAACACAAATTGATATACCCATATGTATGTACATTAGAGCGGATCGTTTTGTTTTACTATATAATCGCGTGTACCGGAAAGTGCTACGGATTCTAATGTACATATTGTCACCTAAAATGCAAAATAAAGCAACATCACTTTTCATAAATTTACAAGTGCAAGAAAAACGTTATAATGGAAACCAAAATTTGAGTTTCGGTTATAAAATGGTTATATGTTGGTTATATAATGGTTATATAATGGTTATATGTTGGTTAAATATTGCTTATATACTGGTTATACTGGACATTGGTAGCTTACAACTTTATGTTACATTTGTACAAAATGATTTAGTGAATCGTAAGCAATAAAAAACTCAATATCGATTTTTTTGAAGATACGTTGTTTTATATTTTAGATGATGATACACTTATGCTAGTATATACGAGTACCATTTCGAATTTTCCTTTTCACCTTTACCACAATATTCGTTCAATTAATTGTCTGTTTCCTGGTTGCAAGCGTAGATCCAAGACCCATCGCCTATAATAGTACATTTCATGACATTCTGGTAGTAGGAAAGCATTGTTTCATAGACGTTAAGAGGGTATTTTACTCTAGAAATTTGAAAAAATCGAATCATAATTCGATAGTTTTGATATTCAAAAATATCTCCCTAAAAGGATTTTTCAAAACTCAAATTATTTTGAAAGTTATAGCCATTTTAGTGACGTGGCCACTAGACCGGTTGAGCGAATATCGTATAACGTGAAACTTTAAACGCGTTTTTTTCGAAACTACTTTTTTCCACACGGTACCGGTATTATCTCAAGTTCTATACAACCGATTTACTTGAAATTTATATAATCCTTTATCGTTCCTACCAGCATCGTGTCATCGTGTTTTTAATATTTAAAAAAATTCAGGAATTTCAAAAAAAGAGCGTAAAAAATGATTTTATTTTCAGGCAGTCGCCATTTTTCAAAAAAAAAAATGTTTCGTGTTCACGGACTATAACAGCATCCTTACTGATTAAGAATTTCTTTTGAGTTTTTTTTTGTCAGACCACCAGGAGAGTCAGGATCAATGTCACCAGGATGCGCCATTTTTTTTACACCCGTCTTTCCCCCCTCTAATTATTTTAATTTTTAATATTTTTTTGTAATTTTTTTTTTTGTATTCTTAAGATATCAATAAAAACACCATAAAAAGTGGATAGTAAAAATATTTTTTTTTTTTTAAATAAAATTCAAAAAACTGCCCAAAATTTGGTTTCTAGACTAGAATAACCGATTTCTAGGCTAGACCCTTAACGCGACGCTGTTTTTCGAAATAATTGAGTGATTTTGTAACCAATGGTGTTTCACTTTTCTTAGGCCCGAATGAACTTTCAAAATGGGTTTCTCCCATCTCTTCGATATTCCAACAATGCCAGTAAGATTTTTGACCATTAATAGTCTATTCTTAAGCATAAATTCCTCTTCTAAAACAAAAAGTATTTCAAGGATAGGGTTTCGCGAGAAATTTAATTTAAAAAGTCATATTTTTTTAGCCCGCAGTATTACTAATTGCGGCAGCTCTTTCTTTAATCGATCATCTCAAAGCGCATAATTCAAAATTTTTACTTATTTCTGATCCTAAGTAGTGCAGAGATATGTAGGTATTATGTTTACCCTGCGTCGTCTAAACTGGTGTGACCCGAACTGAAACTATAAACACGTTTTTGCTCGAAACTGGCTTTTCTGTAGTGTCAATAATTAACTAAAGAAAAATTGATGTAATTTTTGGGATTTCGACCCCTCAGCAGTTACCTGAAATTCATGCCTCTAAACCAAAATATCTCCTTAATCTCGTTTTTTTTCGGAACAGCATTTTTCAAATTTACTTGAGTGGTTATTCGGTGACAAATGAGGATCCCGATCACTATCAATTTTTGTTTCCTGCATAATTCATTTATATAATTTTCTAAACAATAACCTACCAGTATTTTTATCGAGTCATAAATCGAGTTTTGCCGGCCCAAAACGAGCATTATTTGGTGGAAAATGCAACATTTTTCAAAAGCCGCCATTTTGTTAGGTTTTAACTACTGAGAAAGCCGGCAGTGGAGAATCTTGTTTGTTTGAGCGAACATCGCCCGTACCTCGAAAAGTATTTAATTTTTCGTTCAAAAAATTTTACAGTGTGTACTGAAAATATTTGTAAAAATTCTCCTAAATTTTTTAAATATTTGACATTTTTTTTTAACTCGAAAATTGCAACGTTTTTTAAGTTTTCACTCATAGGTATGACCCATGAGACTCTTAAAAACACTTATCAATGAGTTTTTTTCTCCCTGCTACGCAAAATCCAAATAAATTCCACATTTATTTTCTATTGAAATCAATTTTTTTTTTAATTTTGTGTAAGCACATAATTAATGCTCACTTTTTCTTCTTAAATTTCAGATGAATATAATCCTTAGGTGCTAATTTAGTGAATAAGAAAATTTTAAGTACAATAAAAAAGTTATCAACCGCAACAACAACAACAACCACAAAACAACTAGAATAACTCAAAGGAATAAAGCAAGAAACCACGGAACCAGAAAGTACTAAATCAAAAATATAAATAAAAAAAAAGCAAGAAAAAAGTTTTTAATTAGAAATCAAATAAATTCAAAGCTCTCTTCTTCGTTACGAGAATCGGCGTAGTGAGAAAAGGTGATTAAAGCAAGCGGAAATAGTAAGACTAAGCAAATAAACTGCCAGAGAAATGCGCATTGAACAGCAACACAACTACAAAAACAAAAACAAAAAGAATTGAGCACTAAACGAAAAAAGTAGAAAGCTAAACGTCGATGAGTACGTACAATAAGCCAACAAAGCCAAAATTAGTGAAGAAGTAAAGAAACGAAAGCAAAACGCAGAGCACATAACTTGGGAAAAGTGAATATCACGTTTAAAAAACCTAAATAGTCTTACAGATATACTATATTTTTATAAGAAAAGAGTTTCTAAAACTAAGCAGAATAAAAAGCAACAATTTTACAAGAAAAGAGCGAAGTAAAATTTTAGTTTAAAGTTAATGCACAGTTGCAGCTGTAAGTCCACAGCAGCAGCGCTGAGAATCCGCAAGCAAGTTCAACAATCAACACGTAATCCAGTAAACGCGGTTTCGCGAGAGCAAGAAACAACGCAAACGGTTTCCACGCAACAACACAAACACACACACACACCGGCGTTTCAGCTTATTTATTAGTCGCTGACAGACACAGAAAGGCCGGCACCTAGGACAGACAGGCTCACACGCGAACCGCGCAAAGATGCCCAAATATTTCATAGCTACGGCGGCAACAACAGCGGCAGCAACAACAGCAGCAAATAGGGCCTACAACAATAATAACGGCGACAGTAGCAACAACAACAATAATGGTACATCGCAAATGGTTATTAAATCAGCGGTGCGGCAACTGTCCTACGACATGGTCAGCACCAGTGGCAAGAACACAACGAAACGGAATTCCAATACGGCATTGGTGACAACGTCATCCTCCGGCTCGTCATCGCCCGTATCGATTATGATGCAAGGCGGTGAGCACCATCAGCGGCAACTAAAGACACAAGTGATTAGCAGTGCAGCGTCGGCGCCGACAGGCACGCATCTGCTGGATCATGGCTATGGTGTAACGATGAAACTACAACCATCGACATCGGCGTCGACATCAACATCAACAGCAGCGGGCACGACGGCGGCGGCGGCGACGACGACAACGGCAACGGCGTCAACTCATTTCACCGGAAAGTACACGTCGACGGTGGCGAACAGAAATCCCTCTGATTCCACACCACACATAACGGAGTACTATAAAGTGAGTGTGTGCGCCTTATATGGCCCACATACATTCATGCATACATACAGTATATGTAGATAGTATATTAATTTACTTATGAATGTTATTTATTTTTCCGTTTCATGTGTTGCAGCAAGTGAAACGACGCAATCCCACACCTGTGTCCGAACAAAGCAGCCACCCCAAGAAACAAGCCAAACATCAATATGCGTCCGATGATTTTTCCAGCAATGTGGTGGTGGTACAACAACAACCACCACGCTCACAACAATACCAACATAAATCCACCAAACAACAAGTGTTGGTGCGCACCAACTCACAAACGCAGCGCGTTGCATTGTCAGCGCCTGGTTCAACGTTACAGTTCGCTGCGCCCTCACCGCAACCACAACGCCCGCCATCGTCTGCCTCATCGACATCATCGTCAATTGCATATAAATCGGGCACACCCTCATCCGCCTCTTCATTACCCGCCTCGAAGCGTACACCTGAAGGCAATCGTGCCGACACCTCACTTGGTATATTAACGAAAAAATTTGTCGATTTACTGCAAGGCTCACCGGATGGCGTTGTTGACCTCAATGATGCGTCAACAAAATTGCTGGTACAAAAGCGACGCATTTACGACATAACGAACGTGCTAGAAGGTATTGGCATACTGGAAAAGAAATCGAAAAACAACATACAATGGAAGTGTGGCAACTCATTGGTGAGTTCGGATCGTACGCGCGAAATGCAACTGGAGAATGAAAGACTCGAACAAAAGGAGAATCAGTTGAATATGCTGATCGATCAGATACGTGAGGAATTGAGCAGTGAGATTTCGAATAACAATCAATTGGCCTATGTGACGCATACCGATTTGAAAAGTGTCGATCTGTTTAAAGATCAGATAATAATTGTTATTAAAGCGCCACCAGAAGCCAAACTTGTGGTAAGTATCTGTAAATCAGTTATAATTATAGGCTAAACGGGATATGTATATTAAATTTGGCATAGAAAACGTTGGAGACCCTATACAAAGTGTATAGGTATATGGTGTATGATCCGTTTGTCCATTTCCGTTTGTCTATTTGTCTGTATATACACGCTCTAACGTCTTAATTTTTGAGATATCAGTCTAAAGTTTTGCACCCCTCCTTTACTGTCACAACCGCCGATATCGGAACACTATATCATATAGCCATACCAACTGTTCAAACAAAATTAAATCTTTGTATGAAAAAATTTCTTATTTGACAGGATATCTTCATAAAATTGAGCATGAATTGTTGCCCAGGGCAACACTACATTCTCCGAAGATATTGTTCAGATTGGATCACTATATCATATAGCTGCCATACAAACTGTTTAATCAAAATCAAGTCTTTGTATGGAAAACTTTCTTAATTGACAAGATATCTTCATGGAATTTAGCATGGATTATTGTTTAAGGCAGCACTACATTCTCCTAAGATATTGTTCAGATCGGAACACTATAGCATATAGCTGCCATACAAACTCTTCAATCAAAATCAAGTCTTTGTATGAAAAAATGTCTTATTTGAACAAATATCTTCATAAAATTGAGCATGAATTATTGCCCAGGGCAACTCTATATTCTCCTAAGATTTTGTTCAGATCGGAACACTATAGTATATAGCTGCCATACAAACTGTTTAATCAAAATCAAGTCTTTGTATGGAAAACTTTATTATTTGAATAAATATCTGCATGAAATTCAACATGGATTATTGTTCAAGGCAACACTATAATCTCCTAAGATATTGTTCAGATCGGAATACTATAGCATATAGCTGTAGTACAAACTGACCGATCTATATTAAGTTAAAAATATTTGTATAGCCTTTTGGGCTGCAATAATTTTTTTTTTGCCATGAGGAATGCAGCGATGTAAGGTTATATAGCTTCATTGCCGCTGAAATTAACGCCTTTTCTTGTTTTTTTTTACTTAATATTAAAAGTTACTTATACGCCCAGTACGCCGTATAAAACTATTTTAGTTAATATATTAATGTAAAAGTGTTTGGATTTGCTAAACTACGAGTGTATTTGCCACACTGTTAATTGAAATTTAACTACTCATATCTAACTGTTAACGGTGTTAAACGTCTAATTATAGCATATTACATACATTACATATATGCAAATGTTATTAGTTACTCATACGCCCTGTTGGCACTGAAGTATTTATTAACAATTTCTGTGGATACAACTTTTATTTATTTATCTTGGTAAATTCGTAGTAAAATTAAGACAAATTAACTGTTTAATTTGCTATTTCCTCAATAGCGTGGATTTTTTCATTATCAGTTGCCAGATTGTGCCGCGATTGTCTGCAATACATATTGAAATTGCCAAAAAAACGTCCATACTTGAAAGAGAAACTCTATCGTTAATTAATGCAGGCATTTATAAAACAAAGTGAGAGCATCACATTTCATTTCGCTGCACGAGATTACTGTCTGCATACCTTTCGCTGGTTCGGTTGGACTATTTTTAGCAGTTTTAATATTAAAAGACGACAAAAAAAATTGTATGAAACCAAAAATCAGTTTAAAATTCTTTTCGTTTAGCAAACAAGATTATATGCGAATAAATATTAGTTTACAATTTGTTGTATAAGCGAAGTGAAAGTTTTCGCTGATTAAAAGGCTGCAACAACCGATAGCCGCATACAAAGTTTAAATGTCAAAATATTTCATTAGACACTAGTGCATTTTGCATCTACATATGTAGCAATAGCATGGCAATTTGTTGCAGTAGCATAGCCGGAAACTCGTGGCACACACGATTTGTTGCAGCATAAGTATTTGGTGATATATAGAAATGGCGGCCAAAAGTACAAGTAGCAGCACTAATAAAATAAAATAATGACAACGCAAACGGACAGCGTCTCCGGCCGGCATGCGTGTGTTAGCCGTTTTAGCGCAAATACGAAACACAGCATATCATTTCTAAAAATATACGGGCACGTTGGTGCCCACACACACACAGCAGTCTATGCAAATAAATATGCTGATTGTAGCATTTCGTCTCTAATATATACAAATATTACTTCGTCTCAGAATGAAAATTAGAAAATCTTTTGTTTAAAAATGTTGGAAAAATTTTCTATAAAAATTTTATGAATTAAATTATACCAGAATCTCCTCTAGTTGCTACGCCACTGTCGATACACGTCGCTTGTCGAACACAGATCGTTCAGATCGGCCTTTTATTCGGCTAAAATTATAAGCATATGTATGTATATCTAAATGTTTATACGTAAATGTGTGTATATATATGTGCACACTGTGCCTATGTGCCAAACCAGACAGTCAATATAATCTTAGGGAACAGCGGCAAATGTCCGCATTCATTTAGACGTTGGCAGCGTACTAAAATTCGCGCGTGTAGACTCGAAATAGTCGCCAACTATTTTCGTGCCCATCATTTTGTTGCGAACTGCGGTATGTTAAGTAAATCACTGGAAATAGCTACGCGGCTCAATATAAAATATTCAATATTTCGTGAAGTTTAATTAGAAATTGCAATACCAACGTTTTATACGTCAATATATTTATTGATTAATCACTCTTTGTTTTTTTTTTGACAGTTACCTGACACACTTTGTCCACGTGAAATCTACGTTAAGGCCGAGAATAATGGCGAAATTAACGTATTCCTGTGTCACGACAATTCACCCGAAAATTCGCCAACATTCTCCTCGCCCGCCGCCCCGCCATACCGCCAGCAACCGCATCAATTCAACGATCCGCTTTTCAATGATATCAGCCGATTGACACCAAGTCTTGATGACGACAAGCGCATGCGACTAGGTAACTGCACTGCTATACATACACACGTTCAAATTAATTGAATTAATTTTTTTTTTTGTTTTTAATTTTTTGAATTTCTCACAGGTCTACCCCCACTCTCAGCGTCAAACGCTACAACTACCACGTCCACGGGCAATACATATCCCGACAGTGCCGCACCCATCGTACGCTCAGCACAACGAAATCTCAATAAATCGATTGAGGATGCCGCACGTCAAATCGCTGCTGGTCCGGCCAATGGTGCTGGTGTCGATGGTGCAACCGATTATAATTGTGATATCGTTGGCAATTACCATACACAGCAACAGTCCAGCAGCAGCAGCCATTCTGTTGCGCATGATGGCAACGACTACACTATACAACCGACACTGACGCGGCCGGTATTGACGCAAGCCGAAGCTGAACGCATTTACGAGCAAGATTTCGATTGTGAAATGTTTGGTAAGCGTAAAGGGAACGCTGCGTACGGTGTTGCCGGTAGTCAAAGACAACAACAGCAACGGAATAGTGATTCATCAAACCACAATACGCTTAATAGTTGTAGTAACAATAGGAAGGCAGGTCTTAAAAACGACGTATCCATGGTGAATAGTGCAATTGAGGAGCATAAAACAGCCGTTGAAGCAACACTGGCTGTAGCAGCGACGTCAGTTACAACCGTATCGGCGGCCAACACGACTGTTATGGGCACTGCAGAAACGGTGCCATCCTCGGCAGTAAATAAAAGTCGGGAAGCTGCCGACGATGAAGCTGCGGCAGTTACAACGTCGGCGGTGTCGTCGTCATCAATGGCTCTTACGCATAATACAACAACCTCAATGTTTGGTGGTGCCGGTGGCGCAGTGAACGCAAGCCGGCATTCCTCCAGCGATAGCGGCGATATCAGCCGCTTGGACTCACATTTGGCGCACATGGTCGATTCAAATGGCGGTACAGGCGTCCGGAAC
Source organism: Bactrocera correcta (assembly GCA_027475135.1). NCBI lineage: Eukaryota > Metazoa > Arthropoda > Insecta > Diptera > Tephritidae > Bactrocera > Bactrocera correcta. The sequence continues at coordinate 11,987,513 of CM050325.1, forward strand.
GCACTTATTTCGAATTCATTGAACCTGCTGAGTCCACCGCCATTGTCAGGCGTGCAGAACTGTAAGCAAAAGTTCCTAAATTTCATAGCCTTAGTTTGCCATGTAGTTGTAGCTTGGTATTATTTTCTAAGTTGTAACTGTTTACCTAATGCCTTTTTGACCGCTTTTGCGTTTCACTTGCGCACAAAGTTTACAACAAAGCGCACGGATATTAAAAAATTTTCAAAACATGCAGTTATTGCGTAAAATTTGGTTAGCTTTTTTTATTTTTTAAATAAAATTTTACTTTTTTTTTAAATTAATTATCACTTACACATACATACTAACACGCTGTATATACTGAAATTTTAATTAGGTTTTATATGGCATATAAGTAAATATATGTTACCGAAATTTTGTATTTGGTTCAGGTCGAACCTCGCTCACAGTATTACATCAAACTCGCCTGCATACATGACTGTAACCAGCGTCATTCATCATTTTCGAAGTGAAAAACTCTTGACGGGAGCTCTGGCTGTGATTTGCGTTTCACAATCAAATTTCATTTCGCATCACAGTCTGAGTTCTTGCTGAGCGCTTTTCAAAGTTCAACAACGAACCAGAAATTTGCGTTCCATCGATTGAGAAATACAATACGAAAAAGGAGTTACCACGCTTAACAGTAACAAAAATCAAAAACGTGAAAAAATTGCTTTAATTTGTATAAACAATAATAAATTAATAACGACAATAATTGAAATATAACTGTATAAGCATACACACAGCGTAATTACATGAAAGCGGAAAATTTCGTGCTTCGCTGTACTTGATACCCACATTTGAAGCTACTCGAAAACATACTTACATATACAACAAAATATCACATAAACCATTAGCACTCACAATATTTTTGTACATACTCGTTCACACACATACATACGTACATTAATAAATTTGGATTAAAACACTATAAGGGGTTATATACAGTTAGGGCGAAAAAACCGAACTTTTCCAGAATTTTTTGTTAGAAAACTTTTAAGGTTATTAATCCAAAAAATTGTGCATAAATTATGGTATCTTTTTTTTATTATTGTATTTTAGACTTAGTATTAGTAACGATATATATTTGGAAAGGAACTATAGCAGTTCTCCGGGAGTTCCTCTCAAAAAAGACTGCGTATTTCGTTAAAGTAATGTTAAATCTAATAAGCAAAGCGAAGGAATAAGCAAAAAAATTTTTTTGGCGATTTCTCAAAAAAAAATCGATTATTCATCAAAATATCGGTCTTAAATTGTTTATAAAATTTTTTAATCGGTGAGAAAAGAACTTTATTCAATTACTAAAAAATACATTTAAGAAGCTCGTGTTAAAATTTGAGACTAATCGGTTTAGCCGTTTTCGAGTAATGTTGGTCACCGACTTTGAAAAAAGCATTTTAAGCAAAACTCGTCTAAAGTTTGGCCTTGTACTTCCAAACACTCTGAAACGCCTTTTCAAATTTTGTATGTAACTTAGAAAATTTTCACCGGAACGATATGAAATTTTCTGTTTGTAATCTTAAACATATGTACCATAAGAAAATAAAATTTAAGAAATCAATTTTTTGAAAATTCTAACTGTATATAACCCCATAATGCTGCATATCGTTACCTAAAAAGCAAAATAACGTATCATCAAAAAAATCGAAATTGCGGTTTTTGATTGATAAAAATTCACTATAATATATTACATATGTATACATACATATATCTACAAAATTTTTAATTTCTGCCAATCATAAAAATATAACCAAATTTTGATTGTTTTTTTTTTTTTTTTTTAATAAGCGACTTTCTGTTTTATACTGTCTTTTTCTTCTGCTGAAAACTTGTGAAAAGTGATGTTACGTTATTTTACATTTTAGGTGACAATATATATGTGTGTAACGAAAAATTATTAATTTTTAAATTTTAATTATTAATTTTATACATTTTTAAATTTTTCATTTTTTGTTTATTATTTAGCTACAATTCATTATTTACTATACAATTTTATTTTTCTTTCATTACAATTTTGAACTTCTTTTAAAAGCACAGCACGAGAATTCAGATTTCTATTTGAAATATCGTTATACAAATGCATAGATTACAATTAGCTCGGAGAAATATTAGGTGAAAAATCTGCAAGAGCATAAATAAAACGATGAACTCGATAATTATTTTTTATTATAAGCAAAACTTAGCTGATGGCTACAACTGCACAATATCAATACCAATTAGCCAAAATACTAACAGCTGCAGGTTAGGAAAAAATATTTTGAAACCAAATCATTCGAATTTTATATACAACTTTTGGCTTATTAATTAGGCTCTCCACTCAAGCAGGCACTGCTTTGTATACATTTTTTCGAAATTTATGTCTCAAAAACGTACAAAGCTTGGTTGCACTTTCATATAGCTTTGCTTGCCTCTTACATTTTTGTTTATTTTGTTTTCATGATTTCTGCCTTTTCCAGTTTTGAAAAATAGTATTAAATTTGTGCACACATTTGCTTTGTTTCGTACTTTTATTTAAAAAATGCGATGTGCGCGTTTCCGCTTCATTTTTGTATGCATTTTTACACTTTTATGTTCAATTACATGTCTGAACCGTTGAAATATATACACATATATGACAAATCGCTAAAATTATTTATTAATAACAATAAAAGAATCGGTATCGAATTTCGCAACTGACGATCCAGTAGCATATAAGTGCTAAACTATCGTAAATTGTCAAGAATTTATTGTTTTTTCAAAAAATCGCCAAGTTACAAGCTTTATAATTAAATAAATAATTATAATTATCGAAAAAGTAATTGAGTAAAATTTGGAAAAATTCATTTTGGAACTGAATTCTCGTGGTTCTGCATTGCATACCATGACGAGGTAAACGTATTGTAATTGAAATTTTGTAGCACCATGAGATTCAGCTCTAGCGTGAATTTCAAAACGTTTATATGGTCGCTTTCACTAAAAAATATTTAAAAAAATATTATTCATATATAAATATACATATGTAGGTGTTTCTAAATAGTGTTTAAATATTATCAAACTATGAAATACACTATTTTTTTAACTTAAGCGATGCTATTTATATTTTAAAGGGGAATATTTGACTTTTTTGTGTTCGAAAGCAAAATAGAATTAATATAAACAATAATGCGAATTTTTTATTTAAAAAATCAGAATTAAAGATTAAAGACTTTTTAAATTTATTTTTATTTTAGTTTGGAATTAAAATTTAATTTCGAATCCCAAATAAATTGCATTAAAAATTAATATTCTTGAGTTAAAACTTATTAAAGTTAAGAATGAATTAAAATTAAAGTTATTAAAATTAAAAATTAAAATAAAGTAAAATTAAATTAAAAATTAAAAGAAATTAAAATTAAATTTATTAAATAAAAATAAATTAAAATTAAATTCCTTAAAATTAAAAATAAATTTTAATTCGGTTTTTGGAATTTTTATTTTTTGTTTCGGTATTCAGGATTAAAAATCTAATATTTATTTAATTTATCTTCATTTTCGATTTGGATTAAAAATTTTATTATTTTTTTTTTTTGTAATATAATAGTAAAAATTTTAAATTTGATATTTAATTCAAAATATAAAATATTTTATTTATTTTTTTTTTTTTAAATTTTCGTTATATGTTTGAAACGGTTTTGTTTTGTTTTGAATCCTCTATTTAATATTAAAATTACAAATCAATTTTTAAATTTATTAACTTAAATCTTATCATATAAAAAATAAATGTTTAACGGTGTGATCAATTAAAATTAAAAATAAATTAAAACTGAATTTATTAAAATTATAAACTTAAATTAAAGTTATTAAAACTAAAAATAAAAATAAATTAAATATAAAAAAAAATAAAAAATTAAAAATAAAAAGTAAAAATAAATTTAAATTAAAAATAAATTAAAATTAAAAATCTTCAATAATTTCTATTTCGGTTTTTGGGAATATTTATTTTTCAATTCACTATTTAGAATTAAAAATTTAAAAATTATTTTCAATTAATTTAAGATTTACAAACTCAAAAAAAAATATTTTTTTTTATATGTAGTATATACATACATACATATAAATATACTTTTTGGAATTATTTTTTTTTTCATTCGGTATTTATGATTAAAAATTATATCTTATTATATGAAAAATCAATTTTGAACTTTACGGTAAATTAAAAAGTTTTAAAATTAAAAATAAATAGTAAAGTTAAAATTTATTAATATATACATATGTATATAGTAAAATAAAAAAAAAAATAGGTTTTATATTTATATTTATTTGAATTTAAATTAAATTTTTATATAAATAAAATATATTACAAATATATGTATGTATACATAATACATATTAAAAAACAATTTTATTGTTTATTTATTTATATTAAGAGTTCAGGATTAACAAAATTAAAACAAAAAATATGATAATTTTTTTATTTATGAGCTTAGAATTATTATTATTTTTTTTTTTTTCAATTTAAAAACTTATATTTTATTAATATTAAATAACGGTTTTTGATATTATTCGTTAAACAATATAAAGAATTTATCAATTCAATTATTTTTAATGCATTATTTGTAACTCAGCTGGGTTCAACAACAAAAATATAAAATATTAATAATGTAAACTAATATTTTCTGAAAATATGGAAACTAATAATTTTAATTTTTTATTAATTTCAATTTTTTTTTAATTAATAAATTGTATATGTATATGTAAATTGTAATAATGTTACTAATCTAAACGAACAATATTAACATTAAAACACCATATTTAATAAAATAATCGTTGCTATTAATTCCAATATAATTAAAAAAAAACTATCGTACAGCGCATTAAAGAGCATATTTCTCTTTTTCGTACTTTCATTTCATCTGCCGCGTTTGACTGCCATACACCATAGACTTTGATGATCTGCCACCGTTCCTACCCATCGAACCACCGCTAGATGTTGACTACAACTTCTCACTGGATCAAACGGAGGGTCTTATCGAGTTATTTAATGACTTTGCCTAAAATTTTAAAATATATTAATTGAAGAAATTTAAAATATATATATATATATATATATATATATAATATAAATATATATATATATTAATACACAAATAGTTATGTAAGCAAATAAAAATTAAATCAATGTATGTATATGTGTAGTAATAATCACAACCACCAATAAAAACTGCAAAAAAAATTTAAAAAATATATTAACAACTTCTGTATGCTATTGAATGGAAATTGAAGTAACATTAACATATTATTACTATTATTATTATTAATTTAATTTTATAAATATATTCTTTATATAAATACATATATACTTTATATACATACATATATAGTTAATAAGAATTGTTAATACATACATACAGAAATTGCAGTAAAAAAACAAAACCGAATGCTCTCACACCTCAGAATTTAATATGTGTAAAAATTAAATAAAATTAGCATTTGAAATCAAAAAAAAACAAAACGGGGTTTAGGGTTGCGTGAAAATGCGGCGCTCATACATACACTTGTATACAGTTGTATTGTTCGTTTTAAATTGATAATTTTTTATATGCGCGTACATACATATTTTCCATATACATTGCATAAATGTATTACAAACAAACTGAAATAGATGTTAATATGTACGATTATTAATGCATAATTAATAATGTATGCAATCAAATACAGAATTTGCGCACACACATACACAACAGCAGCACATAAAACTAGAAAACTACTTTTATAGCCCTGAAAACCAAAAACAAAATAAAATAAATGAAAGCAAAAGCAGTGTGCAGAGCAGTTTATTATAAGAAGCTAATAAAAAACACACAAATAAATTAATAAATACAAATAATGAAGTAAAAAAAGCCAGCGTGTGTAGCGTTGAATTCATTGCATTGCTCTATTATGCAAAAGCCTAAAAAAATAATAAAACAATAGCATGGCAAGTGCAGGCCTAAATGAAAGCAGGCAGGGCTAAACAATATTGTAACTGAGTTTTTTGCAAAATATATAGTTTCACTCTAATTTCAACAAATTAATTTCAATGTGAAGAAATTAATACAAATTAAAAAAAAAAAAATTTATTCGACTTTCCTTAAGTCAAAAGTAGATGAATTCTGAAAATAAATACCGTTAAAAAACATTTCCACAAAGAAGCCTTTAAGAGCATGCTTTAGTTACATAATTTTTGTCAATGATTCCAGTTAACTCATACAAGTTGAAAACCACATTACTACTCAATAATATTGTTAAGCAAATATTTAACTACGTTTGTCATCTGCAGGTCACTACAATTTACGCTACAGTTAAAACGTGTGTCGAACTGATTTAAAGACAATTACAATTACATATTTTACTCATTAATTAGTTTTCTGTTGAATGTGTTTTAACCAAAAAAAAATTGTTTAAAGAAAAATAAAACATTTCACAAAGAAACAATGTGAAAATACCAAGAATGTTACATATATACATATATTTTTTTATTATAAAACTGTCAATATTGTTGCATAAAAAATGTTTTGATCTATTAACTACAAGATCTTGTTTCAAACAAAATAATATAATTTGAAAGAAATTATCGATAACGATTTCATTAAAAAAATATAAAATAAAAAATATCAAAAAACTGTAAATTTTTTTAGCAAATATTTTTTCAAACAAAATTATTTTTTCAAAATTATAATTTTTTTTTGTTTTCAAACAAAATAATATTAAATGAAAGAAATTATCGATTTCAATTTAATTTAAAAAAAAAAATAATTTTTTTTTTTCAAAATTATATTTTTTCAAAATGATATTTTTTCAAAATTATATTTTTTTCTAATAAATTAATATAATACGAAAGATATTTCGATTTCAATTTCATTAAAAAAATATCAAATATTAAAAAATTATAATTTTTTTCCAAAATAATAAACATGAAAAAATATCGATTAAATTTCATTGAAAACAATTATTAATTTTTTTTCAAACAAAATATATAACATAGAAGAAATTATCGATTTCAATTTCATTAAAAAAATCATATTTTTTTCAAATTAAATTTTTTTCGGTTCGATATAATTTTTTTTTTTTCAATTCGATTACAACTTCATTAAAATTTTTTTGTTTTCAATTCTTGAAATCGAATTTTTTTTTCAAACAAAATAACATGAAAAAATTATCGATTAAAGATTCCATTAAAAAAAATAAAAATGATAAATTCAAATTTTTTTATTATAAATTTTTTTATCAAACAAAATAGTATAATATGAAAAAAATTATCAATCTCAAGTTCATTTAAAAAATCATAAAAATGCTGCGCCAGAAAGTGTGCGAATAGTTGCGTAATGCCAATTCAATCAAGTATACTTTGTGTTACTACGTAGCCTACTTGGTTTTATGAAAAAAAAATTTCAAACCATAATTTCAAGAAAAAATTTTTTGGCTTTTCTTATGAATTTCTTGTTTAAATTTTCATGATTTTGTGTTTTTTGCAACCAATACGTGCTCATTAACACTCAAAAAACTGTTTTTCATTGGCTGAAATGCTTGAAAAATATATTTTTGAAACATAAAAACAACAAAACCGCTGTTCTTGGCATTATGAATTAAAACAAATTTTTCCAATTTTTTTTCTTTTCTAGCTTTTGGGATAAACTTATATAATTGAGACATGAGTAACAATTAAAAAATTTATGCTTGAACATGAAATTAGCTTAGACGTGACATTGAAAATTTAGCTATCATTATTTTTTTTTTTAAATCAGTTTTTCGCGCTCGGGTTGTAAATTCTGTGTATTTTCCTTCATACAACTGCCTAAAAGTATACACCAAGCTAAAATAGTAATTTTTTTTTTCAAAATTCAAAAATATTTTGCCACAACACTACGTGGTATCAGCGAAAGTTACGTAAATCCATATTTTGGCATAAATTATTATAAAGCTTTAGCGCAAACAAATTTTTACCTAAGAATTATTTTCAATAATTGGTTTCCGTTAAATTTTAACCAGTTATCCTTCAGCAAGAGCCTGACTTGAGAATGTTGAAATAACTAAGTTTTGTAGATTTCACTTCAGTAACCATAATTAATCATTATACTGACTTTTTTTTTGTCCAAATATGTCGTTACGTATTATATGAATATATGAAAAAATTTAACATAAAATGTTAAAAAATTATAATTTTTTTCCAACAAAATATTATAACATCAATTTTTTTTTTAGTTCAAATATGAAGAGCAATTTCCCTGCACTCACTTGTTCTGCCTCGCCATTTACATTGCCATGTCTTAAAACTCAGTTCAAAATGTCTTTTGCCAATACATACATACATATATCTTAAATTCCAACTTCGTTATATACGTTTTTAGCATCACTTTAAAAACTATGAGCCTTAACCAAATTCAACACATTTGCACACAAACCTTCACAAATGCTTCAAATGCCTTATTTTTTAACTAATTTATGCTTTCTAAAATATGTGAGCAAAAAGTTACTCAGAAAACTAAAAATAAAAAATAAAATAATGAAAACAAACTCTAAACATATGAAAAAATTGGGGTTCGCATATATGTATATAGTATATACATATATCTGACTGATTTGCCGTTGCGACGAAGAACTGCCGTGCGGAGCTATAGATTTAGAAAAAGAACGAATTATAGGCAAAACCAAACTAAAACAAAAATAATTATTAATAAATATAATAATACACTAATAAACCTGCGCGGTAATATAAACATATTTGTATAAAAAAAAATTACTTAAAACCCCTAAATTAATAATTTGTTATGCTCTTATTACTACACACACATATGTATGTATATTATAAATATCATTCTTATTATTTTTTTTAGTAAAGCAACACTTTTAAAGTCAATAAAAAGCAAACGACAAATACAAACTTAAACTAAATACATATATGTAAATGTAATTTTCTTCCCAAGAAATCTAGAAAACTAGTAAAAATAACATAAAACACAAAGTCGAAAAAATAAATATATATATAATACATATATAATAAAAAAATGTTTATGTACTGAATTTGGCGCTGCAGGCGATTAAAGTAAATGAGTAAGTAAAGATTTAGGCGGTACCACTTCAAGGGATTTTATTTTTAGGCCCTTTTCATGACAGTCGGGTCTATGTAACCGGAACGGACCCGGATTTTTATCCGTTCAAGGACTGTCAACTCGGCAGAATTCTGCGCTACAACAATAACACGATTTTTTTTTTCTAGGTTTTGTCAGTTTTCGGCCCTGGGTCAAAAATCTGTCATCACCTCTCGACAGGCAATTGGTGTTTGGAGGCGTTTTTAAATATTAATAACAATAAATAATTATAAATACAGATTAATATACATTTGTTCTAACTTATTTTATCTCAATGCTGAATCAAAATTAAGTTTGCCAAGAATTTTGTAAATAGAAGGAAACGCCGAAACCGTATATATACAAGTAGACATACATATAACGGGTGATTTTTTAAGAGCTTGATAACTTTTTTAAAAAAAAAAACGCATAAAATTTGCAAAATCTCATCGGTTCTTTATTTGAAACGTTAGATTGGTTCATGACATTTACTTTTTGAAGATAATTTCATTTAAATGTTGACCGCGGCTGCGTCTTAGGTGGTCCATTCGGAAAGTCCAATTTTGGGCAACTTTTTCGAGCATTTCGGCCGGAATAGCCCGAATTTCTTCGGAAATGTTGTCTTCCAAAGCTGGAATAGTTGCTGGCTTATTTCTGTAGACTTTAGACTTGACGTAGCCCCACAAAAAATAGTCTAAAGGCGTTAAATCGCATGATCTTGGTGGCCAACTTACGGGTCCATTTCTTGAGATGAATTGTTGTCCGAAGTTTTCCCTCAAAATGGCCATAGAATCGCGAGCTGTGTGGCATGTAGCGCCATCTTGTTGAAACCACATGTCAACCAAGTTCAGTTCTTCCATTTTTGGCAACAAAAAGTTTGTTAGCATCGAACGATAGCGATCGCCATTCACCGTAACGTTGCGTCCAACAGCATCTTTGAAAAAATACGGTCCAATGATTCCACCAGCGTACAAACCACACCAAACAGTGCATTTTTCGGGATGCATGGGCAGTTCTTGAACGGCTTCTGGTTGCTCTTCACCCCAAATGCGGCAATTTTGCTTATTTACGTAGCCATTCAACCAGAAATGAGCCTCATCGCTCATCGGACACGGACGCGAAACACATTTCGAACCGAACACTGATTTTGGTAATAAAATTCAATGATTTGCAAGCGTTGCTCGTTAGTAAGTCTATTCATGATGAAATGTCAAAGCATACTGAGCATCTTTCTCTTTGACACCATGTCTGACATCCCACGTGATCTGTCAAATACTACTGCATGAAAATCCTAACCTCAAAAAAATCACCCTATATAATTACAAATATATTTATTAGCAACCACTGTGATGAACTGGGTCAGCTTTGTTCGTCTATCTATTAATATATATCCGTTTTTAAGACATCGATCTGAAATTTCGTCGATATTGGACCATTATAGCAATGACCACCGTGACGAACTAAGTCAATTTAGCTTTGTCTCTCTGTCTTTCTGTATATCACAGCTTTTAAAATATCTAAAATAAGCTAGTGGATCAATATCAAGTGGCTGAAATTTTGCCTGTATTATTTTTCAAGGCGCTGCTACAATCACCGAACAAAATTTACAGATCGAACCACTATAGCATATAGCTGCCATATAAATTGCTTTTTTTAATCGTGAAGACTATTATACATAGCTTCAGGCAACGGAAGTTTAGTTTTTTTTAGTAATTATATGAATTAAAATTATATGAATATATGTATACTAAATAGTATATGTATATTCTTTTAAAAAATCACATATAAAAGTAGCGCCAAAAATGCAATGCATCTTGTAAATCGTTTACAAATGGTGGTTAACAGCGCCATCTGTATCTGAAAGTCGACAATGAATTGAAGTATTGAAGATAAGATGAATGTTTAATTTATGCAATATTTTCAATGCGCTTCACCGAAGAATTTTAATAAATAATACAATTTTTTACACACCATTTCATATTTAACAAATCAGTTTCATATGTTGCACAGGCGTTGATATAGCCAAGCCTTGAGGGCAACCCTTTGTTCATCTTTTTGAATTAACAGTTTTTCAAAGTGTTACCTTTGCAAAAAATTGCAACACGGGTACTTAAAAGGGCTGTAATTAAAAAAATATATATATAAAATTTTAGCAATTAATAGAGTTTTTTCATAAAAAAATTTGTTACCGCTGCTAATATTGGAAATATGCGAAAATTTTACAAAAATTTGTCAAAGAAAGATGCACGCACATACTGCCAAAACAATTTTCTTCTGTTCCCTTTTTGTTTTCGCGCGTTGCGCGGTGAACCCTGATGCCAGTACTTGCACCAACCCCTTTTTTCATTGTAGTTTCATTTCTGTGCTCATTTTGAAAAAGGTAACAAATAGAACCGACGCCAAGCTTCGTGTAATCCACTAATTAATGGAAATTGCATAAAAATTGCAAAAAATATATTTAAATTGTGTGTACATCATAGGTGGTGGTAAATCGGTAACAAACTAATATCGTGTTCGATTTGTGCAATTAAATAATTGAATGCAAAATAGCTAAAACATTGTTGAGAGCAGGTATTTGCGTTGAAAAATCAGTCACGCACGCATACATACACAATAGAACAGCGGCGTTCGCAAAACTAATAGAACAGAAGAAAGAAAGAAACGCAAATTATATTGAAAAAATGGAAGATGTAAAGAAGCGTGTCCATGATGAAGTTGAAAGTGGAGATGAAGGTGCAATTGTTTCAACTGGGAATAATAGCAGTACTACCATTCCAAAAAAGCGTGGTCGTCCCTCCAATCCAGATAAAGTGAAGAAGACGCCAACTGGCCGCGGTCGTGGTAGACCAGCTAAGAATTCGAGCGGCAAAAAGAGTGTCGGTGAACCGGTTTCCGAAGATGATGCGCCGGTAGCCGCAAATGGCGGTCGTGGACGTCCTTCGAAATCTGTTGGCAGTACACCAGGAAAAGGTCGTGGACGACCAAAGAAGCAGCCGCAAGCATCCGAAGAAGACGATGACGATGTAGTCGAAGAAGACGATGAAGAAGATGAGCAGAGTGATTACAAACGGAGCGGCAAAAAACCCGGTCGTAAGCCAAAGTCACCGAAAAAAGTTGGTAGACCAAAAAAAGCCGTAAGCGAAGATGAGGATGAAGGTGTGTATATTAATATAAAGTATATAAAATAAAAATCATGATATTTTTATATGTATAATATAAAATGTTATTATATTTTATATATATGCAATACGTTTATATAGAATCCGGTGAGGATAAACGTGTAACTGGACGCGGTCGTGGTAAAAAAGTAGCAGCAGTTGCTACGAAACGCCCAGCAACGGCTGCGGCTAATGGAGGAGTGCCGAAAAAACGGGGTCGCCCTGCAGGCTCTAAAAAATCGACACCAGGAAGACCGGGCCGTAAACCGGCTAAAGAAGTCGATTCAGCCGATGATTCGCAAGATAAGGAAGACAATGATGATATGGATTCCTCAGAAGATGATCACAAGAAATCCAAAAACAAAGATGATACTGAAGAGGACACGGGTGCAAATAGCAACGAAGAGGATGATTTGGCCGATGGTGAAGAATCTGCTGCTTAAAGCCGATACGGCGTTTTGTAGAGTAGAATTACAGGAAGCGAAAAAATATTCTGTAGATACAATAAGCGGATCATTACACACATACAAAAAAACATTAATATACATCTCTTCATGCATTTATTAAACAAGAATAACAATAGTAATAAGTTTGAAATGTTTTCAGTACAGTTCAGTTATTGGCAAGTATTTTTACATGTAAGTCGTTGGGAGAAAATGTATCTATAATATACTCTTATAAATCAGTATAAATGGAAATTTATGTAAGATGAGCGGTACTTTATGGTTAGTTCGGCACAAATTTAAATTTGATGAAATTATGTATGATTATATACATTCGTTTACTTGTGAAAACGGATTGTTATGTGAGCATAATAAAATTATATACCCATAACATTGCCGGTTTGCAACTCATTACTAGGTCGTATTCGCGTGTATTAAGAACCATCGCTAAAATAAACCACAGTTCAGAAACAAGAGACTGATACTTTCTGTATTAATGCGTTTTTAAATTTATTTATATACATATATATTTTAATTCCAGAATATTTAATTTTTCTTCTAAATTAACATATTTCCATAATTTAGTAAATAAAATGAACACGATTTTAAAAGTGAAAATAATCATTTTAAATAAAGTTTTCAAGTTTTGTACAACTAAAAAAGAATATTACAAACATATAGAAATACGATTCCATAAAGGGTTTGGTGTAGTCAAACATGAAAAAATTACAAATTTGAAAAATTTTTTGGAAGTAAATTATTTTTATTTCATATAAGTAAAAACAGCGTAATTTGGCCAGTTGAAGCTCCTTGCTGGACTCATTAATAATCCTTGTAGATTTATCTGGAACTAATCCGCAAAAAAATTAGTTTCATGAATAGATAATAATTAACAAAATGGCTACAGGAAGATTTTTTCTATATTCTCCATAAGAGGTGCAAGATCAACTGAGCTTCGTGCAATTCACTAGAATTGAAAAGAAAATATTTATTATGTATACAGCGGCTACCAATAGGGATAATGCGATTTTGAGAGGTCGTGACGGCACCAGGAAAATCAGATCGCCAATCGGCTAAAGAAGTTGACAATAGAGAAAATGATGACATTAAATAGTCAGAACACCAGAAATAAAAAATAATTAAATTTAAAAAACAACAAGTGGGGAGTTCATATCGTTAACATACTTACATATGTATTTACTACTATTTAGCAGAAACAAGGCGATATCACCTGAAATGCAAAATAACGTAACAACATTTTCGGAAATTTACAGTGGCATGAATGAAACACGAAATAAAATGGAACAAGAGTGAAACAAAATTTTAAGATTAGTTAGAACCGTTTTATATCTGACCGCAGAACCTGAAAATGTTGAACATATGTAATATTACGAGGTATGACAATTAAGTAATGAGACTAATTACATAAAAACCGTATATTTGAAAATTGTTCTACAACTCTGCCATCCCCTTGAAAGTAGTCCCCTTGGGCAGCTATACAACGATTCCAGGGCGTTTTCCATGCTTTGTAACATTTCTGGAACGCTTCGACTGGGATGTCCATAATCGACTCAAAATGGGTTCCTTTGACCACCGATTTTGTTTTAGGAAACAAAAAAAAGTCACAGGGTGACATGTCGGGCGAATAAGGCGGCTGTTACAACACGGCGATCCCTTTAGAGGCTAAATACTGGGACACGGTGACGGCGGTGTGGCACGGCGCGTTGTCGTGATGAAGAATCCAGTCACGAGCGATGTCTGAGCGCACCCTGTAGACTCGTTTTTGCAATCTTTCGAGTACTTAGCAATAGTAGACTTGATTCACAGTTTTCCCCGGTGGAACGAATTTTTTGTGAACGATTCCACGGCTATCAAAAATAGCCATAATCATCGTTTTCACCTTCGACTTGCTCATGCGAGCTTTTTTCGGGCGAGGGGCACGCGGAGACAACACTTTTGTGCCATCGAAAAACCCGGGCACGACTAAGAGCACTATAACCATACAATCTTATAATTTCAGCGTACGTTTCCGAAGCTGTTTCGCCCAATCTGGTGTAAAATTTTATCGCAACGCGTTGCTCTTGATTTCGTTTTTCCATTTTCGTCAGGGATAATGGATCCATGTTTTCCTGTCGAGCACTACAAACACACGTCTACTCAACTTGACGCAGACTAAACAAGCTACATAGAGCGATGGTACATATATCAATGGAGAGGGGAGGGATACCGGAAAAAGAGAAAGGAAATTTCAAGGTCACAGGTTTACCACAAGCTCGGCAAAAAAATCAGTCTCATTACTTAATTGTCAAACTCCGTAGTTTGTGTTACCACGTGGCCTACTTGGTTGTATAAAAAAATTCAAACCATAATTTTAAGAAAAAAATTTTTGGCTTTTCTTTTCTTTACTTATGAATTTCTTGTTTAAATTTTTATGATTTTGTGTTATTTACAACCAATACGTGCTCATTAACACTCAAGAAACTGTTTTTCATTGGCGGAAATGCTTTAAAAATATATTTTTGAAACATAAAAACAACAAAACAGCTGATCTTGGCATTATGAATTACAACAAATTTTTCAATTTTTTTTCTTTTCGAGCTTTTGGGATAAACTTATATAATTGAGACATGTGTAACAATTAAAAAAATTTATGCAAACTTGAAATTAGCTTAGACGTGACATTGAAAATTTAGCATCATTATTATTTTTTTTTTTTTTTCAAATCAGTTTTTCGCGCTCGGGTTGTAAATTCTGTGTATTTTATTTCATATAACTGTCTAAAAGTATACACCAAGCTAAAATAGTACTTTTTTTTTTCAAAATTCAAAAATATTTTGCCATAACACTACGTGGTATCAGCGAAAGTTACGTAAGTCCATATTTTGGCATAAATTATTATAAAGCTTTAGCGCAAACAAATTTTTACCTAAGAATTATTTTCAATAATTGGTTTCCGTTAAATTTTAACCAGTTATCCTTCAGCAAGAGCCTGACTTGAGAATGTTGAAATAACTAAGCTTTGTAGATTTCACTTCAGTAACCATAATTTATCATTATATTGACTTTTTTTAGTCCAAATATGTCGTTACATATTATATGAATATATGAATAAATTTAACATAAAATGTTAAAAAATTATAATTTTTTAAATAAAATGAACTGAAGTAATGAATTAAGATGAATGTTTCTTTGTTTAATTTATGCAATATTTTCAATGCGTTTCAGTGGAGAATTTTAATAAATAATAAAATTTTTTACACACCATTTTATATTTAACATATCAGCTTCATATGTTGCACAGGCGTTGATATAACCAAGCCTTGAAGGGCAACACTTTATTCATCTTTTTGAATTAACAGTTTTTCAAAGTGTTACCTTTGCAAAAAGTTGCAACACGGGTACTTAAAAGGGTTGTAATCAATAATAAAAAATATAATTTTTAACTATTTTTGCATAAAAAATTTGTTGCAACTTCTAATATTGGAAATATGCGAAAATTTTGCAAAAATTTGTCAAAGAAAGATGCAGGCACATACTGCCAAAACAATTTCCTTCTGTTCCCTTTTTGTTTTTACGCGTTGCGCGGGGAACCCTGATGCCAGTACTTACACTATCCCCTTTTTTTATTGTATTTTCATTCATTGTAGAAATATACAAGTGACAAAAGAAGGGTCGTCAACAGCTGAGATCACCTGATCGAAATAATTGATTTTTGATTTAAATAAAAGACTTAAAATAATAAATTGGATAGCATAACACGGCAACACACCCGTGCCTTTTCTAAGGCATTTGGCCGTTTTAGTAGTAGAATATTTAGGAAACCCTAACGAACTGCCTGGGCTTTTGCGCTGAGTCTTCCCTCATTCTATTGCATTCATAATGTAACTTCTGTCATTCTACAAGCTTTCACCTGTGTATGTAGTAGTGAAAATGATAGGATTTGTTACTTGTAGATTTATACAATGGAACCGACACCAAGCTTCGTGTAATCCACTACTTAATGGAAGTTGCACAAAAAATATATTTAAATTGTGTGTACATCATAGCTGGTGGTAAATCGGTAACAAACTATTATCGTGTTCGATTTGTGCAATTAAATAATTGAATGCAAAATAGCTAAAACATTATGGAGAGCAGGTATTTGCGTTGAAAAATCACTCACGCACGCATACATACACAACAGAACAGCGGCATTCGCAAAGCGAATAGTTTCTCTTTTTCCGGCATCCCTCCCCTCTCCATTGATATATGATTATCCATGATATATGTACCATCGCTCTAGCTTGTTTAGTTCGCCTGCTGCGTCAAGTTGAGTATACGTGTGTTTGTAGTGCTCGACAGGAAAACATGGATCCATTATCCCTGACGAAAATGGAAAAACGAAATCAAGAGCAACGCGTCGCGATAAAATTTTGCGCCAGATTGGGCGAAACAGCTTCGGAAACGTACGCTAAAATTGTAAGAGTATATGGTGATTGTGCTCTTAGTCGTGCCCAGATGTTTCGATGGCACAAAGAGTTCAAGGAGGGGCGTGAAAGCGTGGAAGACGAGGCGCGGAGTGGGAGACCAGTCGAGGTGCGGACTGACGCGAATGCACAGCGTGTTCGCGCATTAATCCGTGAAGATCTGCATTTAACAGTTCGAACTTTGGCCTCGGAACTGAGTATGAACCGTGAAACAGTCAGACAAATTGTAAAGAGTATCGGTGAAGCGGTTTCCGATGATGATGCGCCGGTAGCCGCAAGTGGCGGTCGTAGACGTCCTTCGAAATCTGTTGGTGGTGGTGGTGGTAAAAAAGTAGCAGCAATTGCTGCGAAACGCACAGCAACGGCTGCCGCTAATGGAGAAGTGCCGAAAAAACTGGGTCGCCCTGCAGGCTCTAAATAATCGATATCAAGAAGGACCGGGTCGTAAACCGGCTAAAGAAGTCGATTCCGCCGATGATTCGCAAGATAAGGAAGACAATGATGATATGGATTCCTCAGAAGATGATCACAAGAAATCCAAAAACAAAGATGATACTGAAGAGGACACTGGTGCAAATAGCAACGAAGAGGATGATTTGGCCGATGGTGAAGAATCTGCTGCTTAAAGCCGATACGGCGTTTCGTAGAGTAGAATTACAGGAAACGAAAAAATATTCTGTAGATACATTAAGCGTATACACATACAAAAAAACATTAATATATGTACATCTCTTCATGCATTTATTAAACAAGAATAACAATAGTAATAAGTTTGAAATGTTTTCAGTACAGTTCAGTTATTGGCAAGTATTTGTACATCGTTGGGAGAAAATGTATCTTTAATATACTCTTATAAATCAGAAATTTATTTAAGATGAGCGGTACTTTATGGTTAGTTCGGCACAAATTTAAATTTGATGAAATTATGTATGATTATATGCATTCGGTTACTTGTGAAAACGGATTGTTATGTGAGCATAATAAAATTATATACCCATAACATTGCCGGTTTGCAACTCATTACTAGGTCGTATTCGCGTGTATTAAGAACCATCACTAAAATAAACCACAGTTCAGAAACAAGAGACTGATACTTTCTGTATTAATGCGGTTTTAAATTTATTTATATATATATATTTTAGTTCCAGAATATTTAATTTTTCTTCTAAATTAACATATTTCCATAATTTAGTAAATAAAATGAACTCGATTTTAAAAGTGAAACATAATCATTTTAAATAAAGTTTTCAAGTTTTGTACAATTCAAAAAAATATTACAAATATATAGAAATACGATTCCATAAAGGGTTTGGTGTAGTCAAACATGAAAAAATTACAAATTTGAAAAATTTTTGGAAATAAATTATTTTTATTTCATATAAGTATGAAAAACAGCATATTTTGGCCAGGCTTTGACTTAACTTTTGTAATGTAAAAAAATATATATTTTTAAAAGTTATGGCTATTTTTTTTATCTAGTTCCAGTTGAAGCTCCTTGCTGTGACTCATTAATAATCCTTGTAGATTTATCTAAAACTAATCCGCAAAAAATTAGTTTCAAGAATAGATAATAATTAACAAAATGGCTACAGGAAGATTTTTTCTATATTTTCCATAAGAGGTGCAAGGTCAACTGAGCTTCGTGCAATTCACTAGAATTGCAAAGAAAATATTTATTATGTATACAGCGGCTACCAATAGGGATAATGCGATTTTGAGAGGTCGTGGCCGCACCAGGAAAATCAGGTCGCCAACCGAGTAAAGAAGTTGACAAGAGAGACAATGATGAAATGGAATAGTCAGAACACGAGAAATAAAAAATAATTAAATTTGAAAAACAACAAGTAGGGAGTTCATCTCCTTAACATATGTACGTATTTACTATAATTTAGCAGAAGCATCTATAAAATATGTATATATATATTAATATACGCTCACGTTATCTGCTGGTTACGAAATTACAATACACAACTATTGACTATATTTTTAAAGGGTGGCATCACTTTTTTTGATTCTAGCATATGATATCGAAATTGCCGGCGAAATGCCTTTGCTTCATCAAAAATAAGTAATGTAAAATAGACTTCGATCATAACTAAAATGTTTATTTGAAACGAGTTTGCAGTTGAATTTAAAGAGTATAGTATTTGTTTAATAAATTTACGTCAGTTAAACTTTCATTAATATTACATAAAATGCAACGAAGTACTGCCAAAAATCAACAAATCAACTTGGTAAATACCGACAGCAATGTAGGAACTGTTGTTGACAAAATGGCGCCACGCAGAGGTAGGCCGCGAAAAATAGGCAAATTGAAAACTACACATCCAATCATTGCAACTGGTAGGGGACGTGGGCGACCGAAAATTTCAAATCTGTCGGCGGATTTGAATGATGATATTGTCACAAATACCAAAGTTGTAAAGAAAACCTTACAAAGCCGTCAAGAGAAGTCAGTTGGTCGTATTGAACGACGTGGTCGGCCGAGAAAGCAGAAACCATGTAGCGACAGTGAAAATTGTAAGTAAAGATATTTATATGCTATATACTCGCATATTACAAGATTTATTTGTATTTTCTACAGCTTATTGTGATGAAAAACCCGACTTTGAAGAACGTCGCCCAGTGGGAAGACCCTCTACAGGCGCTGTAAATTTAAATATTGTGCGCACTGGTCGAGGGCAAGGACGTCCAAAGAAATTGGTTTCGAAAACGAACGTTACACTGAAAGAAACACAAACTGGCGATAATCAACCAATGAAGAAACGTGGAAGACCCAGCAAGGGTGGAGTTCCCTATAAACCAACGGGAAAACCACGAGGGCGTCCAAGGATCGAGAATAAAACCACACAAAGTGGTGAAGTAGTTGTTGACGACAAACCCATAGAAAAATAATTTTACGATTTCTGCAGTATGTAATTTTATGTAGAAATACTTTTAATAAATTGTATTCATTTAATTTTCTATATGTATGAAAATTTGTTTGAATATTTAACAAGTTTGATATCTGAATTGATTTTTTTACTGCTACTGCTATTTCAGTAATGTTGCGAAAGACAGCAATTATATTTACATAAGTTTTCCTAAATTTTCAGAATGCGACCGCTTTAAGTCGTGATTTTTTGTTTACTTAAATCACAATTAATGCCAAGTACATTTGTACACCATTAATTTATGTGTTTAGCTATATGCTATAGTGTTTCCGATATTCCCCTTTTGGGGAGAAAAAGTATTGTGAAAAGTTTCGGATAGATATATTATACCCTGGGGATTAGTTAGCGTATATACAGACAGAGGACCAAATGTAGTCACGCCTGTTCAGGGTATAAGGAATAGTTGAACACAGTCCGCTTGAAATAAAAATGTTTCGCCACAAAACGGGTTAGCCGGGCTGGCAGCATTTAAGAATGCCATTTAACCATTATTTTTCAACAAATATAGCAATACACAGGGATGGCAGCACTACCAAACAAAGAAACACAGAGTGTTTGCAAATTGAGTAGTAAAGAATTTTCGCAACACGAGTAGAACTTTTCACGCCGCTGCGGAAAATTCTTGTATAGTAAAGTATTATCATTGTGTATTCCTACAAATATTTCACTATTCACTGATACAGTAATTAATCATTGTGTATAAATTGTATAAGAATATGTACAAGAACTTTGTTGAATTTGTAATTTTCTGTACGTCTTGAGTGTTGTGTTGTTTGTATACTCAGTACTAGCAGCAAGCAATGTGTTGTTGCTGTCACTCTCGTCGCGTTTCTTTGCAAATATCAATAAGAACTAAAGTATAAGTAAAGACCATATCTAAAACGCCGAAAATAATTGTCACAAAAGTAATATGTAATTTATAAAAATTGAATAACCAAAACTTAATAAAAAGAGAAAAGTGAAGAGTAAATATATGTTAAAACAAATACCAGGAACAAACATTGGAAACTTTTGTGCACATCCGCAAATTCCGCGAACATAACTGTAAGAACGTATGATACAGTAAAAAGTAAAAAAAAAAAAAAAACACATCTGCGGTATCTAAACTCAAAGTTAAGTGAATTTTAAAATATTCAAAATAAATTAATCTTGAAATATTAGCCTGCTTTTAATTTCGTCAAGTTAATGTTTGTTTGATCTTCTGTTACTTATATGTTCAAACGATAGCCCTGTAAGTCAATAAACACATAAGAAAACACATGAATTGGAAGGACGGCTAAACTAAATGGTAAGTACGGTGGCAGTGTAAAATACATTATCAAATAAAATGTGTATGAATATGTACAAATAATTTGCTAAAAAAAAAAACAGTTAAAACAATGTAAAAATGAAAACATGTATAATTTGCTGTAAAATGTAGAAATTAATATTTAAAATCTATATTTGTGTTTTAATTACTGTAGATCTGGCATATGCATTACAACTATTAATAAAGTTATATTGCTTTTTTTATTTTTTATTATTCTTTTTATTTTATTTGTTTTCAAGTTTGTCGGTGTTTAACAAAATTTGTGTTTGTTGTGTTTGTCTCATATGTCCGCTTATTTTATTAGTGTTGTGTACGCTTTACAACAACAAAAATAAGCACTAAAAGCAACTCAAGGAAAGGCAAAAGAGAAGATTGAGCATATTCCTATAACCCAAGAACGAAATAAGGAAAAAGAGCGAGCGACATAGTAGAAAAAACGAGCTAACCATATTAAATGGGCGAGTACACTGAAATTCTCCGACTATTCCTGCTTAATGATCCATAAGAAATATAATTATAAAATATCTGACCTTTTATTTATTTGATATCGTTTATAATGCTAAGTATCTTATAGGCGTGGTAATATAAATAGATATTACATACAAATAATTTTTATATGCGGCAATGTTGGGCTGATTCGAGCGAGTTGAGGATAATGCAAAAAGTGTATGCAAAAAAAGAGAGAGAATTGAGCGCACAAAAAGGAATTTCAATAAAAGTGAGAAATGGATTATAACTGCCGAAGCTAGTTAATGGAAAAAACGAGCGAGCAAAACAACGAATGAGTGAACCACGACCGCAACACTGCTTTCTGCTGTCGCAATGAAACGCACCTCCAAAGACAAAGTGAAACAGAAACAATTTGTGTGTGTTCTCGCGACGAGTTCAATTTCATCCTGTGTAAATAATTTGTAATAAATGCAAAATCGCCTAAAAATTCAATAATCATCGCAAATAATAGTTTTTTTAAATCAGAAATTAAATTAATAAATTCTTATATGTGTTGTGTGTAAATTTGTTAAAAAGTGTAAATATAAGTTAAGAAAATAAATAAGAACCAAAGATACAGGAAGAATAAACGCCGCTTCGTTGCATTGTCAGTCGCGCTCGCTCTTGTATGTCATTGCCATACCCGGACTGCAAACAGAATAACGAGCTTGTAATTTCTACGTCAAGTGCAAATTTATCAACGGTAGTATTTCGTGTGAGTTATCTATTGTGTATAAACAAAAATCAAATATCAAGAGCAAGACAAATAATTAAGAATATATGTAAAACTGAAAGTAAATTATTTACACATTTGTGCTAAAAAGTTTTGTGTGTAAATTTTAAAAATTTGAAGGGTATACATATATTTGTAATTATAAATTGCGAAATAACGAGCAAACAACACGCGGTTGAACCGAACACTAGAAATACACGGGCGATTACCTATAAAGTGGATGAATTTGAATGTACCCATACACTCACAAAGTCTCATATATATGCCTTCCAAAATCCTTTGATCAAACAACAATGAGCGTTAAGCCATACATATAAAGAAACAAGGTAAAAATTAAAAAAAAAAATAAAAATAAAAAATTTATATAGAAATATACAAATATATCGACTAAATCTTGAATATGTAAAGTATTTAAAGTAAATTGATTTAGATTTTGCTAAAATGTTGAATATTTAATGTAAATACAATGTGTCTTACAAAGTTAAACAAAATTTGTATGTGTCCGCTCCATTGCTTTAAGGGAGCATTATCCCGCTTGTATCTCTATTCATACGTTTGTAAGTAACGTTCACGGATTTTTCTTCGATTTCTACTTATGTACATATATGTATGTATATTATACATATAAGTATACGCTCGTATTTGACTTGGTCAGAAACTTTCGTATCTCCTTTTCTGCGGCTAAAGCATGAAATAATAACAACTGATAGGAAACCGCCTCAACAACGACAAATCCTGTATGTCATTTGAGTCTGTTGTCTGTTGGTGCACTTTCTGCGAGATTTTCAGTTGGTTCGATTGATTTTTTAGCAGCGCTCACCGAACGCTATCAGAGTTAAAGCCGGCTGCTGCAGCAGCATATTTACCTTTACAACAAATGTTCCTTTCCTATCTTTCGTTCTCATGCCTTTGGTTAACTTCAATTTTGGCTTTGTATAGACACACACATTCTAACATATTATTTTCTGGAATCCTCTCTATTTTGCATGTTTTCTCCTATTTGTTACCCTGTTTTTTGTAGTTGTACTTCTCGTACTTTTTATTATGCTCGTTGCGTTTATTTTTTTTACTTTGACTCCTTGCGCAGTTTGATGTTATTTCACGTTTGGTTTTTATTATTTATTGTGCCCGTAGGTGTTTGTGTGATATAAACAGATCGTATATGGGGAATAATTTTTAGCTCTATATAGATGTTAGTAGTAAAATAGATGAATTATATTTTCAGTAATTAGAAACAATTCATACCGCTTAAATTAAAATAATTATTAGAACTTACTTTTATATTTATATTTACCAATTTCGTTTTGGTATTTTAAAAAATTATCATCAGCACACAAATTTGGTATTCTTTTATAACTTTATATCGGTAAGACTTTTTTCTACATTATCCATGAAGTCAGTTTGCACTCTTATTATTTCAACAACAGCTGTATATACAAATACATATATAAAAACCGTGTTGTTAGTGCGTATTTTAGGTTTGTATTATAAAAAAATCGTAAATAAATTAATAATACATCTGTTACACGTTCTTAAAGGAATTTAAATAAATTGAAATATATGTTATTATTACTGTCTTTCTTATTTTTAATAATAGTACATATTTTTTTATAGATAACCAGACTTATATGATTTCCGTATTATCTTCTACTTTCAGTGTACATGTGTTGTCACTATTTGTAATTGTGTATGGTGAGCTGAAAAAGGATCTCAATTGTGTTTAAGTCGAGAAAAAGCATTTGTAAAATATTTGTGTGTAAATAAGTATAAATATATAATTATTGGATCAAATGTAAACAAACAATAAGTGTAGTGTTATGAGCTATTTTATCAACCGCATCTGTATAAAGCCAAGAAAAAAGCAATTAATAAATAAGTGTATTAAAGCTTTTCAAGCATTTGTAAATTAAAAATTTCAATATCAAAAGCAGTAACGGTTTCCTGCAATTTTACGAGGATAATCGAAAATCACTTAAGCCACATCTTCACGCCGATAAAAAGTTGCTATTCAACATTTGAAATAAATGTTTGTGTTTAAAAGAAAAATTGTCGTGAAAGTGTAAAAATAGTGTGTTAAGCTCGCATTTATTATCCATGGTATTTAACAGCATTTGATTTTATTCATTCCGTGTGCAAAATATTAAAAATCGGTTGTTTAAGCTTTGACCAAGCATACTTGTAAAAAATAATTGTAATTTCGTCGATTGTAAAGCTCAAAAAAGGTAATAAGTAATCAGATCGGCTTATTACCAATCGAAAAGAAATACTAGTGCTTCGAATTTTTTTCGCTGTTGTGCGTGTGTTAAGTAAAAGCCGTCAAAATAGAGCTGTTACCAACGCCCACGATTTCCATATCCACGGTTGCACCGCCAACGCTATCGCCCCATCATCATCCTCACCATCAGCCTCACCATCTGCAACAATCTTTTCAACAGCAGCAGCAACCACCGCAGCAACAACAACATCATCATCCTAATCTGCATACACCATTCGGTGGTGGCTTTCATCATCCTTTCCCGCCACTTTTACCGCATCAACAGCAACAGCAGCAGCAACAACAGCAGACACAATCGCAACCTAATTTTCTGCTAACACCGCCACTGCCGGCAACGCCGCAATCACAACTGCAACAGCAGCAGCATCATCATCAACAACAACAACAACAACAGCAGCAGCAACCTCATCAACAGCAACAACATATGAAGTTATTAGGTGGCAACGATGATCGTAATGGGCGCGGAGACCAAAGTATTCCGCGCGTGCAGGAAGAGGCAGCTGGTGGTTTTATATTTCAACCGCCTGGCACATCCATGCATGACATGGCTGCTGCTGAATATGCTGCTCAATTTGCGCAGAAACGCTGGGCTTGCGGTGATGAACATCCTATTGATGTGAGTACACATTTTTGAACTTGTCATGATTATTATTATTTTTGTTTTCCAATTATGCTTAAATTTGTATTTCAAAATACATACAATTATTATTTAATTTATTTTATTTATATAATCAAAATAATACCGTTTAATTTATTTTATGTTGTTGTACAGGCAAAAAAAATGTAGGAATTATGTTGAGAAATACTGCTTGAAAAGTCTTTGACTAAATAAAAATGCTTGCCAAACACCTAAACTATAGGTGCTGTGTCCTTGAACGGATCCTTTTGAAATTATAGGATGTCGTTTATGTGAAAAATGATTTAGACTCTTAGTTAGCTATTAGTCCGGTTGAAGTTATGTATGTATACCCTTAAACAAAAATAATGATTGCACCATTTCAATGTCCCATCTAATCAAATTCGACCCGGACTACCAAAAACTTAATTATTCATGTATTTCCATAAGATTTATTATTATGGCCTTCAAAATTTGCCAAGATTTGGGTTGGTTGTCATTTTTAAATAGGCCCAAGATACATTACGTTTCAGCGGTGTTGGACCATAGGGAGAAGGGTCTTAGATAAATGAGGTTCGTTTGGCATGAAAAAAGGTGGTTAGAATAGTTCAGAGACTCACTGAGACACAGTCGGTTCTAGCGTCATAAACACCCAGACGGTTCGTGGCCTTAACCAGAGAGGGAACGATACTCGTAGCGTTGGACTTGTTAAGAGTCTTTAACACAGTCAGTCACACAACGCTACTGCAGGACAACGAAAAAACCATGCTCCCCCAGGACTGAAGAGGTGGATCATGAACTACTTGAAGGGTCGCCAATCAACCGTACAATCTCCAGGTAAAGACTCGAATCTGAGATGTAATAAACAAGGAGTTCCACAGGGTAAAATTCCCACAGCTAGCAAAATTTCTATCACCTCGTACACTGATGATGACATGATATTGACGTCGTGCAGTGTGTTCAAAGGTAAACGGCTACCTCTCCTACTTTTCTGGCTTTCTCTCTTCACGGAACCTAACACTCGTCACTCGTATAGAGCCGCCACAAAATCCTCAAGTCGCTATGGAGAAAGGACAGAGAAATGTTGTTGGCAACTTACAAGGCAGTCGGCCGGCCGGTAATTAATTACGCCGCACCAATATGGTCGCTTGGATGCCTTTTAGTGAATGGCGTGCTTGGAGTCAAACCACACCCCATTGCAGCCAAAGAGGTTGAGTTGCCGCGATAAACGAGAGTGATCCTTGCACAGATTCGTTCTGGATAATGTAGCACTCTTACCTATCCAGAATAGACCCCGTTATATCCAATATATGTATATCTTGAATGCAATGAGTCTCCGCGTCAAACTGGCCACCTCTTTGCTGCCCCACCAATCGCTCTCCCCATGGTCCGACCCCCTCGAAACAGCACGTTTCTTGGGTCTTACGTTAAATGACGTCGACGACAACTTAGCTAATCTCTACCATCTTAACTGGAATAAGGCATCTGTTAAAGCAATAACAACAGCCGGTTCCACGTTACCGGAAATTACCCCGATTTTATCCGACATACCTTTGTTTGTATCGGAGGAGGACTCCGAATCCGATCAGTCACCTCTCTCCTCCCGTACTCTTCATCCCGCTCTAATCCTCGTGCTAGAACCACTCAGAGCAATTCTTGCTTCTTCGCATCGTCTGTGCGGTGTGGCAGACCGCCATGCCTCGGAACGTCCCATCAATTAAGCGCAATTCTTGTATTGTATGCTGTCTCTTCCCGATGTTTTCCGCGCCCCTCGCGTCAGTGGAGCGTCTTGTACGTTGCTCCTTATTGCAGGAGTCTGCCTCCGCAACACCTTACAGTAACGTCGCCAAACAACACCACAGTACGACAGCAGCCCCTGTGGGTTCTACAGTTGCAATCACCACTCTCTCATTCCCAGGATCACCCCCTAGACTCCTGCGACAAACTCGAATACTTCCCACATCTCGTCATCAGTAATATAATGATGGACGTCTCGTCCTCAACAACGTTGATAAGAATATCTTTTGCAACCTCAATTTGCCGTCATTTTTGAGAAAAATCATCTTTTGGTACGAGGGAAGCATTTACACGTTTAACTTTCTTAACATTAACCAAAATGATCCAAAAGAGATGTTGAGATTCTCTGCTATCTTTTTGATGCCCTCACGACGATTTTCAAACACCATTTCTTTAACTTTTTTCATCGACGATTAGCATGACTGTTGGACTTTTATCGAATGCTTTTTACCACTTAAATTGTGTTCAAAATAAGAAGACTCAACATAAAAAAATACTGATTTAGGCAAGAAGAACTAATATCGATTTGGTTTGTGCGCATAAATTTACCATTCCGAGTCAAATTTGATCGGATGGTATATTTATCATCAAACTGTGTATTTTTACTCTATGGCTTTTAAATACCTGTTC
The DNA here is from genome assembly GCA_027475135.1 of Bactrocera correcta. NCBI lineage: Eukaryota > Metazoa > Arthropoda > Insecta > Diptera > Tephritidae > Bactrocera > Bactrocera correcta. The sequence continues at coordinate 12,015,445 of CM050325.1, forward strand.
ATGCTCTTCCATATATTTCTTTAATAATTATGTGTTTCGCGATCACAGCATACACATTATAACAATAAAGTTTTGGTGTTGTTAAGCTGTACGATAACAACATTCGCAAAATCTGGAAAGTTGCCAAGGAAATATGGGAATAAAATTAAACAATAATAAAAGATAAATGATTTTATTAGGATAAATAAAAAACGGTCAATTAAATATTTTGTTTGATTTTTGAAAATCAGATTTTCATCTAAAATTATATAATATTAGAATTTAAAGTGTTACATACTTACATAGAGTAAATTTTATCTCTCATACGAGTATTTGCCGGCAACTGTTGGGATCCGCTTGTGTTGGTCGCAACTTTGTTGGAAGTGAGCTGCATAGTTCATTACGCTTATTCCCTTTTATTAGTTTCTTCGTAAATGAGCAATGCTGCCTGCGTCTCCTTGTGTTTGTGCTAGAATGCATCAACGTGAGAAATCCAGAGAAGGCAAAATCGAAAGAAAATTAACCAGACTATATGCACCCGTTCGGTGGAGTTCAGATGTGAACAGCTACATACAATAATTCGTCATCGTCTCGATGAATAGCAACCTGCGAAAACAATTCTGCCACAGCACCTAAGGCACAATGGCGCCAAATGAACTAAGAGCGGCCAGTTTTTCTCTCCTCCTCGTTCTGCATTTCCAATATGTATGCGTTTTCATTCCATTCCTCGCGTCTTTTACATTTTTTAGTTGTTCAGAGACTTTGTTAAAGTTATTGTGGTCATAAGGAGACGTTAGACTTTGCAATAAATGTTTGTTTTGATTTAAGTGGCAAAATGATTTCTTTTCTTCTCTTGCAACTGTTATTTAGCGTGAAATATTAATTTATCGGTAGCCTTACGGAAAAATTCCTCATAAAGGTATTTATGCAAACTTTGTGAATAATTTAGAAATTGGACTACGGTTAATACTAAAAAAACTAAGCCTTCTGAAATCGTTTTGTAGCCTATAGCTCTCAGAAAAGTACGGATAATACTCCTGATGCGTCGCATTGCTAAGTCTAAGAGGAGTAGTCATTGTTTAGGATTTTAACAGACTCTGCGGCCTCTCTGTCGATAACTCTTCCAGTGTCGCATACTGTGGCGATCCCAGATGCTTACAGCGTAGCCCTGGCAATGCGGCTCAAGTGCATAAGAGATGCTCCCCTGTTTCCCTGGTGCCCTGCTCTAGGCATTTCCTTCAGTCTTCTCAGTTGGTACTCCCATCATGTTCCTAAATTCCTTACTATCGAGAGCCAATAGGAATTTTGTGTACTTCCGATTCACCGTTTTGCATATGGCTTTTGCAATTTTGCACCCCGGTCGCTTGTTGCAACAGGTCCTAATTTTTCTTCACCAAGTTTTCAGGTGTTAGCCGTACATCATTTTTGCCAATCTCCTCCACTATTTCATTGCTCTCGATGCCCTTGTGGCCTGAGATCCAGTAAAAGTGAAGTTGCTTGCTTCTGGCAACACTTTCCACTGCTGCCCTCCTTTCCAAAGCACTTCTGGCCGATATGCAGTACGAGGTTACTACTGCAGATGCATTAGAGGCCAGCTTCACTGCTTTCGCAATAGCAAAGACCTCAGCTTAAAATATACTGCAGATGTCTGGCAACTTAAAAGGATGCCTTATGTCTAACTCTGGACAGTATATTCCCGCACTAACTCCATCGTCTATTTTCGAGCATTCAGCATAGATGTTTGGAGTGCTGTGCGTAGCTAATCAGTCATCTGTTTCTATGTTTACTTCGAACCTTCTTTCCCAGTTGAAAAGTGGGGTCATGTCGTCGGTGTTTGCCCAACCGCCATTACCCACCGAGCTATGCCCGAGGGTTCTATATGTAAATTTTAGACATCTTCCCGTTATTAAGATGGCAATGACGACTGTATATGCCACTACCTCAGGTGTTCCAAGTTCCTTTGCACTACACACTTCCTTGGCCATTTTAGTTACTGATCCAGCGTTGTATAGCGGGTTCAACACCTATTGACTGGATACTGTTCAACATAGAATCCGTAGAGACGTCGTTGAACGCTTCAGAAATATCCAGGAAATCGATGCATTGGGTGGCTCTTAATTTGTATACTGGAAAGTAAAAGAATCTGATGGAATTTAAAACTATGTTGTATGGGAAGTAAATCTGGTTGTAGTCGCCCATTTTCATAACGTAATGTAGTAATGTCGGGATAATATTACCTACCAAATTTGGTTGAAATCAGTCGAGTAGATCCAGAGATATGGGTTTGCAGCGAAATTTGGACGCTGCCACTCTTACTGTCTTATTTGAACCCGACTCCTATAAAACCCTCTCGTATCATATCTGTTGTATTTAGTTATTAATTTTTCGCGCTTTTAGTAGCTTTTAACAAAAACGTGATTTGTGGAGTGAGCGAGGTTATCACAGATTTTATAGAGTCTATAGGGATGCTTAAGGAATTTGTCCTAAGTAAAATTGGTTATTTTAGCTTGAATGATTTCGGAGGTATTTACATTAAACCTATGAGGCGGCGGGCCACAATTTTTAAAAAAATTTAACTTTCAGTTGTCTCTTTCTACTGGGTAGAACCGTGATCCTTTCAATTTAATTACAGTAGTATAAGTAGTAAATAGAATATAAGTTAAAATTATATTTAATTATAATTCTTTTAATTTGTGTAAATTTTTGTCTCATTGTAGAACCCGGATAAATGGAAGTACAATCCACCGCCGCAAATAAACCCGGGCAGTGTGACACCAGGTACATTGCCAGGCAGTGGACCGGGCACCATTGGACCGATTGGTATGGGCGCCAACATCGGTAGTATCGGTACAAATGGTGGTATGCACCCATCGATGGGTGGACCCTCTCAGATGGGTGTTGGTCAGATGGGTGTGGGTGGTGGAAGTGCAGCCGCAACTGCCGCTGGCATGGCGGCAATGCATACTGCTGCTGTGGCCAAGCACAATCATATGATGTCACAGGTTGTTGCCGCACAACAGCAACATCAGCAGCAACAACAACAACAACATCAACAACAGCAGCAGCAGCAACAACATCAACAACAGCAGCAGCAGCAACATCAACAACAGCAACAACAACAACCGCCACACCCGGCACATCATCAATCGGCGCAACAACAGCAGCAACATGGTGGTAACGGTGGTCAACAGATGCCAATGTCCCATTCACAGCAGCAGCAACAGCATCAACAACAACAACATGGGCCGCCACACCCCTCTCAAATGACGTCACATCAACAATTCGGTTCGAATTTACTAAATCATGCCATGAATAATCCAGCAGCTGCTGCGGCGGCTGCCGCTATTGCAGCAAGCATGCAACCACCGCACATGCAAATGCCAGCCGGCATGCAAGCAGGCAATTGCAATATGTACGATCCGGGGGTGCATCCAGGTGTTGGCATGAACGGTGTGCCAAAGCCACCCGGACCACCCGGCCCACCTGGCGGACCTGGCGAGCTAGTGTACTTCGGTGGACAACCACCAAATGCTGCTGCGGCCGCCGCCGCTGCCGCCATGGGCATGTTGCCACAAAATCCATTTATGAATAATGCTGCCGCGGCTGCTGCTGCCGCTAACCGTAATGCAGCAGCGGTGAGTCACTTACCATTTTTATTACATTTTATCATACCTATATCTATGCAAAGAGGGTATAAAATATTGCAGGGATCAAGTCTGTGTTCATTATAACTAATTTTCGAGCAGTTTTTATATATGTTTGTTTGTATTATGTTAGTGTTATTGAGCCAGAAATAAAATTATTCATCACCATACTAGATAAAATTTTGGGTTCATACATAAAATTTATAACGGGTGCACTTAGCCGTTACATACCTATATTTGAGTCAATCTGCGCTATTGAATTCCCGCTCACAGATAAGAAAATTTATGAGGCATAGGGGTACTGCAATTGATTTTCAAAAGGTGTTGTTATTTCTTTCATTCACATGAACATATATTTGAAAACATCTGTTATCTGTTTAGAGCGGAACCGCCTCCTTGAAACATCAAGAGATTCTTGATTACGTCGGCGATATAGACAATACACCGAGCAGACTACGGACGGAACCAATTTCAGACACGCACTGAACGCCATTCTCAGTAGAACCATTAGCATTCACTCTTTTTTAGTGAAAGCCAAATGTGGAATGAAATTACCACCCATTACAGAGTTGCCTCGCGAATCTAGAGTGACCCTGGTGCTACTTCGTTTTGAATATTTTAGCAGGTTCAACTCCTACCTATCCATAACTGATCCCGACATACTAAATATATGTATGTCCTGAGTGCAATGAGATCCTGTTTGACCGGTTCCTACGAAAGTTGGGTCAGCATAACCGGACGGACCCAGATTTTTATCCGGCGAAGGATTGTCAACTCGGCAGAATTCTGCCGCTATAACAATAACAATAATCATGTATGAATATCACCATCCCTTTGCATGCCCAATGAACCCAACTTATTTAACACCCCTCCGTTCACACGACAGTCGGGACTAAGTAACTGGAACGGAACCGGATTATTATCCGTCCAAGGATTGTCAATTCGGCACCTTTCATAGAAATTACTTCAAGAAATGTTTCTTTCACTACAACAACAATCTTCTCTCGTCGAAACAGCGCGGTTCCTGAATGTCCTGTTATATAATTTTGAAGAAAACCAACTTGTGCCTTGTCACCCATGTAGGGTTTAGATAACAGCAACATATATTACCTTCAAAGTGATTCTTTTGGCTAACGCTCTACTAACCTTATTTTATTAATAGTTGCGCTATGAATTAAGGCAGGATGGAGCCATGTGTATAACTTCAAGTGAGAAAAGTTCTCTGAGCTCCATTCACTTTGGAGTGGCCGGAAACGATTCTTTTATATATGATTCAAGCAGCCCACAACTTCCGGTCTTACACCAAGTTTCCTTTGGGTAGCCAAAAAGCGAGGTATTTCCCCCAGGGTTGTGGGCTGGATTTGGGGCCACGACTTGTAAAAAACACGCTCAATGAACAGAAGAAAACAGCCTCAAAAAGGAAGAACGACTGACGCGCTGTTGTAAACTCGGCTATAACCGTGTAAGCGGTGTTTACGCAAAAAAAAAGCTATGAGTTAAGAACTTTATACTTTTCTATATACATACATACATAAGTATAAATATCAATTGAGAAACTTTCGCTTAAACTGTTTTCATTGAACACTCGCTTCATACGTACATAAAATATAGTTGTACCACTCTCGAAATTTTTATCGATTCCGCTTGCCCACGCCGTTTATAAGAGCCAGTCCGGTTCAAATTTGATCTTGAATGTGTATTCTTATGACTACATGACGATTGAATATATTGCACTTGTTACAGGAAAAAGTAATATTTCTTTGACTCTTATTATTTGCCTTTGTTGCTTCTTCTGTGTGCTTTGACTTTTGCCGCTATGGCAGGACGGCCGGTTGACGATGCAACCTACACGTTGCTACGCATTTTAAAAGCGATCACGCTAGCAAGAGGGCGACGACTTCCACCACATGGACAAGGGAAGACATCACCGGTCACAACCATTCGCCGGTTCGATTTAATTGCAGCTGCTTTACATTGAAGGCGTATTTGTGTGCGAGAGTTATGTGTACCTATATGCAGCAATCTGAGCTACATATGCATTGGCTAGAACATCAGTAGCTGCAATAACAACTGAGACAACACACTAGTACATGCCATCTTCATAGCACACATGTTGCCAACACACAAATCTACAAGTTGCATGCATTTTTTGCCACAAACTTAAATATGCATGGGGATGTGTATACATCACTTAACTATATGTAGTTGTTGCAGTGTAGAATTCAAAAAGCAACTTTCTGCTATTTGAACCTGTTCTTCTCCTTCTTCGCATTAAAGTCGGTCCATCTTGGCAGTATTTTCTTCTGTTCATGCTGGCCATATGCTGTTCAGCGTTTAAAGTTTATTCCTTTCCTTACTGTCATCAACCTCAGCGTATGCCCATATTTGCTTAATTCACATTCCAGTTATAACAACACATCGCATTTTAGAACCTATAGACGTTCGCAATATACGAGTTCGTGTAATGCAATTGAAATATTCCAGTGCCTTCCCATGGACTTTTATGGCTTGCTATGGCAGATACAAAGGGCTTTGTGTCGAGTGGTATGTGTCTCTTAAGATTAATTTGCAGTATGCTTGACTCTTTTTTTTACGAGGCATGTTCATAAAGTTCAATGTTCATATTAGCTTTCTTAAAATATAACAACTTAGATCTAAAATACCAAAACATTCAATAAAAAATGCTGAGCCCATAGTTATATTCTATCGAGACATACAAACATCTAGTTGCGTTCATACATATCGTATTCAAAACTCTCATCGCAATCTCATAATACAAACAAATAATTTGAATATATACAACCAAGATCAAATTTGACCCGGATTAGTCCGTATAAACTAATAAAAACATTTCCTTATTTGCTTAAGGGCCAAATGTAAATTTTAGATAAATATAAACAATCAAGATCAAATTTCACCCGGACTGATCTATGTAAACTAATACCTAGATTAGTACAACCTTTTTATAACTTCCTTTTCTGAACTAAATTTTCAGTTTCGAACTGAAAAAGATCAAAGAAAGCCAGTTTATATTTTCGCGCGTAGTTTATAGGGACAAATTATTCGAAATTTTGTCCATATTAGTCTTAACTTATTCCAACTTTGTGGCAACCCTCGAATACTATTAATGTAAAACTGTTCATTTTGTGATGCTATCCAAGAATGAAGTAATTTTTCGATGTCTTCTTGTTAGTGAAACTGCTTCTGAGCCAGTCCATGCGCCATCGAACGGAACCATAATAATTGGACGGTATAATATTTGAAGAATATGACGGGTGGGGTTCCTATTTAAGCATTCCAAGCTAGGTTTTAACGGGTTTCGTCATGCAACAGAATCACAATTTTAAGCCACTCATGGTTTTGAGGCCGATTTTCGCATGTAGTCGCTTTGAAATGACTTGGCAGATGACTCCAAATCCCGAAGCAAGCTCTTCTAGCGTTTGACACGGATCCTCATCGAAGAACTTCTCCAATTCACCGTCTACAATTTTTTTTGGCCTTCCTTCACGCGTACGGTCGCAAATGATGACGATTATTTTGCTAAAAATCGGACATATTCACAGAACCCAAAGTATATGACACATGTATGTATAAACAAAGTCATGAATGTGGAAACGCAGTTTCTTTTTCAAAAGTCTAGGTTAAGTTTATCAAGTTTTGCTTATATCAAAATCGATCACCCCTTACAGCTGGAGCCGTCTATTGACAAACAACAGGAACTTAGTTGGGCACGTAATACAATTATATGAAGAACTTATGATACCGATAATTAAATGTAAATATGTTACTTTCTTATACTTAGGAATTTTATATGTATGTTTGTGCAATTAGCAAAAGCAATTGTAAGTCCAATTCCCCCAAATTATTTCCTTTTTGGGAAACTTGTTCCCACACAATTGGTAGCATAAATTTGTTACAATATTCATCATAGACGAATGACATGTACATACATACATACATATGTACATATGTATAAAATAAAAGTCAATTGATACATATAAATTATATGCATGCCCATGCACAACTCATTTCTGCATATTAATATACATACATACATACATATGTACATATGTACATATATGCATACATGTAAGCATATGCACATGCATGTAGGTGCATGCTCCCGCTTGCATGCTTATTCACATGTTTTGTATGAATGCGAGATGTTTTGCCGGCACCTCTAGCCGATGCCGGTAAGTAAGCATTTGAACAGATCGGGTTGTACCGGCCGGCATTTACTGCAAAACAACACGTTTAATTGTTTATTTATTTACATTTTAATTTGAGTGTAACTGCAGTAAGCATGCATTTCTCGAATTATTTTCAATCGATAAACAGCTGAGAGCCATTAAGTTACGATTTCAATTGAATATATATACATATGTATGTATGTACAATACTTTTTTTTTCAAATTTACTTCAGCTACCTTTCGTATTTAATTTCTTCTCTTTGGATATACTTATTTATCATACTTTTCCCCCGTCTACATATTCTTCAACTATTTAAAAAAAAAAAAAAATTTAAAAGTATTTGCACGTGTTCTGAGTTCGCTTTGTTTCTTCCCTTGTGTGTACTCTGTCAATATAGCCATTTTTGCATTTTGCTTTGTATTTCATTGAATTTTTGCTGTTGCTATTTTTTAACTTTTTTTTATATTAAACTCGTATGTACTTGTATGTACTGTATTAATTCAGAGCGAAAAAGAGGTAAACACAAAACAATTCGCTCATTTTGTATCCGATCTTATACAAATATATGTATTTATTTAGTGCCCTAGGTCTCAGAGTAGTGTTTAACATTTGTGTTAGCGTCGATTTTTGCATTTACATACATACATACATATGTATGTATATGCAAATCTATTTTTTACTCGCTCGTTCATGCTTGCTAGTTCGGTCGTTCTGTGAGAACATCACGAACATGGCCCTTTAATCTCGTGTCTGCTTTATTGCTGCTACCCATTTGTTTAAACGGTGAATATGGTGCGCGCTCTGCACTCATATCTCCAAAAAAAGAAAAACGTGTTCGACTCTCGATCTCATCGTTGCGTTATGCTGGTGTTCGACCCCCTGTCACTCTTGTTTGTTGCTTATTACCTTTTTCACTTTATTCCTTTTTTATAATTTTTGTATATTTTTGTATCTCTTTCTCGCAGCCAAACTAGCATTGTCGGTAATTACTTCAATTAAATTGTCAAATAAATATAAATGTTTAGCGATTACTCCCATTATGTTGATAGATCTTTTATAAATTGGTCATTTTACTAATCTAAACACTTGCATATAGAACCAATAAGACTTGGTGTAGATTGTGAGGTTCGCCATAATTGGTTTAGTACTCAACCTTGGTGTGTATCGCAATAATCCAAAAGTACTGCTGATTTTAAATGGGATGACAAAAATCTCGGAAGAAGACCTACTCCGAACTGAAAGACCGAATACAAGGATACATGTTGATGGGCTCAAAAAAAGTTGAATTCAATGAATTGATTGTTTCGTTGGCTATATAACATGTAGCGCCGTCTTGTTGGAACCAAAGGTCGTCCACTTCAACATCCTCCAATTCAGGCACGAAAAAGTCATTTTGAGGAAGTAAACCCACCGTTTTTATTCCTCATTAAAGAAAAATGGATCAATGGTTCTGTGATCGACGGGTCAAAGCTTGAAAAAGGAATTGGCTTCTTTTGTAGTAATAATAGACCACAATTCCGTCTTTCAGGCCAAAATTAAGGGTATAACAGAAGATACCAAGTGGGTTTCAACTATTACCAGCGGACAGATAAGCCGCAATCACGGCTATCCGTAGCGCCAGTACTTAGTCTCACTGCCTTAGATTACGCAGGCAAGCAATAACTACTTTCTCAGTAGGTCACTCGGTTAATATCGTCAGTGCATCCGGAGGTGTAGGAATAGAAGATATTAAACGAGTAGACGAGTTGTCTCAGGCCATTCTGTAAAGGAACAGCTGAGGTCTTGGAATACAGACAACAGTAGAGTAGTAGAGCAAAAAGCTTCTACTTCTAGGCTTGATAATATTGTAGCGGTTATCGTAGGGCATTTATACTTACGGACTATTTTCAACCAACCATTTCTTTAGCATTATAGCCGGCTTCGCTTTTTGAAGAAACTTGAACCAATGATACCTTTAGAGCACACAGCTCCAACAGTTCCGCGCGATGGCAGGTGAACATACACAGTTGGGTCTGCTTAGAAACTCTGTACCACAGGAGCAATAGCGAAGCTGAACCATGGTTGTTCGAGTTACAGACTCTGCTGGGCGATTATGTCGATTGAATATTAGACGCAGCATCTCTGTGATCGTTTATGTAACGCATATTATCTAACCATTATTGTACATGTGCCGATATCTATATGTATATACTATACGTAGTACATATGTATAAAAACTAAACTCATCAGCTTTCGGAAAATATAAAATAAGAATGAGTTCACAAAACCATTTCAAGGTTTTTGTCATGCTACGATAAAGAGATAAATATACATATTTATGTATGACAAGTTCTCGCCAAAGTTAAGCCAAAGTTCTAGTAATTTTCGCCTCAAAGTGATTTCAGTTGGAAGCATTTGCCGGTAAAAAATACTTACTGGACAGCTTCATTACAGACGTCACGCCAATTGGTACAACGAACTTTGATACTTTTTTATTGCTGCTGTTTATTCTCCTCATTCTTTGCTTAAACTGATGATTAAGCGTGTTTTGTATTGTTATTGTGTTTGTATGGTATATCTTTTTAGTTTCTTACAACAATTGTTTCTAGTATATAGTGTTAGTAGATATATTCCTTTTATTTAGCAATTCAAATGATGATTATCAATACCGAACAATGTACCATCGTAAAGTCAATCATATACATATGTATTAGACTTTATGTTTTACCATTTTCGCGACTAAACTCGAGACGAACTATTTATCCTTTAAACCATATATACCTTATTAGTTCTCTCTCGTAATTTCGACTTATTTAGCTACTGTTAAAACCTTTAAAATATTCTAAATTATTCCCGTGTCAACCTATGCCGAAATGATGCTCAACAACCGTGTGCTGTTACTTAGCATGTATTTTTATGGCCTGCACAGGGTATATATTAAATGATCTCGTGACGCGTTGAGTCAGGGCTGTCCGTTTGTTTGTATATTCGCGAATTAGTCCCTCAGTTTTTGAGATATCGATGTAAAATTAAGCGTACGTCGTTTTTCCCAAGAAGCTGTTCAGTTGTGGGAAGCGTCCATAACCGGCTACTATAGCATATATGTATATCTGTAGGCAAAAATTAGTAAGAATTTTTAATTTAAATTTCGCTCGAACACCCATTCATCGAAATATTGTTTTTCCTTCCGTCATAACTGTTTGTCAAGAGCAAGGGTTTTTGTTGGGGGGTACAACTTTCACAGGTTTAGATCGATAATCAACCTCCCGAGGATTAAACTCAGGTTCTTGGCCGCATTCTACACCGGCGACTGCAAGTTAAAAAGGCCTAGGACTAGCCTCTTGCGTCAACTGCCGGTTCTGCGACAGGGAACCTGAAACCCCGGAGTACCTGCTAATCGACTGCATCACAGTCTGCAGACGCAGGTCTAAAGCCTTTGGAACCATATTTCCGGATAGGGATCACATCGACTCACTAGCTCCCAGCAAAATCCTAGAATTTATCGATTTGCTGGGGCTTGGTGAGTCCCTGTGAGTTAGGAGAGGGCACAATAGATCGCAGTGCATACCTTAGTAAAATTCTATTCTAAGGGTTTTTATTTGGTACAAATTATTCAAAGAGGGTCGGGGACGCCTTGACGACGAACCACGTCCAGGACGGCTATCAACATCAAATGGTGACTATCATTTAAATAAAAAAAGGAATTTGTGCTTGAGAATCGACGATTAACAAGAGATTTTACTGGCATCGTTGGAGTAACTGTAAAACAATGCTTTCCGTCTACCAGGATGTCATGAAACGTATTTATTACTGCCGATGATCTATACGCCAGAGACGTTAAAATTTATCTCTAAGATGATATAAGAAACTGGTGTAAAATTTGGACGATGGGCGTGGCACCGCCCTCATTTTCGTAAAATCTCATATCTCGGAACCCGACTGACCGATCTCGACTAAATTTTGTACGTAACATTCTTCTCATATTCCCATAGTACATTGTGAAAATCGGCGAGATCGGACTACAACTACGTCTACTTCCTATATACCACAATTTTAAATTCCATTTGATTCTCCACATTTTCCAGTACAAAAATCAAGAAGCAATTAATGTGACGGGATAAAACTTTGCACGAATAATGCCTACCTTATCACCAATATTTATCCAAATTCAACCAAAACTGTTCAAGCCCCTCGGTAGGGAATATATGGACCCCAGTATTTATAGTTTACTTTTGATCAAAAACATCGGTTAATGTATGAGATATATGTATAATTGAAATTCAAAGAGAATTCTTTCCTGATAGCAGTGTGCTACAAATGGGTTGAATCGGGTTAGTACTATTCCATATAACTAATATAAAGATTTTCGAACTTCCTGGTGACTTTATACTGAATATATCGACCAATATTTGAGTTATCTCAATGAAAATTACCAAGCGTGTTTTACTCATAACAGTGTATCTTTGTGCCTAAAATAAATTCATTTGTGCGAAAACCTCATATAACTAATATCAGGGTTTTCAAACATCCGGGTGACTATTTTTTTATTTTACTTAATTTTTTTATTTTATTCTATTTTATTTTATTTTATTCTATTTTATTTTATTTCACTTTGTTTTATTTTATTTTTTTATTTTACTTTATTATTTTTTTTATTTTTTCTTTTTTATTTTATTTTTTTTTGCTTTATTTTATTTGATTTTCTTTTATTTAATTTTTTATTTTATTAACCGCAGCTTTCAGATTTATTTTGTGCTCAGTTACTTAATATTTTTATGTTTCGCTCATTTTTTTTTGCTTCCTTAAATTATTTACTTAGTATCCGTCTGAATATTTCTCTGTTGGTCTGGGACTTCAAATGAATGTTTCTATTAAATTCTATCATTGCTACTCTTGTTAAAACTCATGCGTTTTACCGCTCTGCTTATGTTACTTAGTCATTTGTTTATTTTTTTATTTAATATTTTTATTTCTCGTTTGTTTTGTTCGCTCGCTACGTTGATTTTATACGTAACGTACACTTATTCCTACACGTGTTTGATTTGGCGCTTGATTTATCGAAATTACAATAAACAAGTTTTTCGCTTTGAAACTGTGTCTCTCACTCTATGAAACGCTGTATGGATGCTCGCGAATACGGTATGCACGTTATTCGTTTCCGTCTGCTTGTGTATTTTTCTAATGCTCACACTTGGGTATTATTTGTATAGCATGCTTTGCGAATTGTTCAGATACACTCTCTACCCGCACTCTTTTACTCAGCGCGCTAATGCGTCTGCTCGCCACACTCACTTCAGTCTGTGGCACCGCATACCGGCGATTTGGCACTTCGCCAGCTGGTCTCAGTCTTGCTTTGTTAGCGTCTGCCTGCAATCATAATTTCGCTAAGTATTCGCATCAACTTAGTTTTTGGCGTGGTTTCGCAGTTCGATTCGGATAACTCGACCAGATCCGGTATTTTTTGTTTTTGTTTTTATACATTTACTTGAGGGTTCGGCTTGATGTGTGCCCAAGTGAATTGTTAAGATTTTCTTTTTGGAAAATGTGAGCGTGAAAATACAAAAGATTAAAGTTTCATAAATATATATACCATATACAAGCAAGTGCTTGTAAATATTGAAAAGATATGTGAATATATAAATTTGGTGATAATTTCGTGCATATATGCTATAGTGGCGCAAATCACATGTAACAGCGCCCAAAAATAATAATAAGAAAACGCGCTCCCTAATTAAAAGCTTTCTCTCTCGCACACGCAAATTAGTTAAATCAGCGAGCGAGTCAGCAGCATGACTGTTGTGGCTATGTGACGATAAAATGCTAACAAACGAGGTCTAAACGTTAATGTGCTGATATGTGAACAGTACCTGTTGGTTATTACTACGTTTGTTTGCAGAATGCTACCACCACCTATGTATGCTCTAGTGTCTGTTCTACAGTTGTAAAATTTCGCTCTCTTCCTCTTCAATAGTGGGAGATGATTTCATTTGTTGTTTTTTTTTCAATATTGTTGCACTGTTGGGTGGTGCACCTTAATTGCAAAGCAGTTGCAGTGTCACAGCTACAAATCAAGTGTGGTGTAAAACTCCGAAGTAAAAATTGATCGAGTGACTTCTAGCGTGTTTAGAGAGTGCTGGGAGCATTGCCTATATACGAGCACAAAGAATATTTAGAAAAAAGTGCTATATCTATTAAAAAGTGAAAAGTTTGTCGAATATATTGTATGATCTGTGAAAAGTGAAAATATTTAAAGAAAGTGTGTAATGTTTTCCCAGTTTTAAATTGTTTTTAATATGCATATTTTTTATTGTTTTAGTTAAATGTAAATTTATCATTCACGTCGAGTTCAGCGCTGTTTAGATTAATACTTTATCTGGCCCCCAACCGTAAACAAATTGTTATACTTTCTATATGATCTTAATTACGTAATTAAAATCTTATTAAGTGACTTAAAGCAACACATCAGCGATATTTAAAAATTTCAAGGCGCTAAACGCATTTGTTACCCATGATGAAATTACTTCACGAATTTATGTTCGACGCTCGTAATGCCGAGGATGTGGCGCTCTCACAAGAGATGGTAAATAATAGAAATATAAAATTTTATATTAAAATCAAGTGACAGTGTAGTCAATGAGCTACGAAAAGGAATATATATTTACATATATGGGATGACATAAATATTTTTATGTTTTTCCCAATTCTCGCTAAGTGTCATGCTAAACATTTCTCAAAATGGTAGTAATATTAAAGACTAAAGATCTTCAAGAGCACGTGTCATATATTTAAAAGTACTTGTAGCGAATATATTGGAAGCATATTGAACATTAATACTATAGTAAAATTATACATAAAATGTCAAGCTTGGAACTTAAATTGTGGCTTAGAGTATCATAAAAAAAAATTCTGTGTTCTGTATGCTGTTACATAATAATTCGTTATCATGACAGTCGGGTATACATATGTTATTGGGCGTTTATATTTGGACCTCGTTTCAGAACTTGCACGAGCTAACCTTTTTTTTGAGAATTTCGTTTCAAGAAGCTGTTTGGCTTGTGTGAGACTATAAGTCTGTGTTAAAGGCGGTGACGGGCCAGAAAATAGTTTCAAGTCGAACTATGCTTAAGCAATTTTTTTTTTTGCATATTTTTCATTCTTCATTATTATTTAATTTTATTTTGTTAAAAATTTTACCGATCCTCAGGTGTTAAACGCCACATTGAGGCTGGCAAAATTCTATCGAAAAAACGCAACTTTGCTTCATTAACTTAAACGAATTGTAGTTGCTTTGCATTATTCATATATATGTATGTGTGCGTTTGTAAACACTACACATATGTGTACTTTGTAGCTGCCAAACATTCATTGTTCCCCTTTTGTCTAATTGAAACCGGAAAGTATTTATTTTAATTTAAAATTGTCCATTCAAAATATGAAGAATGCCGGTGGCCGGTGGTAAAGCGGTTGTGAGTAACAGAGGGTTGCTTAACAGCTTTTGCTTGATGTTTATTTAAAATATGTGCTTGCTAGTCAACAGTCTGTTGGGAAGGGGCAATATTACAGATTTTAGGGATAGACACACCAAGTGTTGCACAACACATTCATATACAGTTTCCCAATTGAAAATAGTAAGCTAATCAAGCGTGCCAGAATGTTAGTCAGTCAGTGAACCAATTCAACAAGTAATTTTGTTTTCTTTTTTAAATTACACAGCAAACATAATTTACAAGCTTATATACATACTTACATACAAATAAACATGCAGCATACAATTCTCATTATGTTTCGCACAAAAACCGCACTCAACTCAGTTGTGTTCGATAAACCGGTTGTTCAACATTACTTCCTCATCCCTTTATGAGCTCCAACTTCATTAATATAATGCGCGTGGTATTGCTTGTTGCTAATGTCTTTTTGCTTATATTACCAACTAAAAATATTTGACCTGGACTGCCAAAAAACAAAAAAAGAAAACTAAATTTTCACGTATTTTAATGCACATCTTTATTGTCGCCTTCAAATAGGCTCCTAAGCCAATACTATCATGTCGACGCTTCATCCAATTTCTCATACTCTTGCCATAAGCCTAAGCTGGGATATGCCTCAGTGCCGTCAGCGAATTATTGCTTTTTTTGATTTCGACTCATATTTGGAACGCTTCGCTCAAGATTTTTGCACAGTTTCTCGACCTCATATTCACAAACTCACGCCTCTTCACCAGTAATGAAGTGTTTGATGAATGTAGGATCCTGAGCTACATTATCAAACATCTCTTTTGCGCATGCTTTTTCGTTAAAGTCCAGCATTGAAACGCTTTATATCCGAAATATTAACCGAAATGTGTTGCGTCGATCCCTAAGAGCTGTTGAGATCATCTGCTATTCTCTGTTGCCAACACGACGACTTAAAAGCTCTGCTTCTTTATTTTTTTTATTATTATCGTCATTAAAGACCAAACTTTTCGCGCCGTAAACAAACAGATCAGATCCCAAACACACAATACTATAATTGATATAGGAACAAAATCTAGGAACTTTGTTTTAAAGATCCGTTTTGGGCGATGTGTCAAATTTGATGAGATAGTAAGCATTTTGATCTTAGTTAATGCTGATAAGGCATGTGCTCTTCCACACGCAGTTGAATGGTGCTTTGTGTAAAAAGTAATAGGTGCCAGAGTGTAGCTACTGCATTATCGTTGTGCTCCGATTTTTTGCAGTTATATAAATTTCTGTTTGCTCTCGCCTTTGTATGATTAAAAGAATATCGATTTCAATGAATAAGGTCCCTATAAATGTAAGCGTCAAAGTATCAAAGGCAGGAATGTGTGTTTGTTAACATATGTTTGTGCATAAGTATAACTGTATGTCACGCTTGTGTGTTATGTATTATATTATATATCCACATATCACCTATACTAGTACACTAGTCTGGTAAGAATCTTTGTATGCGCAGAATGGGCAACCCTTTGTGCATGTACTTGCGTTTGCTAGCACCTAAGCCAGCTCGAAATGGCTACAGCTTAACTAAGCATTAAACAAAGTAATAACTTGTCACCATTACCCACCTCAACACTTTAACTAACCTTAATATGTACATATGTATACATACTATGTGGGGACTTAGACAAGCCCCTTTAGGAAAATTTAGTAATACAAAAGGTGCTGCTCCTAGGCAAAAGTAAGCTTAATAACATTGTACAGGTCATCACAAAGCACCTACCTTTAAGATCCTACCTTCAGAAAATAGGAAAAGTGGAGGTGGAAAAGAATCAGGTTTTTACCAAATCCAATGCTTCGCTGGATAAGGTATAATTTGGTTACCTCTCGGATGCACAAGGGGCCTAATGACCTAAGTGCAGCCGCCTGGCTCCTCTGCTTTCAACCAACCAAATGGGTAATTTCGGATGACTGTAGGGTTACGAAAAAATTGTTTTAGACCTTTTTGAAAATTTCTTACAAATCTACAAAAACCAATATTTTTTTAACTAGTTGGTAGTTGGATAAATAAAAAACCGTTAGGCGGAGAACCATTTTCTGGTTACAATTAAGAGCTCATGCTTGGAAAATCTTTCCTAGAGGTGTCTATCAATCAATTTTTCTGAGTACAAAAAAAAAAAAATAAAAATAATAAAAAAAAAAAATAAAAAATAAAAAATAAAAAAAAAAAACTTGAGTGGTTTTATTTACATCGTCTCCTAAAATGCAAAACAGCGAATTATCAAAAAAGTCGAAAATCGTTGTCATGTATAATAACCTATATATAACCATTATATAACCGTTTTATAACCAAAACTCAAATTTTATTTCAATATGAGTGAGTTTCTCTCACATCGCTTTTTTCTTCGCCTGTAAACTTATAAAAATTGCATTTTAGGTGACGATATACTAGTTCATACGTAATATTCTGCAGTGATTCAAGTTTCCTACATGGCCAACAACTGCGTAAAAATACTTACGTATAGTGAGCAAATGCGATATGGCACTATAGCATTCTAATGCACATATGTCACGTTTGCATACTGAACTAACACACACATGCATACTCGTGCTTACTTATACAAGCAGATATAAGAATACCAACTAAAAATTCTAGGTACAAATTTAAAAGCACATGCACTTGTACTTACTTTTCCAAGAGTTCCCTCTTCGTAATACTTTGAATGAAGGCAGACTAAAACTGCACACTGCACATGACTTTAGCAATTGCTAAGAGCGTCGCGTACACCGCCCGTGGTCTGTTGTTAGCTTAGTATTTTATAGTGATTGGTGGTATGCCGGTTGCTTTGCTAGGGCATTGGAACTTTCCTAAGCGGGGTCTTTGCACTTGTTCTCTATAAATTTCCACGTATTTTTCTTTTTTTGTTTCTTCCTTTATATTTCATTTTTATTTTTCGCTCATTTCCATTTTCGAAATCAATACAACTCTCGTCATGTCATGCAATAATGTTGTTGACAGATTAAGTAGTCAAATGTGTGACGTGCCTTTTGACTGCGGATCTTTCAAGGGATGAGGCTTTGAAAATTGTATAAAACAAAAAACAAATAAGTTAATTTCCCGACACACACGCAAATACATATTTGCAAGGCATAGCCTCTATACAAATATAGCTTTTTCTGTTTGCGTGGCGTCCAGTTAATTTTCAAAGAATGCCAACATTGCACATTACGAATATTTCTATTTTCTCTTGCCTTCTTCTTTGGCTCCTCATAAAAAAAAAGCTGTGAACAAGTTGTAGATTTTTCCCCTTACTTAATGTTTCTTTTTTATTATTTGTCACTTTTTACTGAACGAGTTTAGGAGCATATGTCTATGTATATTGACATACTTGAAGGTAACTCAGTTGAGACTCCGATCTAGACATTTTTCATTTGTAACACAAAGAAGAAAACCAAAATATATTTATAAAAGATAAGCGTGTCGAGTTGAGTTGATTTACAATATTCGTCGGTCTGTCTATATATACGTGATCTAGTCTCTCAGTTTTTGAGATAGAGTTCTGGAATTCTGTTCAAGTTCTTTTCTCCCCAAAAAGCTGCTCTTGCATCGAAATCGCTAAATATCGGAGCACTATAGGTATCTTCACGAAATGCGGCATGGATTGTTGTTCAAGATCATACTACAGTATCTGAAGAAATTGTTCAGATCAGGCCACTATAGCATATAGCTGTCATACAAATTGACCGATAAAAATCAAGTACTTGTATGGCAAACTTTTTTATTTGACTAGATATCTTCGCCAAATTCGACATAGATTATTGTCCAAGGCAACGCTACCATCGCCAAAGAAACTGTTCGGATTTATAGCATATAGCTGTCATAAAGGGTGATTTTTTAAGAGCTTGATAACTTTTTTTTTAAAAAAAACGCATAAAATTTGCAAAATCTCATCGGTTCTTTATTTGAAACGTTAGATTGGTTCATGACATTTACTTTTTGAAGATAATTTCATTTAAATGTTGACCGCGGCTGCGTCTTAGGTGGTCCATTCGGAAAGTCCAATTTTGGGCAACTTTTTCGAGCATTTCGGCCGGAATAGCCCGAATTTCTTCGGAAATGTTGTCTTCCAAAGCTGGAATAGTTGCTGGCTTATTTCTGTAGACTTTAGACTTGACGTAGCCCCACAAAAAATAGTCTAAAGGCGTTAAATCGCATGATCTTGGTGGCCAACTTACGGGTCCATTTCTTGAGATGAATTGTTGTCCGAAGTTTTCCCTCAAAATGGCCATAGAATCGCGAGCTGTGTGGCATGTAGCGCCATCTTGTTGAAACCACATGTCAACCAAGTTCAGTTCTTCCATTTTTGGCAACAAAAAGTTTGTTAGCATCGAACGATAGCGATCGCCATTCACCGTAACGTTGCGTCCAACAGCATCTTTGAAAAAATACGGTCCAATGATTCCACCAGCGTACAAACCACACCAAACAGTGCATTTTTCGGGATGCATGGGCAGTTCTTGAACGGCTTCTGGTTGCTCTTCACCCCAAATGCGGCAATTTTGCTTATTTACGTAGCCATTCAACCAGAAATGAGCCTCATCGCTCATCGGACGTAAAGCGCGAAACACATTTCGAACCGAACACTGATTTTGGTAATAAAATTCAATGATTTGCAAGCGTTGCTCGTTAGCAAGTCTATTCATGATGAAATGTCACAGCATACTGAGCATCTTTCTCTTTGACACCATGTCTGAAATCCCACGTGATCTGTCAAATACTAATGCATGAAAATCCTAACCTCAAAAAAATCACCCGTTACAAACTTACCTATCACAAACCAGTCTTTCGTGGTAAACTTTGTTATTTGACATTGAGTTTCTTATCAGAACTATTACATTATATTTTCTGATTTTTCTTTTCGATAGGCTTTGCAAGACTAAGCTTTCTGTCATCCAGTACATAGAAGTTATTGGGTATCACAACGGATCTTCGTTCTAAGCTGTGCAAGTGTGAACCTTTTTAGGATCGACCTTTTAAACTAACCTAACCCTCTTTTTCCATATTTTTCCCGATTGCTAAATATATAACTATATCTCTCTGTGATATGCTAAAAAAACTTAACGAATCGAAGTGGGTTTAGTTCGCCGAAATAATAATCTTTGTTTACAATATTGGTTCATTCAGTCCGTAGAACTGGCTGTTGTGGGTACTCTCTGTTCTGCCCCCACAGGATGTTTATCTTTCATTTAATATATTCAATATTACCCTTTTTTAACTAGCGCCACTAAATAAAACTATTTACATGACTCTAAATGAGCTTGAAAAGTAATAAAAAAGAAACAAAAAACATAAATTTTTTGGGATTGCAAGTATTAAGAAATATTTCGGAATAAACTTGATTGTATTACAAAAATGTTACAAGCTATTGAAAAGCAATAAAAATAATACACACAATATATGCGATTTCCAATAAGTAATAAACACGTTCAACAGCCGGCAAAAACGCCTAAACAACCAACCGACGACAGCGCGTTGCCAGTTGGGTAACTTCTTGCCATAAATATGGATTTACATATTTTTTTATATACTCTTATATATGTGTATATGTACTACTTTATTTGCTTTCGGTTGTCTTTTGTTTCTTTTCACAGCAAAAGTTACCAAAATCACTTTTATTTGTTGTCTTCGCTGCTCCAACGTGCAAGACACACAATCAATTGACAATCACATTTCGAAAAGTTAACGCCAAAAGAATGAAGGAACCGAGAAGAAGAACGACCAGTGTTTGAGCTTAAAAGCCCTCGGGGTTAGAAAAAGTTGCGTATTGATAGAAGTTTCATAGAATTACGCAGAGTCGAGGCGATTCTCGTAGTAATATTCTCGTACAGTAGCGATTTTCTCGTTGAGTAGCGATATTAAACATTGAATTGGTATTAAGGCACTCAATTTTTTTAGAAAAAAAAGCGACGCTTTAATGTCTGTGAAACTATGCTTTTCGACTATCAAGATGTTATGAAACTTCGTGGATCTATGTCTACTACCCGGAAACGGACTTTAATAACTGTTTCGAGGATTGGAAAAACGTGGGCACAAGTGTAGTGGGCCAAGAGGGATTACTTTGAGGGGGTTGACATAGATTTTGAAGAATAAATTAAGAATTTTAATATTATGAACAAAGTCTTACTCATTTTTGCTCATAGTATTCATACTTAGTATTGCATTCTTAAATAATAAAATTTGAAAAAAAAAAAAAAATTAATAAAAAGTCTTTTTTTTTCGATTTAAAAAAATCTTTTTTATTTTTTTATTTAAAAAATCTTTTTTATTTTTTTATTTAAAAAATCTGTTTTATTTTTTTTATTTAAAAAATATTTTTTAATTTTTTTTTTTAAATCTTTTTTTATTTTTTTTATTTAAAAAATCTTTTTTATTTTTTTATTTAAATTTTTTTTTTCTTTTTTTTATTTAAAATTTTTTTTCCTTTTTTTATTTAAATTTTTTTTTTTATATTTTTTTTATTTAAATTTTTTTTTTAATTTTTTTTATTTAAATTTTTTTTATTTTTTTTTTATTAAACTTTTTTTTTTTTTTTTTTTTATTTTATTTTTTTTTTTATTTTTTTTTTTTTTATTTTTTTATTTATTAATTTTTTTTATTTATTTAGACTTGAAAACCCTCTTAATCTAAAAAATTTACTATGAAATTGTACTTTAAAATAACTTTTTGAAAATAATTGATCATAGAATAACGAATAATTTTCTCACACTAATACACTTTTACATCCGTTGTGTCATGATATCGAAAGCAATTGAATAAAATAGCAGAAATTAAAGAAAATCACAAAATTGGCAAGTAAGACCTCGTCAAGTATTTGGCGATGAAATCGCTGAAATTTTTACAATACCAAAGTGAAGTGCGAGACGCACGATTTTTCGTTGTTGTCAATTGCTTAGCGTGCGCGTATTTTCGCAATTACCACATTTTTTATTTATATTTTTTTTTTGTACTTTTTTCTTCACCAAACAATGCTTTTTTTAGTGAGTCAATAGTTAGCTTATTACGAGTTACATATTCATTGTACGTACGTGTGCGTATGCGTGCGTGCTGTCTGAGTTTTGTGCGTGCGCGTATAATATCCGTCGCTACGCGCGCTCCTCCTCACTACTCTACTGCATTCATCATACGCCACCGCGGCCGTGAGAGTTTGCGGCGACCAAATCAAGCTCACACCCAGCCAAACCGCGCAATGAAAAAAGAAATATAAACAACAAAAGCAATAAATACAAACAAAAAAAATATTAGCATTTATATGTATTTGTGATTGTGTAGCCACAAACATTTAAAATATATATAAACGGGCCTACTCTCACTGACAATAGCTGCGAATTTTTCTGTGTCTCAGTCAAGGACAGAAGCAAAACCAACAACACAGACCAGAGTCAATTGGTGGCGGAACGGCCCAGCAGTCCGACGTCTAGCGATACTGTCGACAAACTGGTTCATTTGTTGCAGCATCGACGCTGGCGGCGATCTATGACGTCGTCGATTTGCTTGACTGAACCGGTTTACGCGGTTTTTTGGCATGAATTACATATATAGATATATTTTTACTTAAATTAATTTTATTTAACATACATTTTTTTTGTCTTGCATTAAACTGGTTTTTAGGCAAACACAATTGTTTTTGTTCTCAATTTATTCGTCGCACAACACACAATCGCTATAAATAAGTTGACTTATGCCATTTTACATATTATCTACTTCATACGCACTTGAACTAATTGAAAATGTGTGGATTGTTGCCCAGTTTATTTAAATCTTATTGAGTAAGCTTTTTGACACATTATTTGTTAGTGATCAATTTTGTATTAGGGAAACTTAAAAAAATGAGTGGTGATTATATTGAATGATCAGCAGAATTTCGATGCCCTATCCGTCTGTTCGAATTATCACCTCAGTTTTGGAGATATATATCTGAATTTTTGCGCGCATTCTTTTCTCCACGCGAAGCTGCTCATTTGTCGCAACAGGCGTTATCAGACCACTATAGCATATAACTGACATACAAACTGAACTTTCGGATTTAAGTGTTTGTATAGAAAACTTTTGTATTTGATGAGATATCTTCACGAATTTTGGCATGAGTTATTGCCTAAAGCAATGATGCAATCTCGCAAGAAATTGTTCAGATTGGTTCACTATAGCATATAACTTCCATACAAACCGACCGATCAAAATGAAATGTTTGTATGGAAAATTTTTTATTTGTCGAAATATCTCCACAAAATTCGACGTTGATTATTATCTAAGGCAACGGTATAATCTTACAAGAAATTGTTCAGATAAAACTACTATAGCAGATAGCCGCCATACAAACCGGCCCGTCAAAATCAAGTTTTTGTCTTACTTTCATTTTGATTTAAAGTTTCTAGGTTATAATTTATGTATACCATTGATCAAGACTTGCTTTTTGTAGAGTATCCTAAGCTATTTATGATTTAAGCTGTTATTTTCAAAACTATGATATTTATGAATTTACTTAAATTTGTTATGTGAATTGCAGAGCATGACCTTAACGACTGCATTTGCAGCTGTTTGATATA
Organism: Bactrocera correcta; assembly: GCA_027475135.1. Lineage (NCBI taxonomy): Eukaryota > Metazoa > Arthropoda > Insecta > Diptera > Tephritidae > Bactrocera > Bactrocera correcta. The sequence continues at coordinate 12,039,278 of CM050325.1, forward strand.
ATTTTCTCTTTTTAGTTTTGTTTTTATTTTTTTTTTTATATTTTTTTTTATATTTTTTTGGTTCGTTTTTATTATTATTTTTTTGGTTTTTTTTTAATATTTTTTTTTAATTTTAATATTTTTTTTTTATTTTAATTGTTTTAATATCTTATTTTTTATTTTATTATTATCTTTTTATGGCTTTGTAATATATATATTTTTTTATTTTATTTTTTTTTAAATATGTTTTTTTTTAATATTTTTTTAAATTTATTTTTTGTATTTTTTTTATTTTTGTTTTTTATTTTGTTTTTTATTTTGTTTTTTATTTTGTTTTTTATTATTATTTTACTTTTTCAGAACTTGCATTCGTGCAATAAATCGCCCCAACTTTGCTATACAAATTGTGTAAATTTGGCGAATATTTAGATATGCACATGTGCGCTCTTATCACTCACCTCTTTTTTTTACATACAGAAACCACATTTTTATTTCATTCAAACCTCCAACCCACTCGAAACAAAACTTTCCTATCCAAATTATTTCACTGCTTACACTGACGCTTGTTGTTGCTGATATGTATGTTTATATGAGTATATAAAATTCGTGGCACATATGCATATATGTACATATGTATGTATGTGTGCTGTTGAGTGATATATTTTCACACGGTTGTCAGAATACTGGCAAATAGATAGTAGATATTTGCCGGCAAAGTACACTCCCGATATTTAACACAAGTGCATTGCCTAGCATTGTTGGTATAACAATAAAACCAAAAATAAAAACAAACTCAGCAACTTGATTCACCACAATTGTTATTTTGACAAATTTTCAAAAGTGTAGCATACACCGCTGATAGTTTATGAATTGTATGATATAATTCACCACTAAACACATTTTTAATAAAAATGTACGTAAATTGGCTGTCCAACCTTGGAGCTTAAAAATGTATGTGGTCTTTTTGTTATGCCTTCAACAGGGTATATATTTTCGAAACGATGTTTGTAACACCTCAAAGGGAACGTCGCAGATCCTATACAGTCTATACAAGGTTCGTTCCAAAGTAAACAGGACTTTAAAAAAAAAAAACAGAATAAATGTTTTTTTTCGGCAAAATCAATTTATTTTATTCAAAATAGTCTCCATCTGCTTCAATACAGCTTTTGGCATGGTCCAAAAGCATGTCGAACGACTGTTTTAGTTCGTTGGCCGGTATGGCCGACAGTATGCCGGTGCAAGCCTTTTGAATGGCCTCTACGTCTGCATAACGCTTTCGTTTCATGGGCAAATGCATTTTTGCGAAAAGGAAGAAGTCGCACGGTGCCATATCAGGGGAATACGGAGAGTGGTTAATGGTTAAACTGTGATTTTTGGTCAAATAATCGGTCACAATCGGTCTTTCGAATGTTGAATTCTGAGCATTCTGGTCGTCATTCAATTTGTGCGGAACAAACCGTGCACACACTTTTCTAAGCCCAAATGTTCGATCAAAATGCGATAAATCGATGTTTTGGAGATGCTCAATTCCATTTACATGAATTTCAATGATGATTTCGTCTAATTTTTGATGAATTCACGTACAGTTTCGATGGAATTTCCGGTGATCACGGATTTTTATTGGCCTACATGTTGATCGTCATTTATGTCCTCACGACCACTTTGAAAACGTTGAAACCACTCGTGCATTCTGCTACGGTATAGGAAATCATTGCCATAAATTTGTTTCATCAATTGAAACGTTTCGGTAAAAGTTGTACCAATTTTAAAACAAAATGTAATGTTGGCTCTTTGTTCGAAGCTCATTTTCGCACAGATAACACAAACATACTGACACTTAAAACGCAGTAGCTTCGACGAAATGTCATGAAATTCTTACTGGACAATTGACAAAGATAGCAGAATCTAACGCACCGGTCGACATATAGATGGGGGCGCTAGATTGTGGAACACACCTTATATGCATATAAATGAACAGCATGATGTTCTCAGTCGAATTAGCAATGTCCGCCTTTTTAGCCGTTCGTCCGTCTGTCAGTATATGCGCGAACTAGACCCTCAGTCTTTGAGATATTGACCTGAAATTGTGCTTACGTTCTTTTCTACCCAAAAAGCTGCCTATTTGTCGGAACCGCCGATATCGGACCACCAAGTCCGACAAGATATCTTCACGAAATTCGGTATAGATTTGTATTCAAAGCATCGCTACAATCTTTGAAGAAATTGGTCAGATCATCTTCCAAATCAAGATAAAGTTATTTTTATATATTTTTCTACTACACCTGTGAAGGGTATTATAGCCTCGGTGTAGCTGTGGTTTTTCTAGTTTTTATGTAATACCAAACTACACCCCTTGAAGCCACATATGTACATACATACATATGTATCGTCACATAAAATGCAAAATAAGGTAACATCAATTTTCACAAGTTTGCAGAGGAAGCTATAAGACTTAAATAACTATAAGAACGAAAGTCAAGAAATCGATAATACTTTATTTTGAATTTTGGTTATAATTTGAATAAATCTAATACTTAAATCTATACATATAAAAGAAAGTTGATGTTTGTTACACCATAACTCAAGAACGGCTGAACCGATTTGGCTGAAAATTGGTGGAGAGGTAGCTTAGAACCAGGATAAGGGCATAGGATACCTTTTATCTCTTTATGTCAAAATTTAATACAACTCATAAATACAAAAATTATATTTTAAATCATAAGCATTTGTTCAAAATTCATGTTTGTTGGAATCATTTGAATATATGCGTACAATTTTAAACAGAGTCTTTTCAAAAATAATAAAATTGCTAAATATTTGGAATAAAAGAAAAGAATTGAAACCAAATACGCAATGATATAGATTACAACTGGCTCAGTGATCAGTCGTTGAGTATGTATTATACCACGTACATCCCAAAAGACTGATGTCATAACCTTTCCCGCCGCCGTTTTCGTCTTTCCACGCATGAGAACCGGTTCATCAGGTTCATCATGTGCAGTCCACTAAAATGACTGTCGATTGCACTCCAGTGGGAAATAATGACGAAAAATTTCGGCTTTATTCCGATTAGAGAGCACTTAAACACTTCTCAAAATCAGTTTATCGTTGTATTTGTTGGATTATGAACTTGCGAGGCACCCACTTTGCTCATTTCGCCTGTTTCCAGGTTAGCAAATATCATTTCAACGGTGGATTTCCCTGAGCTCAAATTCAACAGTATTTTCCCCAAAAATCCAAATGCTTTATTAACACACGAAATGCTTTATGATCCATTTTTTTGTAAACTAACACAAGTTGCTTCACAAAATATTATACATATCTCATTAACTAATAGTTATAATCCAACTAATAGAAATCATATAGATGGTAGTAGTATTATCTATGTATCAGCCACAGTGAAGCGTGGATGGGTCCTCTAGTATTCATTAAAAAAAATGTAAAATTACTAATCCTGTTCTTGTTTGACTTTTGTGCGCTTCGTCTTAAATCGAAATGTGCAAATTTAATTCTGTGTCCTTAATTCGAAAATCTACAGGATTTTCTTTTGCTTCATTTTCCATGCAGCACATTTGCCTGCTTTCCGCGCTATGTTCAGCACGATTTCCTGTCAACCCGGTTTTGCGGACATTTTCTCAACCGTTAAGAAATTACAGATTTAAATGCAGGAAAAGTTAGCGCAAAAGGTTGACTATTGAAAATAATAAGATAAAAACATATAAAGTTTCGAAAACACAATGATATGTACTTATGTACGTACAGACATATGTATATCAGGAATACTAACAAAGAAATTGGCAGTTTACGCCACTGGCATTCATGCCGCCATTTTGTATTGTAATTGTGTGTGTGTGTGTGGCTTTAATCGCTTCACTAGCTTCCTGTGCCTTGAAAGTTTGTTTAACAACTGAAATTACTATTTTAAATATTCAACACCTTGCTTCCGAAATATGCGCTCTAGTTTATAAGAATTTTTCTAAAGAAATATTTTTGCTGGTTGCGAGCAGAGTCGAGCAAGTGAGCGTCGGTATCTCTGCATAACGTTGCAAAAATGATTTGCATTTATCTAGTAATTATTATAACTCAGCGAGTTGGGAAACCAAAATAAAACTTATAAATTGACTAATTGATTAATATTAATGTTTATATCAATATTTGTCAATAGCTCAAAATCAGCGTTTAATGTCGTTTGTTTGCGTTAAGTCTAATTTTTAATATGAAGCAATATCCATTTTTAAAGTTCTATAAGAATCTATAAATCTATAAATGTTACGTAAATAGACTTGGACGACGTGTGTAATAAAATCAGTTGTAATTACCAGACAATTAAACAACAAGTGAGTGTATGTGATATAAAATATACGTGTATTTCTGAATACATCATTGATTTCTTCGATGCTATAAAATTTTATGTTAAATCTTTAATTTGTTTATAGTTAAATCTGAACATATTTCTTTTAAATACAACGCAATAAAAAGTCTTATAGTTGTTTCTAAACAACTTGCAAGTCGAAGTGTCCGTTTGAATGACCATTATCTGATCAAATTTAACCCGGACTTCCAGTCGAATTGTTGGTTTTAATGACCGCTGTATCATCTGATCAAATTTGACCCGGACTAATAAAAAAACTGATACAAAATCGTTCGCCAATTCTTTATAAATAACCTCCAAGTCTAAATGTCAATTGAATGACAACTGTACCATCTAATCAAATTTAAACCGGACCGACAAAAACTAACAAAAAAAACTCTAACTAATCAAATTTGAGCCAGTTCTTTTGCAAGTTATTTCTAATCAAATTTGACCCGGACTAATAAAATGATACAAAATAGTTTGCTAATTCTTTGTAAACAACCTCCAAGCATAAATGTCAATTGGAATGACAACTGTACCATCTAATCAAATTTAAACCGGACCGACGAAAACTAACAAAAAAAAAAAAAAAACTTTTGCTAGTTTTTTATGAACAATCTGCAAGTCTAAATGTCAGTTTCAATGACAGATGTACCATCTAATCAAATTTGACCCGGACTGGCAAAAACCTTTTGTAAGTTATTTCTGATCAAATTTGACCCGTACTGACAAAAATATTTTTTGCTAGTTCTTTCTTAACAACCTGCAAGTCGAATTATCCATTTAAATGGGAGCTATGCCTTCTGATCAAGTTTGACCCGGACTGAAAAAATATATTTTTCTAGTTCTTTCTAAACAACCTTCTAGTAAAATTATCAATTTGAATGGGAGCTATATCCTCTGATCAAATTTGACCCGTACTGACAAAAATACTTTTTTATAGTTCTTTCTTAACCTGCAAGTCTAATTATTTATTTAAATGGGAGCTATACCCCCTGATCAAATTTGACCCGGACTGATAAAAATATTTTTTTCTAGCTCCTTCCAAACAACCTTCTAGTCAAGTTATCAATTTGAATAGGAGCTATATCCTCAGATCAAATTTGACCCGGACTGAAAAAAATACTTTTTTTCTAGTTCTTTCTAAAGAACCTTCTAGTCAAATTGTCAGTTTGAATGGCAGCTACATATGTCTACCAATCTGATTAAATCTAATCAAGACTGACGAAAACCAACGTTGCAGACTGGGTGAAATTTGAGCAAATGATATTTTTTGGGTAAATTAGCTCAGTCTCTGCCAAATTTGGGAAAAAATTGACAAGTAATAAAGGTAAATTGCCTCAGTCTCTGCCAAATTTGAGAAAAAAATTGACAAGTAATAAAGTTCTCCGTACAAGGACTTGAGTTTGATCGGTCAGTTTGCATGACAACTAAACCATATAATGGTCTGATATTGGCGATTCCGACATATTAGCAGTTTCTTGTGGAGAAAAGGATGTTTGCGAAACTTCAATATATATTATTCTATATCTCAAAAACTAAATGACTGGACCACGTAAATACAGACGGACAAACAAATATACAGTAGAGCGTGTCGACTTACAGGGAGCCAAAAAAAAAATCGCGCTCTGGGGGAATATTTTACGGATAATTTTGAACTATGGATCTATAACCGGTTTCGAGCCAGCGAGGCGAAAATATATGATTAATAGTTAATCGAAAATATATGCCAGATAAAGAAAATTTATAGTTTATAGATTTGGATTAGTATTTGGCTGCAAAAGGCATGTCAAATTAACCTAATTTAAATAAACTTATGTAGCATTTTCCGATCGATTCAACTAATTTCATAAAACTAAATGTACTTAACTGGCATCGCCACGCCATTAGCTAAATTAAGCGCAACGTTTGCTCCACTTTTGCCCGAATGCTCATTTCCTATGCACATTCATGCAAAATTTGCTTCCACGTGCCTCTCGCTGCAGATGCCGCTTATTTCAATGCAACTCGCTCATTCATGGATAGGACATACGCGCCTTCTTCATCATTCATTAGACAAACAGTAAGTCGCGCTTATTGAAATTTCGAAAATAATGGCAAATTGATTACGTGAGTACTTTGATGTACCTAGAAATGGGAAAACATTGTTCCTTCTCTTTTAAAAGCATGTAAGAGACTTTTTTTTTGCACAAAATTGGGTTGCTGCTTCAACATAATTTATAAAACCGGCGCTTCATCAGCATCCAACTATTTGCGAACTTTGAAAATCATTTTGTAGAGTTTCAGAATTTCACTTGCCGCTTAAATAGAGTACCTCCCGTGTGTTTTTAAGCTTCTGTTGTGCGAGAAATACCATTTTTGGCAGCGCAAAACATTTGTGACCGAATTAGATGCTAAATCATTTTAGTGTCGACAATCAGTTGACAGTTTGCGAAAAATTGCTTACAATTTGATATTGACGCATCACAATGCAATTTTCTCAAACCCCTAACGGTGTACCATATACATATGTATGTATACCCATATGCTTATGCCGATATTTTGTATTTACTTATTGACTTTAAACTTCCAACTTTTTGCAGTCGTCAGCATTTTTCATTTCAAATAGCATGCAGTTCCCGTGCTTACCCACTAGTCATGCTTGCATCAGCTTTCGTCGCTTTGTCAATTCACCTGTTTCTTTTCGCCTAATTGGTTGCGGTATTTTTTTTTTTTTTTTTGCTTGTTTCGCCTTTTCCAAATCCGCGAATTCGTGTGATTTGATTGAGTGTGACCTAAAAGGAGCAGAGCGTTAAACTTGACACAGATTTATGATGACGTATAACCACCAAGTTACTGCGACAAGCGCGAGTTTGATTAAAAAGAGTTGATTTACGTGTCTGTGTCTAGGAAAGTGTTGCTTTGTAATCAATCTGTTGGTTTTCCTTTGCTTAGCTGTAGAATTTTACACGCTTTTTCATGATTCTTTAACTACGCTGCTATGAGCAAAAATTAGTAAGACTTTATTCACAGTTTTAAAATTCTTAATATATGCTTCAAAATCTAAATCAAATCTAAGTTCCCTTGGACTCAATGCACTTGTGCCAACGTTTTTTTTTTTCAATCCTCGAAACAGTTGTTAAAGTCAATTTCCAGAAGCGATTCACCTTTAATATCTTGTATAGACTCAAAATAATTCCACAGAGCGAGCGGTCTTTGGAGTTTGCTGAATAGCCAGAAGTCGCACGAAGCTAAATGAGGCGAATACGGTGGTTGCGGCACGATATTGGTTGAAAATTTGCCGAAAAACTTACGCAGAATCAATGCTATATGCCAAGGTGCATAATCGTGGTGCAAACACGAAGAGTTGTCGGTTATAATTCCTTTTTCGTCTTACGTATAGCTTCGTGCAAACGACGCATAACAGTAAAGCATTTCTTGATGACAGTTTGACAGGTCGGAAGGAATTCGCACCCACACCTCGATAATCAAAAAAACTGTCAATATAACCTTAATTTTTGTCCTGTTTTGACGTGGGTTTTCGGCTTTGACTGAGCTTTACGACAATATTTATTTGATTATTCCACTGTTTCCGTGTCGTAAGCAATGATCCAAGACTCATCGCCTATAATAGTATGTTTCATGACATCCTGGTAGTCGGAAAGCATTGTTTCACAGACTTTATCGTGACGCTGTTTTTCAAAAAACTAAAACCTACTATTTGCACTCCGTTGCCAATTATTCTCTAAAGCTCTCCATGGATTACGTCTTAGACATTGTAAATGAAGTGAAAAACTGCCAAAAAAACACGTAGAAATTTCTTAATATGAGTGTTGTGTTACCATGACTACCTTTCAGCTGCATGTTTTAATTCTTTGCTTAGTTTGTATGGATTTTCAGCAATCATTTATTATCTTTTTCTTCTGATTGACTCACATGTACATGCTTATTCCATGACAACCTCTCAACGGTACTGGTAGTACATGTTCTTGTATGTGCTGTGTTGTGTATGTATTTTTCGTACAGCAGTCAACTACAATTGAAACTTTTCAACATTCTCTGCAGTGTCTGCATTTTGGTGCATTCCCTTTTGATGCTATCATTCTGCTGCAGGCATATTTTACCCCATGTCGACTTTTGCTGCTTCTCTGTGTTTTTTTTCTTATGGACTTGGGTTGGACTAAACGACAGCACCTGTCAGAAGGATGCGGGGCAACACTGCTGCAAGGAGTTGCTCCACTGATGATAAACTTTATCTAGTACTCATCAGATTTGGCTCCATGTTTCAAGTGTTGTTTCTTTATTTTTTTTCCATGTTATTGTCAGGAGAGGTGGAGAGATCTCAGAGACAAGTTTTCGATGACTTCACGACCTTCTCTGAAATCTTTGTGCCACTCTATTACTTGTATTAATAATGAAGTACACTCCGCCAAAATTTTCGCAGTACTTTCACCGGTTGCTTTGGGAAAAAATAGTAACAAAATATCAAAGTAACTGGTTCTTAATTTTTTTCATGGTAAAAATCGCCACACAAGTTGTTCGCGTCACAATTGATATATGGAGATCAAAATTTACTCTAGCATAAAAAACGTTCTAACAATCAAGGAAAATTCCGAGTCCGAGTCCGAGTCAAATTCCGAGTTTGAGTCAAATTCCAAGGGCGAGTCAGAGTCAAATTCTGAGTTCGTATCAAATTCCGTGTCCGAGTCGAATTCCAAATCTCAGTCAAATTCCGAATCCGTGTCAAATTCTGAGTCCGAGTCGAATTCCGAGTCCAAGTAAAATTCCGAGTCTCAGTCAAATTCCGAGTCCGAGTCAAATTCCGAGTCTGACCCAAATTCCAAGGGCGAGTCAGAGTCAAATTCTGTGTCCGTATCAAATTCCGAGTCCGAGTCGAATTCCAAATCTCAGTCAAATTCCGAGTTTGAGTCAAATTCCGAGTCCGAGTCGAATTCCGAGTCTGACCCAAATTCCGAGTCCGAGTCGAATTCCAAATCTCAGTCAAATTCCGAGTTTGAGTCAAATTCAGAGACCGAGTCGAATTCCCAGTCTGACCCAAATTCCGAGTCCGAGTAAAATTCCCAGTCTCAGTCAAATTCCGAGTCCGAGTCGACTTCCAAGTCTGACCCAAATTCCAAGGGCGAGTCACAGTCAATTTCCGAGTCCGAGTGGAATGTGATCAGTTCAAATATTTTATATTTATTTAAGACAAAAATCCATCCGGAATGATTTATATTACTCACCTTATTCATATTTGTCGAATATTAATCTTAGCTTGTTGTCAAAATTCTGATTGCCAAGTCTATTTTGTGCATGTTTCCTGCACAAACGTATCAGCTAGCTCATTCATTGTTTGGCGAATCTTACGGTTCTTGTTCGCTCTGTATTCTTGTTTTGCGCTTATCTAACTTCTTCCTCATAGTCATCCATATGTATGTGCATACATTAGTGCGCATGTTCACATTTGTTTCAACTATGAAATCTATTGTTATTGCTGTTGTTTTGATATTATATGTTGATGGTTTTATTGACATTAATTGCAATTAGAGAATTTCTCAAAGTGTATTGACTTCGTGTTGCTTCATCGGCTGTGCAGTACTTTTACGCATACTTACATATATACATGCGCACATATGTACCATATATGTATATGTACATCACAGATGGCTTTATATTTGTAATCATGTTTAGCGAGTGTCTTCGCAGAGTAAAGTGCGTGCACGACTCTCTCTCATCTGCTGGGTTTGTGCTTTTGCAGTTTGTGCAAGGCGACATGAAGCCTTAGCGAGTATTTGTGGTTTGAAAAAGTTTCTTCTCAAAAGTTTAAAAAGCGAAGTATTGCTTAATCGTTAATTGTAATTTGAAAGCCAATTAATCAATTTTAAATTAATTAATGCTTAAGGGTTTATATTCACTCGAAGATTAGGAAAAAACACGTGTAAATCTTTTTTTTGATGATGCATTTTATTTAATAAATAAATAAAAATATTATGCATTTGCAGCTTTTTATGTACTTTAAGCGGTTACATGGTTTTCCCCGAGCAAAACACGCCTTATTTCGAGTCATTTATTTAATTCTATATGAAAAATTAAATATTTTTTCAAACTTCGTAATATTCCAAAGGAATTGGAAAATTAACCTTTAACCTTAATCCATATATACTTATATTCCCTAAGAGCCCATTTTCAGGTTAGAATTTTTATTGGTTATTTACAGCTTACTTTTTTCGTTTTATCCCAATCAAAAGTTTCCAAAAAAAGTAATTTTCATTATTATTCATGTTTTTAATTGCAGATCACCACATCCACTGCCAAAAAGCTATGGGAAAAATCCGATGGCAAAGGTACCACATCAGGTGGCGTTACTGGTGGTCCATTAAATCCACTACACATCCCCGGTGTTGGCGATCATCCAGTTTGGAAAGATTCCACATGGTCTACACAAGGCGAAAATATATTGGCACCACCACGGCCACGCACCTTCCCACAAGCACCGGAAACGAATGCGAGCAACAATGCCGGTATACTAAGGTAAGTGAAACAAAAATTTATCGCACAAAAAATCATATATTTTCTTGCTGTCCTACTTTGATTAAAAAAAAACATTACAAATATTTATTAAACCTAAATTTTGCAGCCCACGTGATGCCACAAGCGGTTTGGGTGTTAAAATGGTAGAATATGTATTGGGCGGTTCACCGACTAACAAGGAGAGTCCACTTTCCAGCCTTGAGCCACGTTTGCGTAGTCTGAAATTCGATGATAATGATAAGGTAAGTTTTTACATTAAATAAATAAAATAAATTGATGAAATTTTAAGTTAAGAAGCAAATTTTGCCACACCACCAAATAATATCCTTCGTTTAAGTCTATGCTTCTAATACATTTTTTTTGTATCTAATTTATAGCCTCACGATGACAAAGAAAAGGCCAATTCTCCGTTTGACACAAACGGCCTAAAGAAAGACGACCAAGTAACAAATACTAACGGCGTAGCCAACGGCATCGATGACGACAAAGGATTTAAGTGAGTGCTGGAAAAATATACTTATAAATGTTTCTTGCTTATTCTTCCAGTATTATAGGCGTTCTTATTTATTTAATACTTTTTAATATTAATAGATAATTTCTAATTTTCGCCAAAAATTATATAAATAGTAAGCATTATCATATAAAACTAAAAAAAATATTCAGACGGTGAAATGCCTATGTGAATATATAGTTATAACGGGTTTTCTAAAAGTTTTCCTAAATAAAACAAAATTAAATGACAAAAATGATATTATTTATTCCTCTCAAAGTACATTCGATGCCATTACGTATGGAATCCGACTTCTTTTGCTTGGCCATCACAGGCCCACTTGCAAAATTTTAGACGAAAAACCAAATTTTTGACGGATTTCAAGCACAAATCGGTCGATACTGCTGCAATTTCACTTTCGATATTCGTACATAATTCATCAATCATCGCTAGCTTGTTGGCATAGAACATAGACTTGATGTAGCCCCACAGGAATTGGTCTAACGGCGTCAAATCGCACGACCGAGGCGGTCAAATGACTAGGCTATTTCATGAGATAACACGTTCACCAAACTTGGTCCTCAATAAATCGATTATGACATTCGCTGTATGGCTTGTGGCGCCGTCCTGTTGAAACCACGTATTTTCCAAGTCCATATCATTCAATTCGGACCAAAAATATTTTATTATCATTGAGTGGTAGCGATTCCCATTCGCAGTAACGTGCCGGTCTTGATCATCACCGAAGCAGTACGGCCCAACGACGCCGGCTGTTTGTAAAACCTCACCAAACCGTAATTATTTCGGTATGCAATGGCGACTCATGGTGAACGTGTGGATTGCTGCCTGACTAATAATGCATATTTTGCTTATTGAGAAACCCATTCAGCCAGGAATGAACTTCATCGCTGAAGATGATTTTTCGATCAAAATCCGGATCAATTTCAAATTGTTGCTCCGTCCAATTCACGAACATACTTTGTGGTCAAGCGGTTTCAGTTCCTCAATTTGATCTTGTAAGGATGTAGGCCAAGATCCCTTCACAAAATTCGCCATAACGACATCACAGAGATGCTCAAATCCTTACTGAATAGAAATGTCAAAAGAACGGGAAAAATATGGCGTCGTTTGCTCTCCCTATCGGTCTACATTTGTAGCGTCCCTATTGAAAAACCCGTTAAAAAGCGGAACACAGTCAACTTCATAATAAGAATACATACATATATAATTTGTTTTTAAACTTTGAAAGGGGTTTGGCTATGAAGTTTGGAATAGACCGCAGGAAACGTCGTATACCATCCAGTTTTCCAGATATCTATGGGAAACCTTTTTTATTTGACGAAATATCTTTACGAAATTTGGCAGGTATTATTGTCCAAAGCAACGCTACAATATCTGAAGAAATCTGCTCGGTCAGATCACTATGGCATATACGTAGCTGCTGTACAAACTGACCTATCAAACTCCAGTGCCTTTTAGGAAAAAATTTTTTATTTGACAAGATATCTAGACAAAATTAGGCTTGGATTATTGTCCAAGCCAACGGCACAATATACGAACAAATCATTCAGATCGGACCACAATAGCATATAGCTGCCATACAAACTGACCGATCGAACTCAAGTCGTTGTATGGAAAACTTTTTTATTTGACAAATTATCTTTACGAAATTCGACATAGATCATTGTCGAAGACGACAGTACAATCTCCGAATACAATGTTCATCTATAAATAGTATTACAAAGTAGTTTTCGGTTGTTAACGTTTTTCTTTGTTTTTTTTTTTAGTTACCTCAAGGGTGTTTTGTAACAATAATATTTTTCAATTTTTCAATACTCAATTTCAATTTCAAGATCAAAGTTTACAAGGCTTTAGCAGCTCACATTTTCTTCCTCAGACAATCAGACAACAAAGTTGCAATAAATCGTATTGTTTGCGGTTAACTTTGTTTGTTTCTGCGGTTTCGTATACCGTGAGGCAAATTCAGGGTGTCAGGAAGCAATGCAATACGAACTTGGTTACTTACTTATTTATTATATTACTATATAACATCATAAAAATTACATAAGGTTGAATTAAAAAAAATTTGTATTTCGAGTTGTGGATGAATGCTGCTTTACGCATAATTTTTTGTTACCTTAGACTTAATAAAAGTAATCGAGGAAACTAATTAACTAATTTATCATAGGAAATAATTTCTAAAAGCAACGGAACTTTAAAATATACCAACAGCATAAAATTGTATGTATGGTTTCGCATATACTTGTATATATGTATGTTTGCATTAAGAATTACATAAACTGAGTTTTGCGGCTGAGTTGCTGCTTCTGCGCAACTGACAATCTATCTGCTGTCTGTCAGCCTCACTATCGCCGTGACAAACCGCAAGACAATGCGAATGCCTCGGCCAGATTTGCTTTTGCGTACCGTCATTGTTTACATTATGGTGTATAGTACAGTTAGTTGTTGTTGTTGGTTTCTTTGTAAACGCTCTTTTGCAGTGTTGGCAGCTGCAGCGTTGGCTGCAAATCCGCAATTTTGTTTTTCTTGTTTTTTTTTAGCTTGCGCTGCCTGCCTACTCCAGTGTAATTGCACATTGCCAGGCTGCTGCTCGGTCGACCGGAACACCGCTCGCTGCGGCTAGCAATGGCATTGACATTAGAACTGCCAACTGGTTTCTTCAAGGTTCTTGGCACTGCCTCACGCCACCAGACAGCTAAAGCGCACCACATTTTGTGCAACAACTTCAAAGCAATGCAGACACGTCTCCGCCTAGCGTTTGCTGAGTCAAAGCAGACGGCCGTCTGTGTTACTGTTGTTGCGGCACTCAACAACCCAACGCATGCATAACCATCAACAACCGCCTAGTCAGTCATCGCGCTGTTGTAGTCAGGTAAGCGGTCGTGCCACGAACCAGTTTTACCAGCTGCTCCAGCTCCCAGCAGCCATTATCCACATTTGGCCACTGTTAATGTTGCGGCAGCAGCAATGAGGTAACGCGTGCAAAGTACACATTTTAGCAACGTTGCAAGTGCTGGCCTAAGTGCGGCTAGAAGCGTCACAGAGCAGCGGTCGCCGGTTTGTTGCGTATGACTCTCATTATTGTTTCTTACCATTTTTTGCGCGTTTATTTTTCCAGCCGTTTTTCATCGTGTACCCATAACTTGTTGCTGCAATGCTATATATATTAATTTAATTAGTTATTTTCTCATTGCCATGACTTTTTATATGCATAAAAATGCAAGTAATTATGAGTACAACAAACATGAGTGATCTCGTTCTGACATGTGACGGCAGAAACCAGCTCATAACTCGCTAGTCATAATGTAAAATATATGTATATAGAATAATCTAAAAGAAAATTGCACAAATAACTGGTTACTTAATTCAGTTATAACCACTTAACCCTTACTTGCTGGACCGCAACATTTTAGATACCCCTGACCCCGTAGCCGATCTTCAGCTGACCTTCCGAAAAAATGTGCCCGATTAGGTTAGTTTATACTGGCTGGCTGTCGCGTCATACATAGCGCTACAGGTGCTTTGTAATGTCAGGAGCTGTAGCTAACGTCTCGCCAGAAATCAATGGCTTTTACGCAGTTTTAAAACGACTTGATATCTACTTCTGATACTGTAACCAGTCCCTTAAACTGCGAAGTTCCTAAACATCTAAGTCGAGTTCCAAATTAAGCCGGATAAAGGCAGAGGAGGTGAGGTGAGGCTGGTTTCAGCCAGCCGTTCTCATGATAGTTGGGTTTCTAGCCGAAACGGACTCGGAATATTTATCCGGTTAAGGTCTGTCCTCTCGGCAGAATTCTGCCGCTACAACAACAAGGTGTTCTAGCGTCTGTCTCCTGTTTAGCTAGTTACTAATGCCCAATCGGAACGCTGCCAGTAAGTTGTGACCTGTGACTAGACCAACAACTCTACTGGGATGCCTTTCAAGACGTTGTGCGTAGAAAGCTTGCGTGTTTTCCCTCCGATCCCTTGCACATGATCTCGGCAACCCGGTTTACACCTAAGGCATTCCGTCTGTCAGCTCTTTCGGATATTTCGTTTTATATCGTTTTCAACAACTTGCGTATTTCTTAAACTGGATCTTGGTGGTCAAGCGGAAAGCAGTTTTTGGCAATCTTATCAGCTATTTCGTTTCCTGGCGTGTCCTTGCAGTCTGGAGTCCAGTACCGCGGCAGCCACTATATTTACTGCCTACCTGCTTCTAATGACATTCTCCTGAAATTATTGCTTTGATTGCCGCTTGGTTATCGATGTACCATATATGTATTTTTGATATTCTTTATATCAATTTCTCAGATAGCTATTTTAGCAGCTGCCCTGACCGCAAATATACCTGTCATGAAGATACTACAGTGTTCCGGCAGCTTGAAGGGTCGTTTGATATCTAGTTCTCGGCGTCTGCTCCATTAGCCTTTTTTGTTTCGTTCGTGTACTATATAATATATGTTTAGAGTTCCGCTGGCGGGTCGTGTGCTCTTGCACCGTCCATCCTCTTTTAGTGTGACTTGTAAACTTCTCTCCCAGATAAAGCGTGAGGGTATGTTGTCGATTGATTCGCGGACCCTCTACCTATCGAGCTATGTCCGAACTCTTGACAGTCAGGCTAAGCTCCGTGCTTCCCAATGTCATATCGATTAGTTTTGAAATTCAAAAAGTTTTTTTCTTTTACCTAATTCAATTCCGAGCACCAGATTAAGTTAGGTTAGATGGCTAATTGAGATCGTACGTGGACTTGTAAGTGTAGTCCTTTGTGAAGCCATAGAATAGAAGAACTCCTGTGTTCGGACTTATAGATTAGCAAAACGCTTAATGGCCAATACAGTTCGATGGGATGTCTGAAGGTATGCGCTCCCAAGTCATTAAGTCTTGACCTCCCAAATGTGAGACAGTCAAGAAGGAAGTGTTGAGTTGTTTCCACCTTATATTCTGCTGTACAGCTTCTGCGTCTGGTAAGATTCTCAACCTTAGAGCGTGGACGCCAATAGGGCAACGATCTGTTAAAAGCCTCAGCACTAGGGAAAGGCTAGCCTTACTGAGGGCAAATAGATCACTAGATCTCCTGCGATCAATCTTCGGTCGAAATGCTTTTGCGACAGCGCAAGTACCGATGGTCCAGCGCTGGCCAAGCTTCTGCGAAGCCCAGCTATCGAGTAGTAGAACGCAAGAGGATACGGGAGCACCGACCCGGTTCTATGGTGTCTTTCCTGCGTTTCCGCTTTGGCCCGGTACCCATACCAGTACTATCACAAAGACAGTTGATGCTATTGAAAGCGAGGTTAGGTACTCCTTGACCTACCCTAAATGGACTGTAAATTTGTTCCAGGCTAGTATCGCCGTTCTGCTATCTGAGTGACTTGTCACTTTTCTGAAGGAGGCTGCACTTCGGAGCAGCAGATTTACTGCTATCTGAATGGCTGAAACCTCGGCTTGGAAGACATTTTGAGAACCAATGAAGTATGGATAAGATTTCAGCTTCGTACTTAAGAATGTTTCAAGTAACCCCAGCTGCGATAGTGGCATAAAACCTTCTCTAAATTGTAATGTAGAATACTCGTGTGGTGGCCGGTTGGTCGGTTAGCAATTCCGTTCGGTCCAGGTTACGCAAACCAGCAAAAACATCACTGCAACGAAACGCCATGTTCTGTTTATGGGTTTCCTCTTTTCAATTGCATATGTTGCAACAAATTCAACGCACTTACACTTATACATACTTACATGCATAGTTCTCTAGCTGTCAGTTGCAACCTGTTCCTATGAATACTGCAACAATAAACATTCTACAAGTGCATAGAAGACTAAGCGCTGCAGCAACGCAGTAAATTCAGTTGTAGAGAAATGTAAAATGCGCAAAAAGCGGCTCTTAGTAATATACATATACTTATATACTTATGTATGTATTGTTGCATAATGTGTGCGCTGCGTTCGCCAGTTGTTTACGCCACGGTAGCGTCATTTGGCTTGGCAGTTATTTGAAGTGACTATAGCGACACGCTGTGAAGCTCTGGTGAAGTCTGCTGCATGCACACTCCGCTCCTTTGCTAAAGAATTTCTCATTGCATGCAACACGCCGGCTTAATGCTTGCAACCATAAATGTAACGCTGCTGCAGGGAGTTGCTTGGCATAGCAAAATACATCAACACCTCAAAGCACCTCTAAATAATAAGATAATATATATATAACTTCATTTACTTTATTTATATGCGCAATTCTTCGCATTATATACAGTATATATATGTAAATATATATTTACACTATTTATGCAATACTACATACATATGTACATTTGCTTTGCGCCATCAAACTAGTTTAACATCGCAGCCGCCGTACTAATTGTCACACGCTTGGCAGTAGTGTCAGCCGGGCTACGGATACCCACTCAGTTAGCAACCATGCCACAACATTGTTGTCTGCATAATTCAATGCCAAAAATGTAATTTCGGAGCCGGTTGCTCGCTACCACAACTCAAATAATCACTCGGCCATGCTCCACTAGCATTTGAGTTCCTCGCACAAGCACTTACATACATATTCATTTCATTACATTATTTAATAGCTTACATGCTTATTTAATTGCTACATAAAATAGTGTAAAAGTAAATTTGGTGTCAATTTGTATACCCTCAACAGGCTATATTAAGTTTGCCCCGAATTTTATGACGCATAGCTGCAAATGTCGCGAACCTAGTCGCTCAGTTTTTGAGATATCGATTTGAAATTTTGCACACGTTCTTTTCTTCCCAAGTAGCTGCTTATTTGTCGGAACGGTCGATATCAGACTACTATAGCTTATAGCTGTCATACAAACTGACTGATGAAATTCAAGTCCTTGTATGGAAAACTTTTTTATTTGTCAAAATATCGTCACGAAATTTGACATGGATTATTGCTGAAGACAGCGCTACAATATCCTCACAAATAGTTCAGATCGGACCACCATAGCTTATAGCTGCCATACAAACTGAATGATCGGAATCAAGTTCTGGTATGGAAAACTTTTTTATTTGTCAAAATATCGTCACGAAATTTAATATGGATTATTGCTGAAGACAGCGCTACAATATCCTAAAAAATTGTTCATATCGGACCACTATAGCTTATAGCTGCCATACAAACTGACAGATCAAATTCAAGTCCTTGTATGGAAAACTTTTTTGTTTGTCAAAATATCGTCACGAAATTTGACATCGATTATTGCTGAAGGCAGCGCTACCATATCCTTACAAATAGTTCAGATCAGACCAATATAGCTTATAGCTGCCATACAAACTGACTGATCAAATTCAAGTCCTTGTATGGAAAACTTTTTTATTTGTCAAAATATCATCACGAAATTTGACTTTGATTATTACTCAAGACGGCGCTATCAAAACCCAACAAATTTTCCGATCGGACCATCACAAATTGTTCGATAAAAATTATCCCACAGTTAAAACCATTTCTTGTAAAATTACTCATTTGGCCTCCTTTTGAATTTCGAAATCAATTTTGCTTGAATTTTATATCTTCCTTGTCACTTTGTTTATAAAGAAAGCTTTTCCGTAATTCTTTACACCTTTCCAAGTACGCTTTGTGCTTGCTGGCTTTCCTGTTTGTGCCTACTGCGGTGTATGTTTGTATATTTGCGTAATTCTGTACCTCAATGGCTGCTGTGCATCGAAAGTAAGTCACCGTAGTTTATCTCTTTCACTAAATTTGTCTCGTCTTACTCGCTGCGGGTCTCTTGGGTTGCGTTGGTAATGGTTTACGAAAAAGTGAAACCACTCCTTTGTTATACATTTTTTTTAACTTTATTTTATTTTTTTTTTGAAACTTTATTTATTTTTTTTTTGTTGAAACATTTATTTTCTTTTTTTTTTTACTTTTATTTTCTTACACTAGCGCATTTGCTCTCCGCCCAAATTTCTGGGTAGGCACCGGCGCTTTATCACTACAATATTACCACACTGCTGCTAACGTTTTGCGTATTCTACCTCAGAGTAACCAAGTCATTGCAGTTTCCAAGCAACTTGTTTTACTTTTTGAAGGTTAATGTTCGGTTTACTTGCCCACTTTTGATTACTTGATTGCTTGTTGCTCTTGCTCTTAGCGTTTTTTTTTTCATGGTTCGTCTAACTTCGCAAGGCCTTGATTTTAGTTCAGAGTTTACACACTAATTCGAAACTCTTAATGGCTATGCGTAGCAATTCAAATTTGTTGGTTCTTCTGGTTTGCAAAAAATAAGTGAACAAAGAGGAATGTGAGGAAGCAATTGCCTTCTGGCAGCATTTTAGGTGAATAACTTTTAAATTATAAATTCTCATAAAACATTCAATTTTTTTTGCATTCCATTAACGCTTTACTTTTCAGTTATTAGTTGCTTTACGAGAGTGTCTGTTATATTCGCGGTATGGGCGCATAAATTTGTTAATGAAATGCGAAGACTATGCCTGATGAGTTACTTGGCTCGCTGTGATTATAATTATAATGGTTAGACACTCAAATTTATAGGCGTTGAACAAACGTCGATTAAGAAGCTTAAGTGAAAAGGGAAAAGTGAAATGTTTGAGTAAAGGGCGAGAAGAGCAACATTAAAACATTGCGACTGCAACGATAACTATTGACAAAATACGAAAAGACTTTTTCGACTACCCAAAATTTGTGAGCGAATCGTGCTGCTTTTCACGACTTCCTTTGTGAGCATATTCGTTATTGAATATGCGGTTATTGTACAATTTAAGTTTTGCCTTGTATAACAAATGAAAAGAGTCATTTAAATCGTTTTCAATAATTCCTTAAGTGTCAGCTTTCAAATAAAATACAGTTAATGACGGCAACAACACCCACGTCATGAAAGTTGAAAAGTAAACGGTTATAAATGCGTTGGCTTACATTCAGGTATCCAATATAAAAATAATAACAATGAAAAAATAAAAAAAGAAGAAAAAATAAGAAAAAAAAATAATAAAGAGAATTAATAATAAAAAATTAAAAAAAAAAATAATAAAAATATATTTTAAAAAATTATAAAAGAGTTATAAAAAATGTTTTCATTACATTACAAAAAAAGATAAAAATAAGTTTAATATAAAAATAATGAAAACATAACAAAAAATAATAAAATAATAATAATTATATATATTTAAAAAAATCTAAAAAGTAATAAACAAATTTTTTAATAACTTTACAAAAATATAAAAATAAGTTTAATATAAAAAATAATGAAAAAAATAATACAAAAATAATGTATAAAAAAATAATAAAAAATGAAAAAATTAATAATAAAAAAAATACAAAAATACTAATATAAAATAATGACAAAAAAGTAATAAAATAATAACAATAAAATATTAAAAAAAAATTATAAAAAAGTAATAAAAAAAATGTTTTCTTTGCTTTAAAAAAAAAGATAAAAATAAGTTTAATATAAAAAATAATGAAAAACAAAAAATAAAAATAATGAATAAGGAATAAAAAAATAATAAAAACGAAAAAATAATAATAAAAAAATTACAAAAATAATAATATAAAATAATAACAAAAAAGTAATAAAATAATAATAATAAAATATCAAAAAAAAAAAATATAATAATAATAAAAAAGTAATAAAAAAATGTTTTCATTGCTTTAAAAAAAAAAAATAAAAATAAGTTTAATATAAAAAATAATGAAAAAAATAATAATAATAAAATTACAAAAATAATAATTTAAAATAATAACAAAAAAATAATAAAATAATAATAATAAAATATTTAAAAAAAATAATAATAAAAAAGTAATAAAAAATGTTTTTATTACTTTAAAAAAATATATAAAAACAAGTTTATTATAAAAAATAATGAAAAAGTATATAAAAATAATGAAAAATAAAACGAAAAAATAACAAAAATAATAATATAAAATAAAACAAAAAAATAATAAAATAATAGTAATAAAATATAAAAAAAAAAAATTATAAAAAAGTAACAAAAAAATGTTTTCATTGCTTTAAAAAAAGAGGAAAATAAGTTTAATATAAAAAATAATATAAAAATAAAATTATGAATAAAATAATAAAAAGGAATAAAAATAAAATAATGTAAAAATATGATGAAAAAAAAATAATAATAAAATAATGTGATAAAAAAAATAGTAATAAAATAATAATAAAAATTTCACTACCTGAAAAAGGGCTTTCTGTTTTTTTTTGGACTACTATTTCGTTAACACTATGCTTTTTAAACAAAAACTACGTATGTGTACATACATATGTATGAATAATCAGCTTGACGAACTGAGCCGATTTAGCAATTTTTGTCTGTATATACCCCAACTAGTCCGTCAGTTTTTGAGGTATCGATCTGAAATTTTGCACTCATCTTTTTCTCATCAAGAAGCTGCAAATTTTTTGGAACTGCCGATATCGGACCACTATAGCATATAGCTGCCATACAAACTGAACGATCGGAATCAAATGTGTTGTATGGAAAGCCTTTTCAATTGACGAGATATCTTTACCAAATTTGGCGAAGGTGATTGCTTAAGGCAATGTTGCAATCTCCAAAGAAATTTGTTAGATTGGATTACTATAGCTAATAGCTGCCGTACAAACTGATCGATGGAACTCAAGTCCTTCTATGAAAAACAATTTTTATTTGAAGAGATAACTTCACCAAATTCAGTATGGTTACTTATGCAAGATAATACTACAATCTTCGAACAAATTGTTCAGATCAGACTCTATAGCATGTAGCTGCCATTCAAACTGACCTATGAAAATCATGATTTAAAATTTATTATTAACTTCTTACGCTCTGGTATTATAGCTTCGAAGTTAACGTATTTTCTTGTTTTTCTTAACAAGACAACAATTATTAATCAATGAAAATGTTTTATGAGCTCACAATCATCGCAAGTGTTTATTATCTTCATCCAATTACAAATCAATTAAAGATTACTTCAAATAAAGCTGCTATTAACAGCTGGAAAAAAGTTAAATAACGGTAACTGTGCATAATAATTTATGTGTGCAAACGTGCAAAATCACGCGTCGCAAACAATTACAATGCACACAAAAACAACCATAAAGCTAAATATGCAAATAATATAAATGTCACAAATATATCTCCACATACATACATACATACAGACATACATACATAAAGACATGTTATAATTGCATATAACCAGCAGCTGCCAGTTAGTTGATGACTGTTGTGTCACTCACTGACTCACGCCCCACCAACAACACGTTTTTTGCCGGCTGCTGGCCGGGTAACACACACACACACGTACACGCCACAGCGCTCTCGAGCAGCAGCAGCTGTTTTGAGCTTACCGTAGCTGGCGCCGCAGCTTTTGTGTGTTAATGACCTAACAACGAAAACATTGCTGCGCAAAGACAAAGCAAAAGCCAAAGGCAAAGTAAATGCAAAAACAAAAGCAACGGAGCGACAGAAGGTAAAAATGTAAAAGCACAAGAGGCGATCGACGGCAACAGCGGAAAACGTGTTTGACTTGAGAGTAAAAAGGCGGGAAGCTAAGTGAACGAGCGCAGCTGGAGAAGAAGTAGAAGTAGTAGTAGAAAAAGAAGAAGGAAGGCGAACAATAGAAGCGACGAAGCGGAGGCAACGCAGCAGCTAAAGCTGACAAATTGGCCATGTGCGTACACCACGTGTATGTGTATGTTTATGTGCATGTGTATGTAAATAAGTTATGCTTATTTGTGGTGTTATATAATTTGGCTTTTGCCAAAATAATGGCCAAGGCGCAGTTAAACTCATGCGGCGGCAGAGCCAAATTATGTGAATTTTGCGCGCTTAGTCACACTAAATAGGCTTACTTCGAGAGCTTTTGAGTTTAAGAATTTTCATTTATTAAATATTTGGTATATTTGAAATAATTTGTGTAATCACTTTTGATCAGATCATTTAAATTTTGCATATTGTGCTGATTACGGCAAGTTTGTTGCTTAAGTCTTTTGTTTGCTCACAGCAAGCAAGCTGAGCGGTAGTAATTTTTATATCCAGAACACAAATTTTGTAACACTGTGAGTGGGGAAGCACGGAGACTTAAAAAAAAAATATATATTTATCATCGATATCGAACCGATAAAGCATCTAGCTGTCATACAAACTGGCCGCTCAAAATCATGTTCTTGTATGGAAAACTTTTTTATTTGATAAGATATCTTCCCGAATTTTGGCACAGTTTATTTTCCAAGGCAATTTTACTATATTCGAAGAAATTGTTCAGATCGGAACGCTATAGCGTATAGTTGCCATACAAACTGGCCGCTCAAAATCATGTTCTTGTATGGAAAACTTTTTTATTTGACGAGATATCTTGGCGAAATTTGACATAGATTATTTACCACGGAAACGCTACTATCTCCGAAGTAATTGTTCAGATCGGACCGCTATAGCATGTAGTTGCCATACAAACTGGCCGCTCAAAATCATGTTCTTGTATGGAAAACTTTTTTATTTGACGAGATATCTTCGCGAATTTTGACACATGTAATTTTCCAAGGCAACTTTACTATGTTCGAAGAAATTGTTCAGATCGGACCGCTATAGCATATAGCTACCATACAAACTGGCCTCTCAAAATCAATATAAATATATTTTTATACACTTTTATGTTAAAAAAAGACACTGGCGAAGAGTATCATAAGAGAATTTAATGTTTTTTTTCCGATTGACATTCTCTTTCCATTATATTAAATTATATTATATTATACATATATAGAAAACAATCCAAGCACAGATTTATGCAAATTGAAGATTATCTCATGAAAAGTATTCGCAAGCCTACTTCGAATTCTTTAATGTAGTATAATACAACAACAAAAGTTACAAAATCTCAAATTTACTCTTTCACCAAATGATAATGTATGCAGTACTACAACAACAAAAATTTTCTAAACCCACCATCGTGTCACCATCTAATAATGTATTCAGTTACGACGATCGCGTGCAACTTGTCCCAATCGCATGAGCAGCAATTTGTTTACTACAACAACAACAGCGTTACTACTGTTATTTATAAAATCGTTTAATTTCACTATTACGCCTCTATTACTCAACAATTCTCTTACATCATGTAATTTTTAATTGCTCTATCTCCTCAACGTCACTTACGTATTTACCTCACACACACATACATACATACATACATTTGCATTACAGTAACTGACCTAGACGACGTCAAATTAAATTGTTCTTTTATTAATGACATTCATGGATTGCTCGTCGCTGCACAATTAATTATTTGACAATTTATCACATCTCATTCTGAGATCTAACGTGTGCTTTGTTGCTGCTAATCGCTTGTGGACACAGTCACAGTTGTTTTATTAAATGCCGTTAAATGATTTATCAACTTAATTGGTTGTATAATGATTGAAGTATCATGTAAATGCTGTTCAACTGCCATAATTGAGTCAATTTTTTTTCTGATTAAATTAAAAGAGTCATTAAGTGATATGCATATGAAAAAAAACTTATGTGTACCTATTACAATACTTTTTTTTATTCAAAATCCATTAAAATTTCCTAAGCTTCGACAGCAATCAACATATGCACAGATTTAACAGTTTGAACGCCACTACATACAAATATTCATAGCTAAAAATTAAGAAATTGGTTGCTTCCTCTGCTAATCGCGTGCAACGGACATTAAACATATTCCACAAAACAGTTTGAGAATTAAGGTAGTAAGGAAGATGTGTGCAAGTGGAATGTCCCAAATTCGGAGTTCTAAAGAATTTCGGACTTCTGCGTGTGTCTGTGCTTAGTACAGTCGCACGTGTTATCATACGTAAGGTGCATTTCCCTGCTAATGTTTCCGTTTATAATATTGCTGATGCGACAGCACTAAAACTGTTGTGGCTTTCACAGAGATTTTGTGAAATTAACTTATTTCAATAGACATTGTGTGGAATATTACTGTGTCTGGGTTTAGAAATTGAAAAAAAAAAAATAATAATTATATATTATATATAGTATACTGTAGCATACTCTACTAAATATATACCATGCTAAATACTGTCGAACTTTCATTACTCGAATTTCTATAATTCGAAGTTCTCGATAACTTGAACTGTTTCATTGGCAAAAGAAGTCAAATTTCATGCAAATTCCCTTTCATAACTTGACGAAGTCTGTAGACTATGGTGATTCGAGTTATGGAAGTTCCACTGTATATCTTTATATTTGTATTGTTGATTTATATTTATATATTTATATATTTTTTTAATTTTTTAAATTTTTTAAATTTTTTAAATTTTTTTATATTTTTTATATTTTTTAAATTTTTTATACTTTTTAAATTTTTTATATATTTTAAAGTTTTTATATTTTTTAAATTTTTTATATTTTTTAAAGTTTATATACTTTTTAAATTTTTTATATTTTTTTTTTTTTTTATATTTTTTTTATTTTTTTATTTTTATATTTTATTTATTTTATTTATTTATTTATTTTTAATTTATTTTATTTACTTTATAATTCTCTTATTTTATTATTCTAGGTTTTTTATTCTATTTTTTATCCTTACTTATGTTTAATTTTTATTTATTTTTTATTTTTATTTTTATTTTTTAATTTTTTTTTTATTTTTTATAACTATGTTTTATATTTCTATTTTTTTATTTTTAATTGTTTATTTATTGTTTTTACATTTTTTTTATATTTATGTTATTTATTATTTTTATTTCTAATTTGTTTTATAATTATTATATTTTATTGTTTTACGTTTTTTATTGCATTTTTTATATTTATTTATTGTAATTTTTTATTTCTTTTTATTTTTTATTTTTTTTTTTTATTTTTTATTTTTTTTTAACTATGTTTTATATTTCTATTTTTTTTATTTTTAATTATTTATTTATTGTTTTTACATTTTTTTTATATTTATGTTATTTATTATTTTTACATTTTTTTATATTTATGTTATTTATTATTTTTATTTTTAATTTATTTTATAATTATTATTTTTATTTTTAATTTATTTTATAATTATTATATTTTATTATTTTACGTTTTATATTGCATTTTTTATATTTATTTATATGTAATTTTTTATTTCTTTATATTTTTTTTATTTTTTATTTTTTTTATTTTTAGTTTTTTTTTATTTATCTTTTTTTATTTTTTTTTAATTTTTTTAATTTTTTTTTATTTTTTTAATTTTTTTTTATTTTTTATAATGTTTTATATGTATATTTTTTATTTTTATTTATTTTTTTATTGTGTTTACAATTTCTTGTATTTATGTTATTTATTATTTTTATTTAAATTTATTTATTTTATAATTATTTTTTTTTTTTAATTTATTAATTATTCTTTATTTTTAATTTATTTTGATTTACATATTTATTTTATTTATTTAATTTTTACATTATTTTTACCTTATTCTATTTATTTTTTTATTTTATGTTTTTATTTTATGTGTTTTTATTTAATTTTTTTGTCATTTTTTATTGTTTTTTTTTTGTATTCCTTATTTTTTTTTATTTATATTTGATATTTTTTTATTTAATTTTTTGTTTATTTCTTGAATTTTTATCCATATTTTTTTCAATATTTTTTATTTTTATTATTTCAAAATTTTTGTTGATTATCTTAATTTTTTTATTTTTCAAACTTATATTTGTTTTGTATTTATTTATTTATATAAATGTATATTTATTAATTTCTTGTTTTATTTATTTTTGATTGCAGTCGCACGCCTGGCTCTCGTCAGCCTTCGCCAGCTGAAGAAACGCTGCCACGCCCACCGGCACTACTCGATCCCACACAACATGGTGGCTTCCCAACACATCCTTTCAATCACATGCTCAATTCCATGGATCATCAAGGTGGACCGGGTACGCAAATGAACTCATATCCGCCACATCAAATGCAAATGGGTCAACTGCAACCGCCCGTAATGAACGGCGTTGGTGGCATGCAAATGGCACAGGTATGTGAAATAAGGACTTTTTATACATACGTACATACATATATTATGTGCTATATTCTAAATTATATGTTCTGTGTTATAGAGCCCCATGATGAACCATCAGGCGCAAGGACCAAATCAAATTGAATCTCCTGGAAATTTATTGCAGCAACAACCACCAAATTTTGATGTACAGGTAAGTGACTGCATAATTATACATTAAATATTGTAATATGCATGGCATTAAACCTTAGTACCTAAATTATTCCTTAGTAAATATGTATATAGGGTTTGCCGCTTAGCTCAATAGTTAATGCTCTACTGGGCAATCTGTTAATTTCTTAATCTAATAGCATACTAAGCAGTAAAAAGTTTGTCTTTTGTTTACCTCGGAGGCAATGCTGGGTACCGATCAGATGACTTATTGTATGATTTATGGTTGTTTTTACCTCAACGACTATAACGGGCCTCTTTATATTGACATAGTATAGCTTATGCGTTAACATACCACCCCCGTCACTTATCAACCTGTCGCATTTACGGTGTTTATTTGTTGCGAAGTCGGATTTATTAGCCACAAAATTGCTTGTATGCTTCTTTTTCAAAACATACATACATAAATGTACCTACATATATAAAGGTACATATCTCAAACAAATTCGATGGCCACATCTGCTTCGGTGTGTGTGTATGTGTATGCATGTTTATGGCATTAAGCATTAGCTTAGCAATGTTTTCTGCTTATTCTACTTTCTTTTTTTTTTATCATTTTTAATGACTTCCGGGCACTGCATTGTTGTGCCTTTTGCCAAATTTGAGCCTGCATTTTCTGCATAACTGCCCAAATTGCATTTATATCTTCTCCAACTGTCTACACTGCCTAGCTCCTTCTGCTCTTAGGTTTGTCTCGTACAAATTGAAAATCAATATTTTGCCTTGAATATCCATACATCACCCTTTAGTCTGCTGTTTTTCTGGTTCAAGCAGTTTTTGTGTGCGCCGGCTTCATTTCCATCCTGGCTGTGGAGTTTCTCTACAGCTTTTGCTTGCCATTTCTCGGCACTTTCTTTCGCTTTCCCAAATGTTGTGTGCATTTGACTTGCGATGCGATCTCGTTCGGTTGGCAAAGCGAAATCTTTCATGCCAATTTATCGAAGCAGCAAGCGTGAAAGTGTTTGGGCCTGCCAGCCAACAGTTATGCCATTGAACTCACATTGTGTAACCGTTTGTCGCCTGTTGGTATGCAACAGTTTGCCGCTTTCTTTCAGACACTCATAAATTTGGTGTAATA
Organism: Bactrocera correcta; assembly: GCA_027475135.1. Taxonomy (NCBI): domain Eukaryota; kingdom Metazoa; phylum Arthropoda; class Insecta; order Diptera; family Tephritidae; genus Bactrocera; species Bactrocera correcta. The sequence continues at coordinate 12,067,821 of CM050325.1, forward strand.
AATGTGGATGGTCGGCAGCGATTTGCTGTAGTCGGCAATAAAATGTGCTTTATTCGTGTGTGTATATGTATGAATATTACTGTATTAAGGTGGCTCTAAAGTTGGAAGAAAATTTTTGCAACAGATTTCTGAAAATTCAAGGCTTATGTGGGGGAGGGGTTTGTTGTATAGAACGAGAAACAGGTTCATCTATGCATATTCAAGTCAATTTTTTTAAGAAAAAACTAATTTTTTTTAAGAATTCTTAAAATTGTTTAAGAAAAAAAGTTTTTATGGATAAATCTTATATCATATATGAGAAGCGTCAGTCCAAAATCGCTGTCAATATATATTTAACAATTTTTTCGCCTGTAATATCAACTATTGTCGTGCAAAGTTTGAAAAATAGTTACTTAGAATTTTTAAGGACCACCTTAATGCCCACATATTTAATATAAAAGACAATTTTTGTTCGAAATAAACGTAACAAATGTTAAGCAGATTTTCTTCCCTTAATATTATACATTTTTGCAGATTGTAGATTGAAATATGCATCCATAGAAATGTGTAAGTTAAGAACATAAATTTAATAGATATTTTAATAAATTTTCTTTTGTGGAAACTGGTGATATCAGAATCTTAATACTGTACTACTATACTATATAAATTCGGTGATGTAGAATTAAACTGGAAAGCTCAATTTTAATAATGTATACTAAATCAGGGATACTTACGCCTTATCGCACTTACATAGCTCACTTTGACTGGTTGAAGCAGCAATATAGTTTTTGGTGTTGTTTTTATTATTGTTATTGTCGTTTAACTCCGGAGTTTTCGGCCAGGGACTGTCAACAGGGTAGCATTCCTCGATATTTTTCCCCACAATCTTTTTTGTCGTTATAACAACAACAACAGAAACAACTTTTTTTATTCAAGATATAATATGAAATCCAAAAACAAAAAAGAAAACATAATTAAAATACTATTTTCTGCTTAAAATTATCTTAAATCCATAAAAAATGTAAAAAAAAATAAAAAAAAAAATATAATAAAAAAAATAATAAAAATAATAATAAAAAAAAAAAAAATAAAAAAATAATAAAAAAAAAAATTAAAAAAAATTAAGATTGAATTTAAAAAAATAAGAATAAATTTAAAAAAATAAGAATAAATTTAAAAAAATAAGAATAAATTTAAAAAAATTAAGAATAAAAAAAATTAAAAAAAAATTAAAAAAAAAAAATATTAAAAATAAGTAAAAAATAATTAAAAAAAAAAATTTTTTTAAAATTAAAAAAAAAAAATTAAAAATTAAATTAACTAAATTATCTTAATTCCATAAAAAAATGTAAAAAAATAAAAAAAAAAATTAAAAAAAAAAAAAAAATAAATAAAATAAAAAAAATTAAAAAAAAAATAAGAATATATTAAAAAAAAAATTAAGAATAAATTAATAAAAATTAATAAAAAAATAATAATAAATTAATAAAAATTAATAAAAATTATAAAAAAAAAATTAATGACAAAAAAAAAAAAATTAAAAAAATTTTAATTAAAAAATTATCTCAAATCCAAAAACCCCAAAAAAATATTATCAAACATCTTACTGCTTCTATTATTATCTGGCCTAACTAAGAATATTGAGTGAAAATTTCCAGTCCATCGGTCTTGTCGTGTCAGAGAAATTTTTCTCACCGACTATGAAAATCTCCTTTCGAGAAAATGTGTTTTAAAGTTTCGAAAATTCTTAAATAGGTCTAGATAGTCTTTGACAATTATAAATTTGCAATTTATCATTCCCAAAAAAGTTTAGTTAAATAAACGAACAATTAACACATTTCTAAACCATTACACCATTGAAAAGCATACGTTTGTGGCTTCAATTGCTACTGACAGACGCTTTGTGCTCCAGCAAAAGAAAATTCAAGCGCCCATGAGCCTTAGTATGTACCTAAGAGTAAGCTACATGGTGATTAAGTGTGAACGGAAGTATATTAAAGCAGTGCTGACCACACCATACTGGCAGTATTTATATGCGAACAATGTTTATGTGTATGTTTTTATAGCCAAAAAACAGAGAGTGCACTACTCTACCGAAAAGTGTGAGATTCCAAACATTCCACAGCCATATGTACATATGTATGTACTTGTAGGTACAACTACACCCATATAAATTCTCACCCTCACATGTAAGCCTTGCAAACCAAAAGGTTTTAGGATTAGTTGGCAATTTAAGTTGAGTCTCTCTGGTTTGTTAAATGAAAATATGTGTACACTGCGGTCAGAGCAGTAAAAGTGAATGCAAGTAAGCATAAGTGCTCGAAAATATTTTTGCCGAAAATTCATACATATACATAAATATATTGGTGTGTATTTGTGTAAAATTACAGAATGCTTGCATGTGGCTTCTTATTTTGTAACCAAACACATTTAATTGGTTTGAAGAGAGTTAGTGTAGAATTATTAGTATGTATTTTTTACAAAACAAAAATCAGTTATGTAGAGGGTTGCGAAGTTTTTGATTAAATAATTTTGTATTAAAAATTAAATTTTAATTTTTTAATTCCGGTTTTGGGATTTAAAAAAATAAAAAATTTTGTAAATTAAAAAAAATATTTTAAATTTTATAAAACAATTTAAGTTTTATAACAAAAAAAAAAAAAATTTATGAAAAAAATAAAATTTTAATAAATAAAATATAAATTTAATAAATAAAATTTTATTTTTTTATAAAATTTAAATACAATACGTAAAAAAAAAAAATAAATTTTATGAAAAAATAAAATTTTATAAAAAAAAAAACTTTTTTATTTTAAGAAAAAAAAAGAATAAATTTTTTGAATTAAAAAAATTTAAAATCACAAAAAAAAAAAAAATTTATGAAAAAAATAAAATTTTATTTTTTTATAAAATTTAAATACAATACGTTAAAAAAAAAATAAATTTTATGAAAAAATAAAATATTATAAAAAAAAAAACTTTTTTATTTAAAGAAAAAAAAAGAATAAATTTTTTGAATTAAAAAAATTTAAAATCATAAAAGTAAAAAATTTAAATTTTATAGAAGAAATTTTTAAGTAAAAAAAATTAAATACAATAAATTTTTTAAATAAAAAAAAAATAAATACAATAAATTTTTTAAATTAAAAAAATTTAATTTCAGCAAAGTTTTTTAATTAAAAAAAATTAAATTTAAAACTATTAAACTATTATTTAAAATTATTAAAAGTAAAAGTTTAAAGTAAATTTGTTTTAATAAAAAATAATAAATAAAATTAAAAATATAAATAAAAAAAGTTTTATAAATAAATTTTTTAAATAAAAATAAAATAAAACAAAATAATGAATTAATTTATATAGAATAAGATTTTTAAAATAAAAAAATGTAAATAGATCAAATAATGTTTTAAAATTAAAATTTTTTTTTTTCATTTTTAGTTATTTGGGATTAAAAATTAAAGTAAATTTTTGAAATAAAAAAAAATAATAAATTTAAATAAAATACGTTTTTTAAATAAAAAAATATTTTAAATTTTATAGATACAGTTTTTAAATTATAAAATGAAATATTTGAATTAAAAAAATTAAATTGAATACATTTTTTAAATAAAAAAAAATTAATTTTATTAATAAATTAAATTAAATTTTGTAATAATATTACAAATAATAATTAATAATTTTGTAAATAAAATTTCAAATTTAATTTTTTTATTTAAAAAATGTATTCAATTTAATTTTTTTAATTCAAATATTTCATTTTATAATTTAAAAACTGTATCTATAAAATTTAAAATATTTTTTTATTTAAAAAACGTATTTTATTTAAATTTATTATTTTTTTTTATTTCAAAAATTTACTTTAATTTTTAATCCCAAATAACTAAAAATGAAAAAAAAAAATTTTAATTTTAAAACATTATTTGATCTATTTACATTTTTTTATTTTAAAAATCTTATTCTATATAAATTAATTCATTATTTTGTTTTATTTTATTTTTATTTAAAAAATTTATTTATAAAACTTTTTTTATTTATATTTTTAATTTTATTTATTATTTTTTATTAAAACAAATTTACTTTAAACTTTTACTTTTAATAATTTTAAATAATAGTTTAATAGTTTTAAATTTAATTTTTTTTAATTAAAAAACTTTGCTGAAATTAAATTTTTTTAATTTAAAAAATTTATTGTATTTATTTTTTTTTTATTTAAAAAATTTATTGTATTTAATTTTTTTTACTTAAAAATTTCTTCTATAAAATTTAAATTTTTTACTTTTATGATTTTAAATTTTTTTAATTCAAAAAATTTATTCTTTTTTTTTCTTTAAATAAAAAAGTTTTTTTTTTTTATAATATTTTATTTTTTCATAAAATTTATTTTTTTTTTAACGTATTGTATTTAAATTTTATAAAAAAATAAAATTTTATTTTTTTCATAAATTTTTTTTTTTTTTGTGATTTTAAATTTTTTTAATTCAAAAAATTTATTCTTTTTTTTTCTTAAAATAAAAAAGTTTTTTTTTTTATAAAATTTTATTTTTTCATAAAATTTATTTTTTTTTTTTACGTATTGTATTTAAATTTTATAAAAAAATAAAATTTTATTTATTAAATTTATATTTTATTTATTAAAATTTTATTTTTTTCATAAATTTTTTTTTTTTTTTTGTTATAAAACTTAAATTGTTTTATAAAATTTAAAATATTTTTTTTAATTTACAAAATTTTTTATTTTTTTAAATCCCAAAACCGGAATTAAAAAATTAAAATTTAATTTTTAATACAAAATTATTTAATCAAAAACTTCGCAACCCTCTACATAACTGATTTTTGTTTTGTAAAAAATACATACTAATAATTCTACACTAACTCTCTTCAAACCAATTAAATGTGTTTGGTTACAAAATAAGAAGCCACATGCAAGCATTCTGTAATTTTACACAAATACACACCAATATATTTATGTATATGTATGAATTTTCGGCAAAAATATTTTCGAGCACTTATGCTTACTTGCATTCACTTTTACTGCTCTGACCGCAGTGTACACATATTTTCATTTAACAAACCAGAGAGACTCAACTTAAATTGCCAACTAATCCTAAAACCTTTTGGTTTGCAAGGCTTACATGTGAGGGTGAGAATTTATATGGGTGTAGTTGTACCTACAAGTACATACATATGTACATATGGCTGTGGAATGTTTGGAATCTCACACTTTTCGGTAGAGTAGTGCACTCTCTGTTTTTTGGCTATAAAAACATACACATAAACATTGTTCGCATATAAATACTGCCAGTATGGTGTGGTCAGCACTGCTTTAATATACTTCCGTTCACACTTAATCACCATGTAGCTTACTCTTAGGTACATACTAAGGCTCATGGGCGCTTGAATTTTCTTTTGCTGGAGCACAAAGCGTCTGTCAGTAGCAATTGAAGCCACAAACGTATGCTTTTCAATGGTGTAATGGTTTAGAAATGTGTTAATTGTTCGTTTATTTAACTAAACTTTTTTGGGAATGATAAATTGCAAATTTATAATTGTCAAAGACTATCTAGACCTATTTAAGAATTTTCGAAACTTTAAAACACATTTTCTCGAAAGGAGATTTTCATAGTCGGTGAGAAAAATTTCTCTGACACGACAAGACCGATGGACTGGAAATTTTCACTCAATATTCTTAGTTAGGCCAGATAATAATAGAAGCAGTAAGATGTTTGATAATATTTTTTTGGGGTTTTTGGATTTGAGATAATTTTTTAATTAAAATTTTTTTAATTTTTTTTTTTTTGTCATTAATTTTTTTTTTATAATTTTTATTAATTTTTATTAATTTATTATTATTTTTTTATTAATTTTTATTAATTTATTCTTAATTTTTTTTTTAATATATTCTTATTTTTTTTTTAATTTTTTTTATTTTATTTATTTTTTTTTTTTTTTGAATTTTTTTTTTTATTTTTTTACATTTTTTTATGGAATTAAGATAATTTAGTTAATTTAATTTTTAATTTTTTTTTTTTAATTTTAAAAAAATTTTTTTTTTTAATTATTTTTTACTTATTTTTAATATTTTTTTTTTTTAATTTTTTTTTAATTTTTTTTATTCTTAATTTTTTTAAATTTATTCTTATTTTTTTAAATTTATTCTTATTTTTTTAAATTTATTCTTATTTTTTTAAATTCAATCTTAATTTTTTTTAATTTTTTTTTTTATTATTTTTTTATTTTTTTTTTTTTTATTATTATTTTTATTATTTTTTTTATTATATTTTTTTTTTTATTTTTTTTTACATTTTTTATGGATTTAAGATAATTTTAAGCAGAAAATAGTATTTTAATTATGTTTTCTTTTTTGTTTTTGGATTTCATATTATATCTTGAATAAAAAAAGTTGTTTCTGTTGTTGTTGTTATAACGACAAAAAAGATTGTGGGGAAAAATATCGAGGAATGCTACCCTGTTGACAGTCCCTGGCCGAAAACTCCGGAGTTAAACGACAATAACAATAATAAAAACAACACCAAAAACTATATTGCTGCTTCAACCAGTCAAAGTGAGCTATGTAAGTGCGATAAGGCGTAAGTATCCCTGATTTAGTATACATTATTAAAATTGAGCTTTCCAGTTTAATTCTACATCACCGAATTTATATAGTATAGTAGTACAGTATTAAGATTCTGATATCACCAGTTTCCACAAAAGAAAATTTATTAAAATATCTATTAAATTTATGTTCTTAACTTACACATTTCTATGGATGCATATTTCAATCTACAATCTGCAAAAATTTATAATATTAAGGAAAGAAAATCTGCTGAACATTTGCTACGTTTATTTCGTACAAAAATTGTCTTTTATATTAAATATATGGTCATATATATAAATTTTTTAAATAAAAAAAAAATAAATACAATAAATTTTTTAAATTAAAAAAATTTAATTTCAGCAAAGTTTTTTAATTAAAAAAAATTAAATTTAAAACTATTAAACTATTATTTAAAATTATTAAAAGTAAAAGTTTAAAGTAAATTTGTTTTAATAAAAAATAATAAATAAAATTAAAAATATAAATAAAAAAAGTTTTATAAATAAATTTTTTAAATAAAAATAAAATAAAACAAAATAATGAATTAATTTATATAGAATAAGATTTTTAAAATAAAAAAATGTAAATAGATCAAATAATGTTTTAAAATTAAAATTTTTTTTTTTCATTTTTAGTTATTTGGGATTAAAAATTAAAGTAAATTTTTGAAATAAAAAAAAATAATAAATTTAAATAAAATACGTTTTTTAAATAAAAAAATATTTTAAATTTTATAGATACAGTTTTTAAATTATAAAATGAAATATTTGAATTAAAAAAATTAAATTGAATACATTTTTTAAATAAAAAAAAATTAATTTTATTAATAAATTAAATTAAATTTTGTAATAATATTACAAATAATAATTAATAATTTTGTAAATAAAATTTCAAATTTAATTTTTTTATTTAAAAAATGTATTTTAAAATTTAAAATATTTGTTTTTATTAAAAAAAATGTATTTAAATTTATTATTTTTTCAAATTTATAAAATTTAATTTTAATTTAAAAATATTTACTTTAAATTTTATAAATTTTAATTTTTTTTAAATCCCACTTCTAACAGTCAGTTTTTCGGTTGCATGCCTTTCTCGAATTTGTCTCGAAGTTTTTGAGCAGTTGAGTAATAAATATGTGTTACGCTGCAAATTATAATATTTCGATATTTACTTGCCGTGGGAAATTTACACCTTTCATACACATATCTATGCATATCCTCCATTTACCTTTGCTTATATTAACATTTCAGGCATATACATACTTCATAACTGTATTGGGCTTTGTTAGCCTTTTCATAAATAAAATACATTCCCACACTCTTTAATTTTTTTATTCTTCTTATTTTCATATTGTAATACTATTTAGTAGGCGTTTGGATGTATGAACATTAGAGCGGGTCGATTTTTAATTTTTACTACAAAATCGCATATGCCAGAAATAATCTACGGATCGTTCTGAGCAACTTTTCCTAAGGGTCTAAAACCAGTTGTGAGCCAGTAATTTTCTGGATGAAGTAAAAAAAATCTGAATTATCGGTTGTATGGGAGCTATGTGTTATAGTTGTCTGATCTGTGATCTGACCGATTCCGAAAAATGATAAATAGAATAGCAAAATGCGTTTACGTTTTAAATTTCATTCGGATATCTCAAAAAATAGCGAACAAATTTTTATGATCCCTCAAAAGCTTCGTCTTAAAATTTGCTGTCTCGAAACCGTCGTCTCTTAGGTGAAATTGTGCAGAATGTTGCGTAGAATATTTTAAACATACGCGAATTTTCGTTTTTTTAGCTCCCTTTAAATCGACCCGCTCTAATGTACATGTCTGTATGTACAAAATTTTCCGCGTTTGATTTTTTTTACTTGCTTTCCTTATGAAGAAATATTTCAAGGATGCTTGCATATATGTATGTATACTTTTATTGTACAAAGTGTTCCTAGCAGTAAGTCTCGTACTTGTTTTTGAACGTGATTTTCAAGGACACTACATACATATTTATATATTTGCATACAAGATAAAGTTCTCAAAGCCATTTGTGCTGTGTTACATATGCGCTTCAAATGCCATTCATGTGCCAGGCGATTTTCAATAATATTGGGCTCTTATTATCCATGAACAACAAAGGGGTTGTGATATAACTCGAAGATAAGAATGCATAGTTTAACCATACAAAATGGTCGGTTATTTAAAAGCGTAGCTTAGCAGATTGCCATTTGATATTACTGCACGCGAATCAAAATTTTTTATATTGCTGGAATTGTAAAGGGAACAAGGTGATGTGAATATGAAAACTTAAATCTGAACTTATTTCCGTTTGTAAATTCTCCAACACAGTTGTTTCCGAAGCTATTTGTTTTGCAAACAGCTCACGCTGGCTGGAAATCAAATGTCGAAGCGAAATTCGGATTATTTGATATAAGCATTCCATGTTAACTGCTTAAAGTCTATTTAAGGTCTAGTAAATAGAGATTTATTATATTTCCAATAGATGGCTTGAGTAAGCTATAAATCGAGTTGTATAAAGAAATCTACTAACTCACTTTTTGCAAATAGTAACGGTACATTTTGAAATTACCTGCCAAAAAGTAAAAAAATTATCATCGATCAAAACGACTAGGAAAAAACTGAAAATTGTATTTCAGGGAGACATTTTTTTTGAATCTCAAAGACCTGTGTATTTCATGACGATCGGTTGAGTAGTTCTCGAGAAATTTTTCCAATCGACTTCAAAAACACAGTTTCGAGAACAACGCGTTTAAAGACGGCGAACTTAGCCTAGCTAGCCTCGAACGCACAAGTTCTCAAGGCTGTATCTCCGAAACTATTACTCGGATAATCTTGAAAATTTGGAACAATATTCTAGAAATGTTATAGAAATAAATAAGATATTAAAAAAAATCGATTTTTAATCGTAAACCTATGTAACCTTTTAATGTTTAAACTTTATCAGCTGATTGCTGCTTTAGCATTGCACACAACCAAATTTACAGCATTGACAACATCCGACAGAGTTAAACAAAGCCATTTTTTTAGCCTGGACAACAACCGAAAGAGTTGCATTCCAGTTTCAGCTCGATTTTAATTCGATGAATATAAATTTAGTAAAATAAGAATCTGAATTGTTCAATTAATTTCTGTGCGGAAAGGCTATCAAGGCAAAATTATGGGCACAAATTTTCAGGATTTTTTCATCATAAAAAAAAAACGTTTTTTTTTAAACAAAAAAAAAAAAAAAACAAATTTTCATGTCCGCAAAAAAAATAAAAAAAAAAAAAATTTAAATGAAACATCCTAATATGTATATGAAGAATATTGATAGCTAATTATATTAGTTGATCCGTTATAATGCCCTCAGCCATGCATACATGGTATTTTGCAAACAAATAAATTTCAGAAAAAATTAGTTACCTAGTTTGCAACTGAACTGAACGCATTATTGCCACACAGCTTATTAAATTGAAATGCAATGATTACTTTAATTATAAGTTTCGCGCACAGCCAAGTCCAAATATACATATGTATGTACATATAAATGTATGTCTTCATAAAAAACACCACACTCACACCATTCACCGAAGCATGGTGTCCGCCGTTCAATTGCAAGCGGTTGCGCATATCCAATAGTTTTTACATTAACACTAAAAAACAATGCAACAACAATTGCAAGCGTTTTAGAAAAAATGCATCGGAAAAAAATGATTGACATAAAAACTTTATCGTAACACAAAATCCAGTGAACGTTGCTGTTTTTCCATTGTTGTTGTGCGTTACAACTGCACCGAGTTGCGCATTGCTTTTTGCGGATTTTATTTTTAGTCAAGTGCAACAACGGTACTTGTGCCGCCACAGTTAACAACAATAAATGGATTTTTATGATTTTTGCTTAACAGAGCATAAATTTGCTAATAAAAACATTAATGAATAAAATTGCCAAATGGAAGTGGGTTCAAAAAAAAAATCAGGAATTAACTCTTATTAGCAGGTATTGCATTACACTTTCAAATTTATGTATAAGCAGATTAACACTTTTATTACGCAAATCTGCCTGGAACAATAATCATATTTACATTGTGTCACGTGTTTTTTTGAATCGCAAAGTATTATACTGGCGCCCTTTTGTACTATAATAACGCTCAACCAAATCTACTCACCTACTTCTTGTTTTATAGAATATTTTTTTTCTTTTAATATTTAAGAATTATTCCTCATTACTACTGAGCCGGTCAATTCAAAAGTCCCCGGCCTGCCGTAGTAAAACAGATTATTTTTAGATAAAATTCGTTTTTTTTTTTATTTATCATAATTCCTTTCAAGGTTTATATGTACACTGCTTATAGCAACCCGCCAACTGTTCGATACCATTTTTGCAGTCCTTTGCTTCAAAATAGACTCCAGTTTCGGCGATTACCTTTTCATTCGATGAAAATTTCTTTACAGTGAACATTCTTTTGAGTTCTGAGAACAGCAAATAGTCGCTGGAGGCTAGATATGGAAAATACGGTGGATCATAAAAAAAATCGAAATAATATTTTGTATTTCTTGCGATTCACTACATCATATTATAAATGTAATATCGTAAGATTTCAAGCTTCCGCTTTAAGATGTAACCAATATATAACCATTTTATAACCAAAACTCCAATTTTGTTCAATGTGTGTGTGCATGGTAACCAATATATAACCAAAGCTCAAACTTTGTTTCAATATGAGTGTATGATAACCAATATATAACCATTTTATAATGAAAATATGAGTATATAATAACCAATATATAACCATTTTATAACCAAAACACAAATTTTGGTTCAATATGAGTGATTTCTCTTACATCGTTTTTTCTTCGCTTGTAAACCTTTGAAAAGTTATGTTAAGTATTTTACATTTTGGGTGAAAAATATTTGATTTTTTGAATCACTTGTTGCTTTGAAAAAATAGGTTGTGTTTGTGTTGCTCATACGATATGGTGTACTGATGAATATAGTACATTTGATGTGTAACTTTAACAGCATATATCTTTTAAAGGCATGTGTCTATGGGAAAAACAACAACACGCTTTGGTAAACGCTACATTGTGTATAAGAATATCCTGTTTCCAAAGTTGTAAGTCTTTTTGCTTTAGAGATAAAAAATTATTGCAAGCGATAAAAAAATCGCATGTAAAGTAAAAGAGAAATTCAAATATATTAGGCACGATTTAGATTACAAATAAAGAATTTGATTACTTTGCATAAAAAACAAAATCCACTTGTACAATAACGAACACCTTAATGTACATATATTATATACATACTATATATAAAGACTAGTTGGTAACTGCACTTGTTAATTTGCAGTTTCCCGACGAGAAGCATTCATTTTGCATTATCTCAAAAGTATTTTAATTTGTATTTACTTTGAATCGGGTTAAGCAGAGTGCAAAGTTTCAGCCGCCAACCAACAGCCGCCTTTGGCTTCAAGCTGCCAGCTTCCCGCTGCTGCTAGGTGAAGAGCTACCTGTCAGCCTGCCAGCGGCACTAATAATTGCTTCATTAAAAAGTTTTTGGTGCAGAAATTTGTATGTAAATAAACAAAAGAAAATAGATAAATCGTAGCCGAAAAGTAGCAGGCGAGTTGCTACTCGCAGTACTTGAGGAAATGTCGCGAAAAGTGTAGCGCGGGGAGCGAAATGAATCAGCTGGTGTCGCATACAATTAAATTGAAATTAATTAAAATTATTTTAACGGCTGTGACTTGGGCATAATGAAAGCCTGCAAATGACAGGCAGATAGTTGATAGTTTAGTTCGGTTAATTTTCCTTTGAATACAAATATATTTTTCTGTATATACATATGTATGTATGTACATACAGACTATATTTGCCGCTTTTCCGGCATAAAACTGGTAAAAGCAATTCATTGCACGGCAACGCGTTCTTTAACAAAATTTAAATAATATGTAGCTATAAAATAAAATGCAGCAAGCGAATAAAACTAAATATCCGTTTTAATTTTGTTGACCAACAAAATGTTTGAGTGTCAAAATGACCCTTCAATATTGAAACTTTCGCTGACACCCAACTATCAACCTGACCATATACTCATATCTTTGTACTTTACTACAGAACATTTCGTGCAGCCACAATTTATTAGCTTTACTGCCAGTGCAACTCCTGTTGGAAATGCTTGCAATAAATAGAGAAATTGAAAATTAAATTTATAATAAAAGTTAATGATAAAAAAAAAAATAAAATAATAAAAAACATATTAAAAAATTAATTAAGATAAAGTAAAGAAATTAAAAAAAAGAAAATATAAAAACTTAAAATATTATATATTTAATTAAAATAAAAAATTAAAAAATTTAAAATTAAAAATTAAAAAAAAAAATTGTAGAATAATTTAATTAAGAAAAAAAAAAAAATATTGAAAAAATTAAGAAAATAAAATATTGAAAAAATTAAGAAGATAAAATATAAAAAAATTAAGAAGATAAAATATAAAAAAATTAAGAAAATAAAATATAAAAAAATTAAGAAAATAAAATATAAAAAATTAAGAAAATACAATATAAAAAAAAAATTAAGAAGATAAAGTATAAAAAATTAAAAAAATATAAAAATTATAAAAAATAACAAAAAAATAAAAAATAACAAAAAAATAAAAAAAAATTTTAAATAATTTAATTAAGAAAAAAATATTGAGAAAATTAAGAAGATAAAATATAAAAAATTAGAAAGATAAAATATAAAAAATTGGAAAGATAAAATATAAAAAAATTAAGAATATAAAATGTAAAAAAAATTTAGAAAATAAAATGTAAAAAAATTTAGAAAATAAAATATAAAAAAAATTAAGAAAATAAAATACAAAAAATTAAGAAAATGAAATATAAAAAAAAATTAAGAAGATAAAGCATAAACAATTAAAAAATAAATATTAAAAAAATTAAAAAAAAATTAAAAAATAAATATTAAAAAAAAAAATTAAAAAAAATATTAAAAAAATATTAAAAAAAAATATGTAAAAAAAATTAAAAAAAAATTTAAAAAAAAAAATTAAAAAAAAAAAATTAAAAAAAAAATTAAAAAAAAAAACTAAAAATAAATAAAAAAAATTAAATAAAAAAATAAAAAACGTTATGTTAATAAAGTATGATACGAAAATAAATAATACTTGATAATAAAGTAAAAAAAAGTAATAATAAAAAAAAAAAAACAAAATAGATTAAAAAAAAAAACATTAAAAAATGAAAATAAAAAACGTTGATATCGAAGGTAAGTTTTTCATTGAATTACTTGATTTGATAAAATAATACAATAAAAAAATAATAATAATAAAATAAAATAAATGAAAGAGTAAAAGAAAAAACACATAACAGATAAAATAAAATAAAATTAATAAAAAATAAAAAACGTTGACATCGAAGCTATGATGCGAAAATTAAAATGTTTTCCAAAGAATTACTTGATTTTGACCGTTCATTTTATATGAAATATTTTTCAAAATTAAAGATGTGTTTGGAGTTTGTAGCCCTACTTTGTATAATAAATCATGTCAAATTTGGTGAAGATATCTCGTAAATAAACAAGAACTTGAATTGGATCGTTCAGTTTGTATGGCAGCTATATGCTATATAGTAGTCCGATATCGACGATTGCGACCAATGAGCAGTTTCTTAGTGAGAAAAGGACGTGAGCAAAATTTCAGATCCAAATCTCAAAAACTGAGGAACTAACTACTAATCTAATTTTAGCATTGAATGTTGCGAAATTGATACTCTCATTTCAGCCTAACGTAGTCGCTGTAAAATTTAAATTTTGCAAAATTTGAAATAAATTTCATAATGATCATGCTTTTCCTACCGCGCAGGTATTCACCTATACCTTAATGCGTGCGTATGTGTTGGCGAGTGCTATTTCATGTCCGTTTGTTCAGCGCTAAATGTAGCGAAAACAACACCATTTTAGCGCACAGATTTGTTTCATTTTAGAGACAAACTTTGACTTTTATTTTTAATATATAAAAGTAGTGTTTCGGTTTGCGTGTCACATGCAAATTTTTTTTATTAAAATTGCGCTACAATGCTATGAAGTGACGTGGAAAGTTGGTTGAGTTAGGTTGGGTTGGGTTGTTGGGGCGTGTCAGTGTAAGAGATAGCAACGATTTAAATTCTAGTTTGTTGGAAAGCACAGCTAACATTATAGAAATTATATATTTTTACTTTTTACTATGTGTCGTGTATATGACCTGGAGCGCTTTCGACTATAGTTGCTTAATGATGAGTGTGTGCAGAGTGAAAACGGTAATACGATTCATATGAAATCACTATTTACAAAGCAAAGAGAAAAATTTCATTGGAATATGTTTGTGTTTTTGTGGAAATTTGTGTATAAGTACTTTGAAACTCTTATACAATATAAGTACTTAGTACCTGATATGCATGCGATTTTAAAGAGTGTGAAATTAATAAAAAAAAATTTATTTTTATTTTTTGCATATTTCGTTAGTTTATACCTTAAAAAATACTGTGCTAAAATTTTAAATCGTTAACTCAAATAGTTTTTGTTTTATAGGCTTGTAAAGTTTAGTCGCTCAGTTTAATCAGCTCCAACAGCTTATCGTTTAACGCGTTTTGCTCGAAGCAGCATTCTCCGAATTCGCTGCAGTTATTACTCGGTGAGAAAGGAGTTCATCGCTATCAAATTTTTCTGCATTTTCCGCATATAGTTTTCCCTTCAATGATGTATCCGTTTTTTGATCTGGTCAAAAGTCAAATTTGACAGGCGAAAACAATCAAAATCTTAGGTAAAATTGAACTGTTTTTCTGTAAATTTTTTTATTTTTTTTTGAGCGTAGCTCATTCTACGAACAATATCTTTTTTGTTTCAGTCTGAAACAGTTTGTCAGATAATATTAGTCTAACATGAAAATTTCAAAAGCAATCTAATATGCGCACCAACCTCACTCAAACTGCATTCCTATAACTGTCGGTTTCTATTTCTTACATTGCTCCCTGAATAACGCCATAGTTGGCTGGATGCATACCGTGTTGCTTTGTTCACCGAATGCGTCCATTAATCGCAGCAACACATAGTTTCTAGTCTACTGATTGCAGGCAACTAAAAAGTGGCTTGTCTTTAAAAGAAAACGCGCATAAACGTATGCTAATTCGTAACTAATCCTGAGAACCCTTAGCCGCTAATAATACTAACAAAACAGGCCCTCCTGCCTGCTGTGTAACAGTACTGAGTGGTGGCATAAGTTTGGTAAACAAATGCCAGTCATTAGGCGTACATTCCGCTTGCCTTATGCTTTTTACGCATTCGCACTCAAATTTTTTTTCCCAGAATGTTGAATAAAGCGCAAGGCGCAAGCCTTATCCACCTGCTTTTGGTTACGCTGCACCAAGTGGGTCAACACTAGCTTATCAAATATTGGTGGCTTTGCTTTTTATAGATCCCCATTTGTATATGCTTGTGTACAATGGCGTCATTTGGGCTTTTACGCCTAGCTGCCTTTCGCTTGCGCCCATTGTCCTTGTGCGTTCATCTTCTTTTTGTTGTCGCTGCCAACTGGTATTCGTGTTGTTGTCATCGTTAGCGTAGTCATTATGTTGTTATTTGACTTGAATGTGACAAGTGACATATTCGCGATAATTCTTTAGCTCCACTAATGTCTGTGCGGTTTGTCTTCAAAAAGCGGTTGGGCCTTTCACTGAATGTGACACTTGCTGTTGAAAAGGAATATAGCATTTATAAGGAAATGCTTATTCTGCATTAAACTTTTCTTTGTATTTTTTCTCATATTATGCGCTTTGTTTTCTTCGCTAAAATGGTATTCATTTTTTTTTCATTTTGCCTAATAAGTCTTTTATAGTTTGTATGTTGAAGAATCTGTTTGCCTCTGGCGTTGCTATTACTCACTTTTCAATCACAAGTTCCAAGCTTCCCCCGTTCTCACTATGTGTGGCTTTCAATCCGGTATGCTGGCTGAAAAAGACGCATTACCCAGCTTTTGTTTTAATTTTTGATTATTCTGCGCAATTTTTAATTAGCGAAATCGCTGTTGAATTAATATGACGAAGATGGCATAATGAAATCTCAAAAGTGTAAAGGTTGATCCATTTTTAGGTTACCTTCTATTTTAAAGAAAAAACACAGACACTTCTTTTGTTGTTTTTTAACATTCGAAAGAACTTTTTTATTTGGTTTTTGAAGATTATCTCTTTCAACGGCCCAAAACATATAATTATCTGCCCACCGAAGTCTTCTCTCAATAAATCTATTTATTGGTGCGACTTGTGGGAAGTGGTGCTATCTTGATGAAGTTCAGGCGTCAAATAGTCGGTTATAATGCTAGATAACGGTCTCATTTTTGAGGAAATATAGACCGATGATTCCACCGGCGCACAAACTACATCAAAGTGTTGTTTTGTCTGGATGAAATAGCGGCTCTTTAGATTTCTCTTCATCCCAAATGCGACAAGTTTGCTTGTTTAGATACCTATTGAGCCAGAAATGCTTCTCATTGCTGAAAATTTTTTTCTCGAAAACGTCTAATCTTTCATTAAATTTGCAACTCTCTGGCATTTCCATTTTGCACTTATAAAATAATATAATTTAAAAAATAGTGTAGTAAAGTTTAACAAGTTCTTATCGATAAAAAGCTTCACACCTAACACACATTTTTATGGGGATAAATGTACTCGTAGAAAAATATAAAGTGTGAATTTTATCTGTGCTGGATTACGCACTTCGAACACTTATGTACTATGCAAGTATGTAAGTGTGATTGCAAATAAAGTGTGATTTTTATTATATTGGATGCGCTTTAATAATGCGCTGAGCGTGTAATTCAGAAGACTCACACATGAAATGGGTTAGAGATTAGTAGGAGCTGGAGTTGGCTACCACCTTTTGGCAACGTAGAGTTGTCATGTAAACAGATAAGGGTTATTTTGTAAGGCAACTACGCAATCTTTGAACAAATTGTCCAGATCGGAGGAAAATAGCATACATCTGCCATACAAGTCGAACGATCGGTATAAAGTGCTTGTATGAAAAGCTTTTTAATTCTAAGAGATATCTTCAAAAAATTTGACATGGGATATTTTCTAAAGCAACTATGTAACCTCTGAAGAAATTGTTAAGATCGGATCACTATAGCATATAGCTGTCATACAAACTGAACGATCGGTATAGAGTGCTTATACAGAAAGCTTCTTTATTTGAAGAGATATTGGAAAGAAATTTGGCATGAAGTATTGTCTTGAGCAATGGTGCAATCTCCGCGAAAATTGTTCTAATCAGACCACTATAGCATTTAGCTGTCATACAAACTGAACGATCGGTATGAAGTTGTTATATGGAAAGTTTTTTTTATTTGAAGAGATATTTTCAAGAAATTTAGTACCGGTTATTTTCTAAAGCCACAAAGCAATCTCCGAAGAATTTATTCAGATCGGACCACTATAGCACATAGCTGTCATACAAACTGAGAATTCAAAATCAAGTTATTGTAGGGAATCTTTAGTATTTGTAAAGGATATTATTCGGTGCAACCGATATTAACGTTTTTCTTGTTCTTTTGCACCAAGCAAGCAGAGACTTCATTGCGAATCGCTTGCCGCTGCACAGTCTCCATTTTTATGTTTTTATATTTGCCGTTTCGCCGACTTGATCCTGATTTTCTTTTGATATTCTTGCTGGCTTATAGTCAGAACGTGTTTGTGGTCAAATGCTTGAGTAGCGGCGTTTAGTATTCTTACCCACTCTGCAGCCACACTTAATTTCAAAATTGAGTGAAAACTTTATCCAGCCACTTGCCAAGCACAAAGTTTCAATAACTTCGCCGTGTTATGACCGCACACATATGATGATTGTCTGGGTACATATATATATATGAGCTGTTAGTTTTCGTTTTTTCTTTCACTAGTAAATTTCATTGCTAGTTATTATTAACCAACTCGTACAATGCTCGGCTTGCTTGGTTTCGGGCGATGAAAGTTTAAGTTGTTGGGAAAAGTCAAAGTTTGGCGTGTTGAAAGCTGTGTTGTTGAGAAGCAAAGTTTCTCCAAGTGTTTTGAATTTTATTTTATTTTGAATAGTTTGAAATATATACTCGTCAAATTTTCGCATAATATATACAATATGTATAGCACACTCATGACATAACGGCTTCCTGGCGCTCAACACTTTGCTGGAGATGCTAGAGGATGTAGACATTTTATTAGTATTGCTTGCTAAATAGATTACAACCTTTATTGCTGCAACCAATGTTATAGATATGTCGATATATATAAAAGGCTCTATATTTCAGCAATATGTCAGTAATGTCAATTATATACATATATTTTACACCAACAACTCTCGCCTCTACGCTCTGCAATGCCAACTGCCGCAAGTCCTGATTGCGCCACTTCATCACCAGTAATCCTCAATAGGCGGCTCTGGCAGGCAACGTGTTATTATTGCTTTTCTTGGCATTTCAGCCTCTTTATTTCACTTTTTCTACCAATTTTTTTCGCACAATATATTTTTTTGCATGCCTTAATGCGCTTCTCCACATTGGCTCGAATGATATTGGCTCTCCTTAATGACGTTATAGCGGCATACAGGGTGACGGCAAGCTACTTAATTGCATTACCAAACTATTAGTTGGCGATAAAAGCTTTTTGAAATTGCCAAAAGGAAGCTAATGGATTTTTTCTTTAACTTATCCCATATATGTATATTGTATTTTTTCGTAGGTATAGCGCTAATAGAATGCCGTTAACTTTGTATGCCAGTTGACGGCGTGAAGAATTATGTATGCTTTTAGGCGTGATAAGTGACGTGCATGTGGACACTACGAATCACGACAGCTTCGATGGGTATGAAATAGCAGGGAAGATTGTAACGCAGCATGAGAGTGAAATTCAGCATTCATTCGATATTAATTTATACTGTTTGCTGACATATTCTTTACACAGCCTCTACATTCTTGTCTGAAATTTTGTGTTAATATTTTTTATATAAATTTTTCATTAAATTTTGTTTTAATATTTTTTTTTTATTTTTAAATGAAAATTTATGAAGTAAATTTTTTTTTATTTTTAATTAAATTTTTGCGAATTGAACAATTTTTTATACAACTGTTTTTTTTTTGTAATTATACTTTTTTATTTTTATTAATTTATTATTTTTGTTTTAATTTACTTATTTTTTTTTAAATTTTTTTATTTACTTATTTTTTAATTATTTTTATTTATTTTTTTTTTAATTTTTTTTATTTATTTTAATTTTATTAATTTTTAAATTTTTTTTTATTTTTTCTTTTTAAATTTTTTTGTATTTATTTTAATTTTATTAATTTTTAAATTAATTTAATTTTTTTTAATTTTAATTTTAGTTTTAATTTTTCTTAAGTTTAATTTTTTTAAATTTTAATTTTTTGTTTTTTAGTTATAATTTTTTTCTTCACTTTAATTTTTTTTTTCAAATTTTTGTGATTTACTTTTTAAATTAATTATTTTTATTTTTATGTTTTTGCCAAACTTGTATGATTATAATTTTTTTTTAATTTTAAGCTTTAATTTTTTTCAAATTTTTGTGATTTAAATTTTTTTATTTTTATTACAATTTTTGTTAATATTATATTTGTTTTAATTTAATTTTTTGGTTTAATTTATCAATATTTTGTGTGATTAAAATTTTTCCACTTCCAGTTTGGATCAAAATTTTCGTTTGTTAAAGAAAATTTTGTGATTAAAAATTTATTTTTTTTTATTTCATATGGAAAGTAAAATTTTTGTTTTAATATTTTTTAATTCTAATTTTTAATTAAAATTTTGTCATAATTTTTGTGATGCATATTTTTAGTTTATGCTATTTTTTTTTATGTAATTTTAATAATTACTTTTTTATTTTATATTTTTAATTAAATTTAAAGTTTTAATTTTGCTTATCCATGTTTGTGATTTAATTTGTTTTTTAATTTTAATTTACTGTTTGATTTTATTTTTATAGCTTACCAGTTTTTTAGATTTACCAAAAATTAGTAAATTTATTTATGATAATTTATTTTTTAATTTTCAGTTTTAATTTTTCAAATTTTTGTGATTTTTAGTTTTTTAATAAAATTTTAATTTTTAATACATTATTTGCAACTCCACAATATTAATTCTTCGCCGTTTTTATATTTTAACTTTGTTTGAGTTATTTTAAATTTTAATTTTTTGATCATTTTTTAAAACTATTATTTTTTTTTAATTTTGATTAAATTTTTGTAATTGCTTTTTTTTAGTTTTAAGTTTTAAGTTTTTTCAATTTGTTTTTAATGTTTTTAAATTAAATTTTTGTTTTTTTTTTTTAATTATTATAAATTTAAATTTTATTTTTAATTTTTATTTTTTTAGTTAAAATGTTTTTTTTTTTAATTGAAAAACTTTATTTTATTTTTTTTTTTTAAGCAAACATGTTTTTTTTTAATTTTTCTGTCCGTGTTTTCTAATTATACTTTAATTTTTATTTAATTTATTTTTTAATTTTTATATTTTTCCAAGTTTTGTTGTAAATTTTTTTTTCAATTTACATTTTTAGTTTCGATAATTTCTGTGTTTGTTGCTAATTTCTCAATCAGCTATTTTAATTATTTTAATTAAGATTTTCTTCACTACAAAAAAAAAAAATAACTATGAATGTATTATTTGCAACTCTGTATACCACGCCATTCATAATTACCTTTGGCTGCTGTCCGAAACGCATATTATCGCGAATGAATTACGGAAATAGAATAGAAAGACACAAACACGGAAATTTTAATTCGCTGGCCCAGGTCCCCTCACATCTAATGTGGCATGTTATTTGCGTTAATTAGTCATATTTCGGACATGCAATAGACCATTGAAGCTTATAATCTGCCCGTCAACCAAAATTTTACACATGCCTTGTAATAAATAAATACCTGCACACGCCGGTGCAGCCGTGCTTTTCGGTTTTAACAGCGGCAAATTCATAAAATGGTCACAGTCAATAGCTGAGTGCCGCGTGTGTATCTGCAACATGCGGACATAGATGCGCTTCTCCTAAACTCCTATCAATCTCAAACGGGGCCAATACCACACATATTTCATGCTGTTGCAGTTTTAGTCCGGCGCTTTCATAAATTTGTCAAAAATGTCGGTAATAAATTGACTTTGCTGAAAATTTTGTTATTGCAATGGAAAATTGGATTTGCAACCAAATTCGCTTCTCATTTTTGATTGAAAATGTTTACTCTATTAGTTATTCGCTTCATTAGTTACATACATATAACTATTTCACACAATTTGTTGTTCACAGCTATTGCTTAGGTTGACACCTGCCAAAATGTCCTGAAAATCATGTGCCCGAAAGCTACTAATTTCACCTGCGGTTTATTAAAGAGTTGATATTTTTTAAACTGAGAAAATAGTTCATCTCATTTTTTGATCAGTTTTACGTTGGATTTTGAAAAACAAAAATAAATAAATAAATAAAATAAAAATAATTAATTAAAAAAAAAAAAAACAAAAAAAATAAACATATATTTAAAAAAACCTGTATACATAGTAAAGAAATAGAAAGTTAAAATAACGAAATTGAAAGAGACAATAATTTACGGTCGATCTGACGTCGGGAAGAAGAAAAAAAAAAATTAATTAATTAAAAAAAAACAAATTAAAAAACTTTATTCACATAAAAAATTTAGTGAAAAATTTAAATAATCAAGTTTTTGATTTTATTCTTTTATAAAAGAAACATCAGCTACATGCTACGGAGCCCGAGTCTGAAAAATATGTTTGGAGAGTGTAGCGCTATCTGAGATAATAATCTCTGCGAAATTTCGTAGCAATATCTCGTAAATGAAAAAGTTTTCCATACAAGAACTTACTTTTGATTTTCAGTTTGTATGACAGCTATTTGCTATAGTGGTCCGATCTGAACGATACCTTAGAATATTGTATCTATTGCCTTAGGACTTAATCCTTGCCAAATTTCGTAGCAATATTTCGTCAAATGAAAAAGCTTTCCATACAAAAACTTAGTTTTGATCGTTCAGTTAAAAAAATTAATTTTCGTAGAAAACCACAAATTACAAAAAACGACTAATTATATGAAGTCCTACAATAGCACAAGGAAGTAAAATATTTCGTTGAGATTTTTATGTTTCGGCCAAAGAACGATTATGAGTTAAATACTATATTAAAGAGTGCTACTAACTAGAGACTGGCTTATAGTACTCTGAGGAAGGGGAGATTGGCAAGTAGCAGAAACTTAAGAAAAAGAAAAGTTTTTACGCATTATTTTTTTTTTCGCTGACGGAATATATAAAGTTAGCACTTGTTGTTGAAAGAATTTTATGTAGCGAAGCGTTAAAGCCAAAGTTTTGGGCAGCTAAAAGAAAAAAGAAAGTTAAACAAAAACAGAAAAGAAATGTACGAAATTGCTGACTTGGTAACGAATCACTGCAAGCTGCTAAAGACAGCTACTCAACTCATTCAAATACTGGAAGCTGCGTGATTATTGTGTTTTGTTGTTATTGGTAGTAAGGCAGCAACAGTTTGGCTGTTAGGAGTAGGGGGTGAGGTAAGCGAATTGAATTGTAGGAAATCTTTTACAGTTCTTAACGGCAGGTGAGTCGTCAAACGTGAAAAAATAGATATGTACGAATGTAGGTATGTATGTAGGTAGGTAGATGTGTATTTGTGGCAGTCCAATTGCTTAACTATTTAATAAAAAAGAACAATTAATTGTGCACTTAATCATCGCTATTCCATTAAGACTTTCCACGCTTCCACCTCTGCGTTACATACACATACACACACACATTGCTACATAAACGCATGATTAACTGCGTTAACCGTAGGGCTAATGAGCAACAGCTTTTAACCGAACTCGTGATTAACAGCGATAACAGGCGACCAAAGAATACAGCAAGCAGCCACAAGCTACTCACAACCAAGGCAGGTGACAGGCAACAGCGCGAAACCGTTAACTGGTTGAGGAAGCCAGTAGTTAGCAAGCAAGTGCAACAGGCGAAAGAAAAAAAATGCCAACACGAAGTCTGCTGCACCCCACCACTGCCACCATTCGTTGTCGGTATGGAAATGTTGGCGTTGATGACGACGCTTCATATTCGTTGAGTTTTTGAGTTTTTTTCCTACGACTAGTAGTAGCTTTTGTTTGTGTGTGCAGCGAGAAAAAATCGTTCGTTTCTGTTACGTTACGCTCTCTTCGCGCTTGTCGTTTTATCACATTTGCATTATGGCAATTTTTCTCGCCCGCATTAAACTCTTGGCGAGAGCGCGCCACGCGACGGCGATAACAGAGCAAGAGAAACAACAACAAAAAGTAACATGCGCTTGTGTTCGTTTCGACTGAGTGTAGTTGGTTGATATACTACGATTGATAGCAGATTAATAGGAAAACTACACAAGTTGGCTTGTATGCATGTGGGCTTAGTATGTATTAGTTAATCCATAATGTTGTAGAAAAGTAGTATTTGGAAAAAATATGAAAGTTATTGAAAAATGTAATGAATAAAAACTTAATAAGCGGGAAATTACCTTGGACGGGAAGCTACAATAAATATAACTAGGGTCATATTGTAATAAAACGAAAAATTGATTAATGTGCTCACATGTTCCCTGTCGCCTAAATAGTAATACTACAAATTCAATGAAAGCGTGAAGAAAACGTTAACTTCGGTTGCACTGCATTTAATTTTTATTCTTTAGTTTACATGGCAGCTATATGCTATAGTAGTCCTATTTGCAAAACTTCTTCGGATATTGTAGCGTTATCATAGGCATTAAATCAGGACAAATTTCGTGAAGATATCTCACTAAATGAAAAAGTTTTTCATACAAGCACTTAACTTTTATTATTCGGTTTCTATGGCAGCTGTATGCTATAGTAAGTCTTTAAAAACGGGAAATTACCTTCAAAAAATAAAAATTAATAGGGTCATATTGTTAAAAAAAAATTTAAACAATTTCTCAATGTTTTCGTAAAAAGAAAATCTTTAATGAAATAAAAAAGTTTCTTCTTACACTGCACTTTAATTTTTATTGTTCAGTTTACATGGCAGCTATATGCTATAGGGAAACCGATCTTTCAAAATTTCTTCGGATATTGTAGCGTTATCATAGGCATTAAATCAGGACAAATTTCGTGAAGATATCTCACTAAATAAAAAAGTTTTTCTAAAAAGCACTTAATTTTTATTGTTCGGTTTCTATGGCAGCTGTATGCTACAGTAGTCTGATCTGGAAAATTTCTTCAGATATTACAGCGTTGTCTTAGAAAATAATCCATGCCAAATTTCGTATAGATATCTCGTTAAATAAAAAAGTTTTTCTTACAAGCACTTTTTATTGTTCGGCTGTATGACAGCTATAAGCTATAGTAGTTTGATATCGGTGGTTTCCACAAAAAAGCAGCTGTTTGTAGAGTAAAGAACGTGTGCAAAATTTCAGAATGACTAGTACGCTTATATACAAACAGACAGCTATGTATGTATTTTATAAAATCTCCAAGATTTTCTTCTGGGCATTACAAATTTAGTTCAAATCCTACCCTGTTCAGTGTATAAAAATCATTATCATGCATGCTGTATATCATTTTTCTTCTCATGTCTGTATTTTTTAACAGGCTGGAAACTATGCAAATTCACAATTATATACAAGCTTGTGTTCACTCAGCATGCCATAAGTATTTGTGCACAAGTGTCGAATAAAAAATAGCGTCGATGAAGAAAAACAGAATACCAATAGCGTACATATAAACATACACTTTCCACTAGCTTTGACGTGGCATCCAAATACCGGTTCAACATTTCACTTGTTGTTCACTTCATACTGAGCGCTGAGCGCCCAGTTTTACTTAACATTTCTGCTTTAGTGAAACATTCGTGTTGCTTTACTAGAACTTTTCCATGCCATTTTTGTACGCAATTTCTTTTTGTACTGCTTTTTATTATATTTTTCTCCCCCTTTTTAACGAGTTTCACTCCCGCTGTAGTATTTTGTTATTCCTACTTCTGTCCCGTTGATATGCATATCCTCGTATATTGTATATGCATGTATGTGTATGTATGCGCTAATTGTGATTACAACTTGGAAAGACCACGTGAAAATACCGTTATATGTATGTAACCGGTATGCCGTCACATCGCAGTCCAATCCAAGGTGAACTCACAAGGGATTTGTAAATAATTTGCCTTTAATTAACATTCTGACATCATTAACCGTAAACACAAAACAACGCCCACAGGCGGACAGTGTGCAGCGCCGCAAAGCGTACAAACAACTTTTGCCATAGTTTTACTTGCGTAGTACCTTCGATGCATGTGAGTCATGTAAAATAAAATGAAATATTGTGGGTTTGTTGTACGTCGCTTTCTTGTTGGTCAAAGTTATGTGCGCTTTTCTGTCTGTCCTCAGCTTTAATGTAATTGCAATATTACATGACTTTTATATAGTTCGTGGTGCTGTGTGTGTTTATAGCGCGCTTGTCTGTCACCAGTGTGGTGTAGCTTAATTAAATAATAAAATGAAAACACTGTTGCATACTCTAAGGCATTGGCGAAAATATTGTTGTGAAACAAGTCTCGATGGATTGAAGTAAAGAAGCTTACTTTTGTAGAAATTATTGAAGTATAGTTTGCATAAGGTTGTTTGCGTACAAAAATACAGTTAAGGGGGTGTTACAGTCTAGAGTTTAGAGGCATTAATTTCAGCTAGTTTTTGAAGTGTCGAAAAGAAAAGCAATGCATATTTTTTCTAGCCATGCTTTTTAGTTATTTCTCATTTTACTAGAATTTGGAAGGGAAAAATCAAAAAAATATAAAAAAATTAAAAATATATAAAAAATTAAAAAAAATAAAAAAAATTTAAAAAATATAAAAAAAATATAAAAAATTAAAAAAATAAATTAAATATAAAATTATAAAAAACTGGAAAAGAAGCATAAAAATATAAAAGTGTTAAAAAAAAATATAAAAAATTAAAAAAGTTATTAAAAATATTAAAAAATTAAAGAAAATTAAAAAAAAATCAAAAAATAGAAAAAGTTAAAAAATCAAAAAAAAAAAAAATATACATATGTATGCATATTAAAAAATTATTAAAAAAACATTAAAAAAAATTAAAAAAAAAATTAAAAAAAAATTAAAAAATATAAAATAAAATAAAATTAAATTAAAAAATGAAATAAAACTAAAAAATTAGAGAAAAAAGAGAAATAAATAAAATAAAAAAAAAATAAAATATAAAAAACTTGAAAAAGTTCAAAAATCAAAAAAAATAAATAAATAAATAAATAATTGTAAAAATATTTTTTTTTAAATATAAAAAATTAAAAAAAACTAATAAAAAATTTAATTAAAGTTTAAAAATTCAAAAATTACCAGCGATGAAGTGGGGGTCTCAAAAAATTTGCACGTGGTGTGCTAGCCAAGAAAAGCCAAAAACCAAAAAATATTATTCTTGAATAATATCGCAATGTCTGAAACTACGGCAAAGTTTAAAAAACATTTTTTCATGAAATAGTGATTATTTTCCAAAAAAAAAAAAAAAAATATTTTTGTACCTTTTTTTTACAATTTCTAATTTTTCAAAACCAGTAAAATAAATTTCAATTTGGCAATAGGGCTAGTGCCAAACATAGACAAGTTTATAGTGAAGACGCTCCCAAAATATCAGGTAAATCTCTCCTGTAGAACTAGAGAAATCATGGATCTTATTTCGTAAAATACAATTTCGAGATTTTTTTTTTTAATATTTAGTTTTATCCGAACCAGTTTGCATGGCGTGGCTTGCTGCTAGTGTCGAAGCATACTCTTCTAGACATATTCTTTAATAGTTAAATGAAAATATAATATAAAAATATTTGTTTTTTTTTTATTAATATTTTATTATTTTTTTTTATTATTTTTAATATCTTTTTAAAATAAATTTTATAGTAAGAACTGCTAAAATACCTTTAATCAACGTTTATATTGTAATTTTTATGTGCATAAATTACTGCAAAATTAATAACGAATGGCGCAGCGTGGCGTATAAGTAACCTTCAAACTTACTATAGTGCTTACATGGCGTATACGCAACTTTTTGTTGGCGCACATGCATATTATACAAACATGAAGTATTTTTAAATTGAAATATTTCAATAAAGTCAAAGTTAAGCATTAAACTAATATTAATTTTTTATTAAAAATTTAGCGTTTTTACACTGTGACCGCTAAAACTTAAATGTCAATAAAATTTTTTCCACACCACATCTTGGTCTTATGTCATTATTATGGCATGCTTTATGCGCATTGTGTAGGGTGTGTCGAAAATATACTTATCAGTAGGCGCGTCATGTCCTTTTTTTATTGTACACTCGCGTTATAATTATCTTTTTAGCTTTTGTCGCCTTAATGTGTCCTTTGTGTGCCACTTAGGGGAGACCCAGTCACCTAACTTGCTTATTTCATATTGTTCACGCACACAGCGTTTTATCGCTAAATTGTTTTAGTTAATTAAATGCTTAAATGGAACAAGTGTATTTCATTGAAAGTGTAAGTTAAATGCTTTCGCTTGAAATTGCATAAATTGGAATAATAACTGAAGAAATTATTAGCAAGTTAAACTACATATTTTTATTTTGCTTTTTCTGCCTAATTTTTGGTTTTTAATATAATTTCGCTTGTAAATTTCTATAAAATTAATATTTTTTTATATTAGTGCCTTTTGTATGGTGGGTCACCGTTTCCCGAGCATTGATGAAATTTACAATTTGCTTAAATTCCTATGAATTTCAAACTAACGGCGTTTGTGTACTTCTGTTTGCGCTGCGTAATTATTCAAATTATTTATTTTCAGCATACTTCAACGACCTTAATATGAATTTCGGTTACTTTCCTTAATAGTATTTCTCTTAAATATGCGCTAAAATATTCTAGTACGCGAACTAGTACTTCAGTTTTTGAGATATCGCTCTGAAATTTTGCACACATACTTTTCTGTTAAAGAAGCTGCTTAATTGACGGTAACGCCGCTCTCGGTCTACTGTAGCATACAGCTGTCATACAAACTAAACGTTCAAGTTTATATTTTTGTATGGAAAACTTTTTTATTTGACGAGATATCTTCACGAAATTTGACAGGCATTGTTGTTAAAAGCATCGTTGCAATATCTGAAAAAATTATTCCGATCGGACTACTATAGCATATAGCTGCCATACAAACGGTACGAAAAAAATTAAATTTTTGTATGAATAACTTTTATATTTAACGAGATATCTTCACAAAATTTATAATGCATTATTGTCTAAAGCAACGTTAGAGTATCCGAAGTAATTATGCAGATCAGAATACTATAGCATATATCTGTGGTACAAATTTAATGATCAAAGTCAAGTTTTTGTATGGAAAACTTTTTTATTTGACGAGATATCTTCACGAAATTTTACAGTGACTGTTGTTAAAGGCTGCGCTACAATATCTGAAAAAATTATCCAGATCGCGGCGCTACATAATGAAGCTGTCATATAACCTGAACGCAAGTTCCTGCCAGGAAACATCTTTATTGTAAACGCCCAAACTTCGGTGTGCACCGCTTAAGCCATTTGGTTTATTAACTTTGTACCGTTAGCTTATTTCCTATTTTCTAATATACATGGAAAAAGAAATATTGCACTTATAAATAATAATACTTTATAATAAAATTTTCGTTTTCTATATATTTTCTTATTGCTTTCATATATGTACTTATGCTATATGCGCATAAAATTCCATTGGCCAATTTCAAATATAGTTCCCATACTGAAATATGTGCTCATGTGTGCAAGTTATGCCGCTTTTCATAACATTCATCAACTGCTCTCCATGGTTGTACCGTATTTGTGTTCTCATTGCAAGGCAACAAGCCATCCAGTCTGCATGCAATGCATCGCTGATGTTATTCCCTTTTTCCTGCCACCATATTTTCTATTCAGTGGCATAACCGTTAACGTATGCACATATGCTGCATGCATATGTATCTGATTAAAAAACACACGCGCGAATAAAATGTCCTTTGGCAACACTGACGTCAGACGCAACAGTCTGTTGTGGCAATAACAGCTAGTCGAGTCTAGTTGTCAGACGCCTACTTACTCATCCAACCGCCACACGAAGATGGTGAATGTTTTTGTTGCAGACATGCAGCTGTTTAGTGGGGTATGAATATATATGTATGTATGTATATATGTTGCTATTGAGGGTGCGCTTGCACTGTTTTACATATTTCTGCAATGCAACTTCATACCGGAATATCAAAGTTAAATTAAATTGTAGTTTTGACTAAAAAACTTTATCGTTTCCCTGTGATATGTTATTCATATGGAGCTTACTGCAAGGCGTGCTGCCCGGCGCTGATGTATGTAAGTATGCGCATGTATGCGCTGTATTGCCGGCGGTACTCGCATATTATTTTCTACACAGTGTATGTGTGCGTGCATTGTTATTGTAATTCTATTTTTATTTTATTTTCTTTGCAACAGCAGCCATCTACCGGCGTCACTTCAACTTCTGGCTTATTGTATATTCTATATTGCATTTGAGTGTTACCTCCGTCCGTCCGTCAGTTGTTGAATTTTACAGCTCTCCGTCTCCGACTTAAAATCCGCACAGCTGTTTCCGTTTCGACTGTCAACGCTTCGTCTGCGTAGCATTCATCTGCAGTAAACTGTCCATATGCTCTGACTCCACCGTGTACATACATATGTATGTATGTCTATGTGTGTAAGCTGCAGTTACTTTGAAGTTAAAATCATCATAAATTTATGTTGAACAGTTCGTTGACGTATAATTGTTGACGGTGTACTGACCATTCAGTCAAGCGAGCGTCATATGTACTTACATTTATCACATGACCTTCACCACTATACACTATAAAGTCTAAAAGTTGTACTATTTTACAATTTAGTTGGTTAATATATGTGGAAGTGCTTTGGTATTCATATAAGCAACTATTTTGTGTTAAAGTTAAATAACTTTTTTTATTGTTTCAAGTAGGAAACACCGCCGTGACGAGCCGTGTCGCTTTAGTCATGCCACAGTTTTTGAGATATTGGTCTGAAATCTTCCACACGCATTTTTCGCCCACAAGAAGTTGCTTATTTTTTGGAACGGCCGATATCAGACTATTATAACATATAGCTGTCATACAAACTGAATGTTCGAATTAAGTTCTGGTATACAAATCTTTTTTATTTGACTTAATACCGTGATGATATTTGACTTGGATTATGGACGAAAGCAGCGCTGCAATCTCCGAACAAATTGTTCAGATCGGACGGATATAGCATATAGCTGTCATACAAACTAATTGATCAAAATCAAGTTCTTGTATGGCAAACTTTTTTATTTGATAAGATTTCTTGACTATATTTGATATGGATTATAGACGAAAGCAACGGTACAATCTCTGTACGAATTAATCAGATCGGATCACTATAGCATATAGCTGTCATACAAACTAATTGATCAAAATCAAGTTCTTGTATGGCAAACTTTTTTATTTGATGAGATTTCTTGACGATATTTGACATGGATTATAGACGAAAGCAACGGTACAATCTACGAACAAATTGTTCAGATCGGACGGATATAGCATATAGCTGTCATACAAACTAATTGATCAAAATCAAGTTCTTGTATGGCAAACTTTTTTATTTGATAAGATATCTTGACGATATTTGGCATGGATTATAGAAGAAAGTAACGGCACAATCTCCGAACAAATTAATCAGATCGGTTCACTATAGCATATAGCTGGCATACAAAATCACCAATCAAAATTTAGTTCTGCTATGACAAATTTTTTTATTTACTTTTCCTTGTTTTTTTTTTGTTTTTAATTAGCTGCCTTTATTTCACATAGTTGACTGTGATTTTCAGTAGTTATAATTAAATTATTGGTTTTATTGCAATTACAACAATTTCGATTTCCGACTGAATTTTGCTTTCACTATAAGCTTTTCTACTTTCTTTGCATTTCCAACCTGAACTTTATTCCTGTTCCCACTATACTACCATTTTGTCATTGTTGTTGTAAACGTTTTACACATTGCATGTATTTAACCGTAAATTGACGTTAGCACTCTTGTACGCTGTTCTGGTCAATATGCTTTGTGCGGCTTTCGCTCGCTGCGTAGTTTTTATGTTTTTTCCTTATACAATTTCTTGTTGTTGTTGTTGGTGTTACATGAAGCTGCAATAATTTCCTTTAATAATTCTCAGTCACTTGGAAAATAACATTGTTGGCAAGGCGTGGCATCATCGTCCACACGCACGCTTTTTGCTATTGCCATTGTTGTTGTTGCTTGCTTGTTGCATGCTCTGCCTTGACTCAAACGGCGAACCCTTCTTCCCCAACAATTTGCAATTTCTCCGTTTGTTGTCAGCCTCATTGCTCACCGTCTGTGGCCGGTGTGCAGGCCGGTCTTTGCTTCGCTGTGTCTTTGTGTTGTTGTGTAAGTTGTTGCCACTCTTGTTGACGCTCCGTTCTGTGCTGCCTCTCTGCCTTTTTATCCAATTCTTTGCTGTTAATTGTATGTACCATCGGCTGCCCTGTAGTAACATCCTTCTCGGTTCGAACCTCTCTTTTGTTGCAATATTTTGTTGTTGTCATTGTTGTGCGTGTGTCTGTCCGTAACCGCCCAAATCGTGTACTTACACGATAATTTGTATTGCCCATTTTTTCGTTCGTCTCGCCTTTTTTCGCCCATCTGTGCTCCATTTGGGGCTGGCATCATGATGGTCTCAACATTTTCAATGCTTGTTGTTGTTTTTGGTCGTTTGCATAGCATCGTTTAACCTTGTATAAGTAGTTGTAGCGAAAGCGCTTGCTTACTTGGCTGTTGTTGTTGTTGTTAATATATTTTTGTTTCTCTTTTTGTTGCCATTCGGATATCACTTATATTGTTTATATTATTATGCTTTAGCGCACATACACTTGTTTACCCTTCACTTCACTGCACTACACGCAGCAACCTCCTTTGACCGCCTGTGTTGCCTTCATATAATCATTGTTTTTTGTTGTTTTCTGTGTTTTTGTATTTATTTGGGCATATTTTCATTCCGGCTTGTTTGGTTCTTTTCACCATTTTTTTTTTTTTGTTTTTTGAGAAATTCTTTCGCTTTTCCGTCCGTCCGTTTTCGCCTATTCATTGGTGCACCTTTGCTGTTTTATTTCTGTTGCTCCTTTTTAACACCGCTTTCTGTTGTTATTGTATTTATTGCGCAGTTTGTTGCAGTGATTTTTTGTTTCCGCTCCACCACACCACAATGCCTGTTCGTTGTTGTTGTTAAGTTCACATGAAACGCGTTCGTCCATAATTTACTTTCATTACGGTGTTTTTTTTGTCGGCTTCGGCGCCACTCTTCGCAGCTGCGTATAATTCCCTCGCGTGTAAGTGGTTGTGTGCGTGAGCATGTGTGTGTGTGAATCGTGTGTGCTTCTGTTATTAACGAAATCCCTGTACGTGCCCGTTGATAAGATCCCTAATTAATTATTTCGTATAGCAAGAATTTTGAATATTAATTACAACTGATTTTTAATTATCCTTTTTGTTGCTTTCGTTTTAGGTGAGTCTGCTGCGTTAAAGCATTATGTTAAATATAAAATTTATTTTCTGAGGAAAGGGTAAGTAGGCGGTGGTAAAGTTTTTAAAAGAAGAAAAAAAAAATTAAAGTTGAAAGTTAAAACACGGCTCAGGTGCATTTTTTATAGCAGAAAAGGTTATAAAAAGATCTGTGTTTTGATTTTGCCCGATCAGTTTGTATGACAGCTATATGCTATAGTGGTACGATCTGAATAATTTCTGCGGAGATTATACCGTTGCTTAAGATAATAATCCATGCTCATTTTCTAGGAGATATCTCATCAAACCAAAAAATGTTCCATACAAGAACTGTGGTGTAAATCGGTTAGTTTGTATGGCAGCTATATTCCATAGCAGTCTGATCTGTACAATTTTTTCGGATATTGTAGTATTACTTTGAATAATAATCTGTGCCAAATTTAGTGAAAATATCTCGTTAAACAAAAAAGTTTTCCATACAAGAACTTGATTTAGACCGATCAGTTTGTATGGCAGCTATATGTAATAGTGGTTGGATCTGCACATTTTATTCGGTGATTGTAGCGGATCCTGGGATATGAAGCTGTACCTAATTTCGTGAAGTTATGCTGTCAAATAAACGAGCTTTCCATACAAGGACTTGAATTCAAGCGATCAATTTGTATGGCAGCTATATCTTATTTTGCTCTGATCTGAACAATTTCTCTAGAGATTATACCGTTGCTTTAGATAATAATCTATGCTAAATTTCTTGGAGATAGCTCATCAAACAAAAAAGTTTTCCATATAAAAACTCAATTTTAATTGCTAAGTTTGTATGACCGCTCTATGCTGTAGTGTTACGATCTGAACAATTTGTGTGAATATTGTAGCACTGGCTCTGATAATAATCTGTGCCAAATCTCGTTGAGATATTTTGTCGAATAAAAAAGTTTTCCATACAAGCACTTGATTCCGATCAGCCAGTTTGTATGGTAGTTATATGCTATAATGATACGATATCGGCGGTTCTGACAACTGAGGAGAAAGAAAAGCACGTGATCAGATCGATCGATTGATTTGATTGCGCAACAAGTGATTGCCACTTTGCAATCACCGAAATCAGTGGTGCATATATGGCGTCCAAATTGAACGTCCTACAAATCATTATCAGTTGCATGCTCATTGTGATCTTTCTTAGCCTCTTAAATAAAAATTGGTCATATATTAACTCTGACATATGTATGTAATTCAACTTCTATCCAATTTCCAAGCTTATTCACCTTTGCCATAAATCAATTTAACTAACTAACTAATTTAAGAAAATAGTAAACTTTTAAGCATCGTCTGCGAAATTTATTTATTAAATCACATGAATCACTAAAATTAACTTGTCTTATATGCAAAGCCAACGCACACATCAATAATTAGTTCTCACCTGGCAGCTGCACTTTCCACACATCCACCCAAAATCGCCTAATCCCCGTTGTGGCGACGCTGAACAACGCTCTGTAATTTGCGCCTCATTTGTAGCTATTTTACATGATAGTCGCCGCCAATCAAATGCAAATTCGCGGCGTTGCCACCTTTCAACACGACCGCCGACCCAAGCACTGTCAACTTGAAAATCAATGCAATATCAGCATATATAAACGCCATATACTCACACGTGCATGCGTACATATATTTAAACATACATATGTACATATATAATGCATATATATAATACATACATATATACCTACAACAAATACATATGTACATACCTTGCATAAATAGCGAATTTGCAAAAATCCAAAAAAAAAACCAGAAAAACCAAAACACAAACTGCATTTGACATTGGCGTGTTCGGCATTTGCTGGAAGTGACATGTGCTGCGCTGGCTTGCTGGTGGAGCTACATAAGTTCGCGTTGTCTGGTGTTATTGCAACAAGCTCGTATCAACGGTTCAAGCGACAAAATAAATCAATTCTAATTAACGCTGCCATTGAGTGAACTTGGCGTCAGGCGAAACTAAATATTTAGTACACACACACACACACATGCATCTACATATGTATGCATATATGTATGTATGTCATGCTCGTGTGTTTATTCAGCTAAAACACTAAATTATTGACATAATTTCCGCTTTCTCCTCGTCCTTAATTCAATTCAATTTGGCTCGAGTTGGTTGCATTTGTGTGGCAGCAAATATATGTATGCACGAAAGCGCCCTGTAGGAAATTTCTTAGCAGCAAGTGTACCTGATATTTCATACAATAGCAAGTTGCCGCCGTTTGTGAAGCTAGTTTGTTGTTTGCATAGCTTAAATAAGAATCCAAATTGAACTCATTTAATCCTTAAAAATCTGATTTTTCACTCTAACCCGTGCTGGTAGCGACTAACTGTAAGAGCTGCATTTGTTGACAACGTCTTCACATATTTGATGATCAAATCACAGCATTCATGCGAAAACTTACTTGTGATTTTTTGTTGTTGCTGCCCATTTGCTTCTCATTTAGCAGCCTGCACGCAGTGCTTGCATATAAAATAGCTGCTAAATAGATTACGGTTCCTTTGCACTCGGTTTGACTGCGTAGAATTCAGCAAATTATGTGCACATATACACCCACATACATACATATGTATATACATATATACAGGGTAGGCCATTTAAAGTTGACCCATTTGTTTGTTTGCCAAAATTAAGGCGTCGCGGATAATCAGCTGGGTTTAGTTTTTGTGCCATTTGAATTTTATATGGAAACATCTTCAAATCTTTATGAATTATGCGTCGGAGAGTGGTGCGAGAGATGTCTAATTCCTGAGAGCGGCGATAACTCGATGTCGATGGAGTCTCCTCAATACTGGCTCGTACAGCTTCGATATTTTCATCAGAACGCCTTGTGCGTTGTCTGGATGCATGACTGGCATTACTGAGATTACCGGTGTTCACAAATTTTGCGTATAAAGACTTAATTGTGTTCTTAACTGGAGCACTTTTCACTTTATTTTTTTTGCGAAACGCACGTTGAGTTAACACAATTGAAAAGTTATTTTGAATATAAAGCTGAACAATTTCAGCGCGTTCTTTTGGAGTGTACTGTTCCATGGTATAAATTGTCTTCGAATGACGCTTCTAACGCGGTATGACATTAGCCGATTTGTCAGCGCTGTTAAAAGTTACAGCGTTGCCAGATGGGTCAACTTTAAATGGCCTACCCTGTACATACATATGTATATACATATCTGGTATATGTATCTAAGTATGCACTTTGTATTTGATATCGTGGCTAATGGCTGAATGGGCAACTGATTTATCTTAGCACTTGCCCGTTAAGCTGTAGGCGCTTGCTGTTCCCTGCCTTTTGGGTGGGAATAATACTAATGACAGCGGTCTAACGGAAGTGACGTGTTTACATTGCCATTAAGTCGAGCTTGTCGCACATTTAATAATACATGATATGGTGGTATACCAGTGAGTAACGGCGCAATGTAGAGGCTAATTTAATGTGTGTCAAAATAGCAACGAAACGTTCATCATACCAGCACAAATAATACATTTAAAGATATTTTTTTCTAATTTTATATTCACTGACTGTGGTCAGTGCATGGTGTATATTTTGAAGTTGTATATTTATAATCCAATATCCTTTTCTTGTATTATAACACTCCAGGATTGGTGTTTTTAACTTGAACTGGCTGTACTGAGATTGCCACGAAGTTTGTAATACCCAAAAGGAAACGTGACACACTATAAAATAGTACTTTTCTCTCCAAGAAACTGCTTATTTGTTGGTACCGTCGATATCGGCCTATTATACCATATAGCTGCCATACAAACTGAACATTCTAAATCAAGTCTCTGTAAGAAAAACTTTTTTATTTTACGAGATATCTCTAAAAAATGTGGCATGAATAACTTACTGCGGTATCGGTGCAATATCCCAAGAAATTGTTCAGATCGGATCACTATAGCATATAGCCGACATACAAGCTGAACGATTGGAATCAAGTGCTTCTATAAATTTTTTTTTTTTATCTGACGAGATATCCTGATAAAATTTAACATGGCTTGTCGTACAAGCAAACAATACAATCCTCGCACAATTTGTTCAGTTCAGACCCCTATAGCTTATGGCTGTCATACAAACTCATCGACCAAACTCAAGTCCTTGTGTGGAAATTTTTTTTATTTGATAAGCTAGCTTCGCGAAATTTGACATAGGTTATTATCACAAATAGCGCTACAATCTCCGAAGATTTTTTTCAGATCGGATAACTATAGCATAGAGCTGTCATACAAACTCAGCGACCAAACTCAAGTCCTTGTGTGGAAAACGTTTTTATTTCACGAGATATCTTTACGATATTTGGCATAAACTATTCTCAAAAACATTACTACAATCCCTGAAGATATTTTTCAGATCGGACAACTGTAAGCTATAGCTGCCATACAAATTGACCGATCAAAATGAAGTCCTTGTATGGAAAACTTTTTTATTTGACGAGATTTCTTTACGAATTTTTATATACATTATTACTCAAGGTAAATGTATAATCCCTGAAGAAATTGTGCAGATCGGACCTATATAGCTTATGGTTGGCATACAAACTAACTGACAAAACTCAAGTCCTTGTATGGAAAACTTTTTTATTTGACGATATATCTTCACGAAATTTTGCATAAATTATAACCAAAAACATTACTACAGTCCCTGAAAATATTGTTCAGATCGGACAACTGTAAGCTATAGCTGCCATACAAAATTTTATTTGTGAATTTCCAGGCTCTGGTTTGAATGTTAAATTGCTACTACTACTTTCAATGAGAAATACATATGAATTCAGTACTTCTACGCTCCACATGTATGTGTTCTCATCGGCATTTTACCCGTTGTAGCTTTAATGCACTGTTACATTTTGGCATTAAGTAATAAATAGCATTAACCTATTGAATTGCTCGGAAATCTTATTTTACTATCATCGCCAATTGCCCTTTCCATATTTACTAATTATTCAATTTTAGTCGCTTGCGGGTTAAGTGGTTGTTATAAATATACAATAAACGCTTAAGACGAGCATTATGGCAAGTGTTTTGGTTAACTTACAAATGCTTCACCCGCCGTAGGTTTCTGGCTTGCCTTATTGTGTGCCTCTATTTGCATTAAAATTATAATCATATTTATGGCGCACAAATGGCAACTGTTGTATATTGCAACTGGCAATGTTGCACAATGCCATAGCAGTAGTGTTTGTTGAAACTTTTGTTGCTGCCGCCCATACTATGGCTGCCCTGCAGTGCTGATATGTTCCGACCGAAAACATACCTGTTTGTGTTTTGCTGGAACCACCAGTTTTCCTCCACAATGTGGTTATTTGTCGTCTAATTTTGTTGTAATTGCAGCAACTATACACAGCAACTTTCTTGTGCACTCACACATACATACACAGCGATACAGCATATAGCTTTTACTCCTTCCTGCAATTTGCTGCTTTACTTTGCATTGGCTAGTGACTGCTGGCTGGTGGCTATTGGCTCCTACTGGTTTATAATTTTCCATCTCACTGCGCAATTATTTAATTAAGTAGGTACACAATTGTTGAGTAGCATTTTCTTGTTTATTCAATACACTTGCCACTGTTTGCTGTTCTTGCCGTTATTAATATTGTTATAAATGTTTGTTATTGTCTTTACGGCTTCATGCTTATACCTCCTATACATACACATACATACATATACACTTATACACTACAATAAATTCCTCTAAATTTCCACTTAATGCTTGTTTGAATTTGTAATTAAGTTGGTTTTCACCATTGCTCTGCAGTGATTTTCTGTTGCAATAAGCAACCATAATTGGAAACTAATTCAACTGTTCAGTTGTTGCACAAATGCATGTCTGCTGGTGATATTTAAAGCAATCTCATTTTAGTTAGTGTGTTAGTGTAGAAATGTTGTTGACTAGAACTTGTTTTTGAAATATATTAATTAAATATATGTATGTATATGTGCGTTGACATTCACATCAATACATTTATAAATATCTTTCCATAAGTATTTGTGTAGACTAATTCTGAAATTAGACTTAAAGGGTCTTAGAAGTCAGTAGACCAAAAGAGGGATCTTTCCAGAATTTCTTTTGAGAAAACTTTCAAATTTATTGATCCTAAAATTTCTACAGATATTATGGCATTTTTTAACTGCATTTTAAGACTAACTATTGGTAAAAATATTTATTTGCAAAGGAACTACAGCTGATCTTCAAGAGCTCTTTTCAAAAAACACATTTTGCGGTGACCACTATATCTCTGAACTGGATCCACTGAAATTAAAAAACCAAACAGACTTCATTAAAGTAATGTTGAATCTAGTAAAACAAATCGAAGGATTAAGCAAAATGAAATTTGTTTGACAAAATGGCGGTTTCTGAAAAAAAAAGAAATGATTTTTGCCCAAAATTTCGTCCTTAAATTGTTTATAAAAAACATTTATCAGTGAGAAAAAATCTTCGTTTAATTACTAAAAAAATATATTTAAGAAATTCGCGTTAAAATTTGAGATTTTAGCCGTTTTCGAGTAACGTTGGTCACCGACTGTGAAAACACCATTTTGACAAAAACGCTTTTAAAGTTTGGCCTCGTACTTCTAAGGTTTTTGAAACGTCTTTTCGAAATTGCATGTAACTTTGAAAATATTCATCTGAACGAAATAATACTTTCTGTGTCTATTCTTATGTACATTAAGAAAATAAAAAAAAAATGTAATCGATTTTTTGAAAATTTTAACTGTATATAACTAACTCCTTAAGGTACATACCTCACGTACAATCTCCAATCATATGCAGTAAAATCAACTGGATGTTCGAAAAGCCTGATATTAGTTATATGACTATATTTTGAATGCGATAACTCAAATATTGACCGATCTATGCAGTGTAAAGTCAACCGGAAGTTCGAAAATCTTTATATTGGGTATATGGGGGCCTCAGGGAAGTATTGGGTCGATTTAAACCATTTTTGGCACACAGAGTTACTATTATCGGGAAAGGATTCTCTCTGCATTTCAATTATATATCTCACAAATTGATCGATATTTTCGATCGAAAGTCAACTATGGATACCGGGGTCGACTTATATGGTATTTAGGGGCTTGGACAGTTTGGCTTGATTTGAACAAAGTAATTTTGTATTTTGTCGATAGATGTCGTTGCAGTCGTATATCTCCAGTGCTACCAATTAAATTGTGTCATATCTAACAGGAAAGACATCGCTAAGGAACTTAACATTCATCATCAAACGGGTTTGAACAATTTAAGAAACAAAGAGAAGCTCGATGTTTGGGTACCACATGAATTGTCTGTGAAGCATTTAATGGACGGAATTAACTGCTGCGTTTCTTTGCTGAAACAAAATGAAATCGAACTATTTCTGAAGCGATTAGTAGTAGGAAATGAAAAGTGGATCTAATAAAACAGTAATGTGCGAAAAAGATCATGGTCTAAGCGTGGTGAAGCTCAACAAATGGTCGCAAAGCCATGATTGACGCCTCGAAGGGTTATGCTGAGTGTTTGGTGGGTTTGAAAATGAATCATCCACTATGTGTTGCTCCACACGAACGATGGATTCTACATTTTACTGTCAACAACTGATGATATTGAAGCAAGCAATGGAAAAAATGGCCAGAAATGTTCAACAGAAAGGGCTTCGTCTTTTATCAGGACAACGCTAGACCACACACATCTTTGGTGACTCGGCAATAACTGGGAGAGCTTGGCTGGAAAGTTTTATGTATCCACAACAGAGCCTTAACTTGCACCATTAGACTACCATTTGTTTCAGTCAATGCAGAACTCTCTTAATGTAGTAAGGTTCAAGAGAAGCCTGTGATAATTACTTGTGATAATTACACTGATGGAAAAATGTCTCTAGTGGCAAAAAGTGGTCACCCAAAATGGTCAATATTTGGTTCATTATAGTTCATTATAAATATAAAAAAAAAAAAATAAGTTGAGGTTTGATTAGAAATACGAAAAGACTTTTCCGACTACCCAATATATTGGTTACCATACACTCATATTGAAACAAAATTAGAGTTTTGGTTATAAAATGGTTATACATTGGTTATTATATCTGCCTATGGTTTTTTGATGATACGGTGTCTTGGATTTTCTATAACAAAATGGCAGAAAATAAAAAATTACAGCAAGCCTATAAAATTTAACAACCCAAATAAGTGCCTCTACCCATAAGATTTCTCAACTTCTGCAGTATTTGCCATAATTACACAAAGCTTTCAGCTACGCGCTATAAAATTTAATATTTATTAAAAATAAGTGGAAGACACAAAAATGCCACTGCAATAAAGCTATTAAAATCACGCTAGCAAAGTTGTTTCTCGCTACCCAATTTTGCACTTTGCTTTAGATATGCGCTTCTCTCATTGGACATTCCGCATGCATTTAATTACATATTTTTTCCGTACACAACCACAAGAATAACAACAATAAGTAAACCAGTGACACTTAGGCCAAGCCACTGAATAATGGATACTTGACGTTGCTGTGAACTGTAAATCACAGTGGGCGCACTCAACTGTGCCGCTTTGGCTCTCACCAAACAATCCAACAAGCAAGCAGGCGACCATACTAACCGAACGACCGACGAAGCTTAAAATTGGGTTAATTGAATATAAAATAATCCGCTCAATGTTTAATGTTTTTAATTCCAATTGTCGTTGTTGTTCGTGCTACTCTAATGTACCTATTCGTAAGTATGTGAGTGAGGGCATGTAAATGTACTCGTATCTGTGTTTGGTTTGCTTTTCGCATTCGGGTGCGGAAAGTCGTGCATACATGGTAGGATACTCGCAGTAGGAAAAGAGCGAGCGTAACATGAAAATGTTTGCTGCATAAAAAATGTGGCAATTGTGGTGGCAACTCCGTTGAATAACCGCAACTTTTATTGCTTTTTCTATTTATAAGAACTATTTATGCTGGATATCGCGCTATAAGTATGAGAGGCTTATATACATACATACAGCTAGTACTCGAATACATATTATTATACATACATATATTTAGTCATTCAATCGGCGCAGCAACAATCCTTTGTCGGTTTCGGCAACAACTTGTTGAAGCTGCTTACTTTATCCCTTGTCTCTCTGTGTGTGCTTAGCACGAGCTATACAGCTTTCGCGTCAAAAATAATATCGACAAACTATTCAACGAACATAAATGCGACTCTGAGAGCGTTTACGTGAAGGGCTCGTGTTCGTGTACCCAAAAGTCTCCCTGTTGAGTAATTGTAACGCAGAGTAAATTATAAAACAGTGAGCTCTAAGAGCAGACATGCGTTCTGCGCAAATGTCGGTTGTGTGTTTTCCATAAATGCTCGCTGCCGTCGACGAAGTCTACACAGGTATGACGTAACCTATATTTATATAGTATATGTAACTCATGTTGCAGCTGCCATATTTGGAATATTTGCATGGCATACCATTACAACATGCTATTGTGCTAACCACAATTAAAGGTTGTATCACTTTCTTAATTTGCAACTACGTTGTGTTTGAAAAATTTTTGTGACACTCCTATTTTGCCGTTGATTCAACAGTTTACAGTCTCCAAAAGCTCTTTGCTGCCAACATTTAGCACTCTTTTACTCTTTCGAAATCCACAACTCTCTCTCTTCAAGGATATACTAACCCTCAGGCACAATAAATTGTTCTCTACAATAATGTTCTTTGTTGATTTCAAAAATGTCTCTTTCTGAATAAAGAGTAAATGAAATCGCTTGCTCGTATATCCTGCTTAAAGAGAGAAATATGCGCCGAAAATAGTTTAAATTATTCAATTACGCTCTCTCTCTCTCTCTCTCTCTAAAAAGTACAGCGCTGTAATTATCTTCATATGTTTTGGCTTGTTTCAATTCTCATTCAACTAGTTTCTTTCTCAACCTTTGTTTTAATTTTGTCTTCTTAATTATGAAACTGTTTTTGCCACTAAAAGTACTTTCACATTTCGGTACTTCTTCGTTCGCATTTTTATATCCTTTGGCTATAAGCATATTAAATTGTGGGTGTGTTGTGGAAAGCTAATCCCCGAAGCGCCAACAATGCTGCTTTTAACTTTTTCGAATTCTCCAGTGAATTTGTTCGGTATTCGCATGTCCTTTTTGGTATCAATTCGTTATCTAACTTTTGTGTTTCCTTATTTGTGCTTGAAAAGGACTTTCCCTTTGTACCAAACATACATGAATTGTGTGATACCTTTAGTTTGTTTTTATAAATACTTTCGTTTTCAATAGACATTATAGAACTTTCAATATATTTATATTCCAAAACAGGATTTTCATAATTTTTTTGTTAA
Organism: Bactrocera correcta; assembly: GCA_027475135.1. NCBI lineage: Eukaryota > Metazoa > Arthropoda > Insecta > Diptera > Tephritidae > Bactrocera > Bactrocera correcta. The sequence goes on from CM050325.1 coordinate 12,111,316, forward strand.
ATCGCAGATGCTTTATATAATACAACATTCTAAATATCGTTAAATGTTCATTGAAATGTCATGATTTAACTTAAGCGATTTTAGCAAATCGATTTCTGACGATAACATATAAGGGAACCCCCCTTTTTTAAAAAACGGTGGGCGCACCTGGTGAGATTAAATCCTGCCCGCTCCTGGTGATCTGAAAAAAAAAAATATAAAAAGAAATTCTTAATCAGTAAGGATGCTGTTATAGTCCCTACCTAAAGGAAAACATGAAATTTTTTTTTTTTTTAAAAAATAAAAAAATCATTTTTTACGCTTTTTTTTGAAATTCCTGATTTTTTTTTAAATATTAAAATTAATTAAATATTTTGACATATTGCTGGTAGGAACGATAAAGGATTATATAAAGAAGGTTCGCACAAAATTTCAAGTAAGTCGGTTGTATAGAACTTGAGATAATGCCGGTACAAAGTAAGAAAGTGAAATGTAGTTTCGCGAAAAACGCGTTTAAAAAAATTCGATACGGCCGAACCGGGCTAGGTACTGCGTCACTAAAGTAACTGTAGCTCTTAAAATAATTTTAATTTTTAAAAACCCTTTGGAGGATGTGTTCTTTTAAAGGGCTCAACTTTAAATATATGAAAAAAATCGAATTTTTCAAAATTCTAGAGTAGAATACCCCCTTAACATAACCACAAAATTTATATGAAAAAAACGATTAAACAGGTTTTTGTTTTTTTTTTATCCCCTTACAATTTTTTTTATAAGAAATGTGGTCTAAACTTTCCCTTTTACATTCCACGATCCACACTCTGCTTTTTTTAATCAAAAATATTTATTTTTTTACCTTATTTTTATTTAGTATTGGAAAAGTACCGAAATTTTCAAATTTTAAAAATTGTCACGTCAAAATACCTGCTCGTCTATTTCCAAAATCGGCAGTCTTTTTCTTCATGAAAATCTCCACTTTGTGATTTAAAATAAAGAAAATAAAACAATTTGTTAAGGTTTTCCCTTTAAAAGACCACCCAATTTGGGTTTGTTTGCCAAAAAATTAACGCCGTGTTGGAATTTAAACAGCTTGTCTTTACTTTTTTCTTGCCATTTAATTTTATATGGAAACATCTTCAAATCTTTATGAATTATGCGTCGGAGAGTGGTGCGAGAGATGTCTAATTCCTGAGAGCGGCGATAACTCGATGTCGATGGAGTCTCCTCAATACTGGCTCGTACAGCTTCGATATTTTCATCAGAACGTCTTGTGCGTTGTCTGGATGCATGACTGGCATTACTGAGATTACCGGTGTTCACAAATTTTGCGTATAAAGACTTAATTGTGTTCTTATCTGGAGCACTTTTCACTTTATTTTTTTTTGCGAAACGCACGTTGAGTTAACACAATTGAAAAGTTATTTTGAATATAAAGCTGAACAATTTCAGCGCGTTCTTTTGGAGTGTACTGTTCCATGGTATAAATTGTCTTCGAATGACGCTTCTAACGCGGTGTGACATTAGCCGATTTGTCAGCGCTTTTAAAAGTTACAGCGTTGCCTGTACATTACTATGTTAAGTTTTTTCATAGAATGCAAAAACAGACCATCCAACGGCGTCTCACTGGTCTTAAGTCTATTCACTATTAAAAACTCATTACTTATACGCCGTGTATAATTGAAATTGAATTAAGCACGTCTATCCGTCTCTCTACTTTCTTAATCACTTGCTCATTTAATAAAGTAGTTGCGGGAATCAATATACCACACCAACTCAGTGCAATTAAGTTTTTCTAGTTGATTTCTTGATACCATATTGAATGAGGTGCTGAAGTAATTACGCTTGTAAAAACATGTACAAGGAGATGAGTTACTTACTTAGTTTACGGGCAACCTGTTAGGCACAAGGAAAGAAATAATTCGAAAGGTTGAAATTGTAACTAACGAGTTTAAGCTTGCCTCAAAATTTGGTTAAGCTACTGTAAAACAAGTTAAGTTGTGTGTTTTAAGTTACTGGAGGTAAATTACCTATTTCAAAACGTTTACGCAAAGGCTTCGAGACTATAAGTCGATGGAAAATGGACATTATTGTATTAGTTTGGATTGGTGTTTAAAGATGGATTTTTTGAACAACTTCATTTGAAAAAAAAAAACAAAAATGGCAAAAAATAAATGTTGCCTTGTTTGCAAGGATTTCCTGTATATTATTTTATTTTTGACGGCAAATCTATATTTTGGTCCAAACAAGAGACTTTTATTTTTGAATTTCTCAGTTATCAGGCCCCCGAAATTTCTTGCTGTGTTGAACTGTAATTCTTTTTTATATGTGAATTTGGGTACAAACCCCATTGTGTATGGCTATCAGCGCGTGTACAGTAGCCAATATCTAACCTTGCAATTTTGAACAATGTTGCCAATTTTCAAGTGTACTGAGATCAATTTTACAACGTCGCCAATTTTCAAGTATACTGAGAACCATTTTACAATATTGCCAATTTTCAAGCATACTAAAATTCCAGCTCCCAGTGCATTAGATGGACGATTATCCATCAGTTGCTTTAGGAAATACAGCTGCTATTTTTAAATTACATGTCTGACTGCATTAACCCAATGCTATGCATATGGTGTGTTGACAGAAACACGCGTGCTAAAACACTAAATTTAGTATAAAGTCACTCAGCTTAATCCAAGATTCTAAAATTCTTCACTAGTAAATTTTCTAACAAGCTTTGAAACGCACACGCATATGTCAATTAGAAGTTTTAAAAAATGTGTATGCGTGAGTTAACCCAAAATTTTCACATTTCAACATCCAGCATAATAGAAAATTAGTTTATTACCCTTTTATTATAGTTAGCTAACCACAAGAAAGCGCTGTGGCACGCAAAGCAGAAATGTTCCTCTCAGGTGCTTAATATTGGCTCGTCTGGCGCACGTAGCAAAAACTAAGCGATATATGTTTGTATGCACACAGACGCCCACCTGAGGGCTAAAATCTGCATACATTTGTATATTTACGTTTGTATTTCGATATGTATGTGGGTGTGGACAGGTGAAGTGGTGCGTCTACAGCCTCATAACTGGAAGTTTACAAAACGTACTTTGGTGTACACTCACTCATCAAATAAACATCCGTTTCGCATTTATGAAGCGCTAACTTCTTACGCACACACCCCCATACATACACACACACACACAACTGCATTATCAGTTAGTGGCCCTTGTTTTATTTACTGTTTTTCTTTGGAGAAGTGCTAACATCTCGTACATTACCTTTCGTGTCCGTCAGCCATTCGACAGTAGCGCCGGTCTTGTTCTTCTCGGAAGCTGAAACAACACGTTTAGTGTACGTGTTCGGCAAGTTAACTTTCACCGTCTGCCTGCCATTTCCACGTCCGCCCTCGCTCTGCTGAGTCGTAAGCCTTCATCTTTCCTTCAGCTCTACGTCTATGGCATCTTCAATGCGCACAATGTCTTCGTTTGGCTTGTCTGCCACCAGGTGGCAAGAAGTTTTGCTACCACTGCCACTTGCTTGTTGCACGTGCGGCTTTTTGCTGCGCTGCTCTGTCTCTTTACTTGCTGTGCTCGTTGGCATGAACTTTGTATTTGTATTCGTGCGTTTCTATTAGTCTTCTACGCCAAAGTTCTGGCATTTAACTTGTTTGTTTATTTTATACGCTTTTGGCATTCGTCTTGTAACCCTTTCGCCTGTAACTTGTATGCATAACTATTAAATAGTGCTTGTCATATTTACGGTTACACTTTGGTTGGCGCTTTTCTCCTCCGTCCCCAAAGGAGGAAGGTACGTGTATAAGAAATACTTCTCACTTTTGTCTCGTTTGTATTTGGTTACATATTTTTTCGTTGCACATATCTATATAGTATATATATGTACATTTGTATGATCTACTTCTGAAAGTTTTCACTTTGTGCAATGTGTGTGGATATTATTAAGGCTCCTTTGCAGTATGCTGTCCAAAATATTTGTGTTGCGATATATCCATTAAAGTGCTAAAGTAGGTTAAGTTGACTTAAGTTCACCGGTACAATTACAGTTAATATACGCAACTTATTCGAGATTATTTTAGTATTTGAACTTTCACATTACGTAAGCATGTTTTGCGTCATAAAAGTCGGAATCGACGATCTCTGCGACAGCAGGTATCACATCTCCGAAATGCTGAGGGATCAGCCATATACTATGTCGTTTAATGAAACTCCTATATGTCATCTAACCGAAACACTACTCTGTTTCACAAAACTATTTTTTATACCGGTCAATAGAAAAGTCCGCTTCTTACCACATTTGTTTTGACAAAATTTGTTTTCTTTTTTTATTTATCATAGTTCCCTTTAAGGGTAATACACTGATTATAGCGAATCTACAATGTTTCTATACCATTTTTGCAGTACGATGTGTCCTTTGCCTCAAAATAGGCCTCAGTCTCGGCTATCACCTCTACATTTGACGAAAATTTCTTCATATCGAGCTTTCTTTTGCGAACTGAGAACGTGAAATAGTCGCTGGGGTTTAGATCTGAAGAATACGGTGGATGTGGAAGCAAGTTTTGCGAAACATTCTTCGCAATTTTTAAAACTGGAGTTTTCTTCTTTGTTGGTATAGACACCGCATACGCGGTTATAGCTAAGTTAACAACAGCATGCCAATCCTTCTTTTTCCCAGTTTGGCATCAATTGGAGATTCCAATATCCTCCACCTGGTCTTTCCAACAGAGTGGTGGTCTTCCTCTTACTCTGCTGCCGCCGGTCGGACTTGCCCCGAATACTCTAAGAGCTGGACCATGTGTATCCATTCGGACGACATAACCTAGCCAGCGTGAGCGTTCGTCTTGCCCTCGTTCACTACCAGACTCATTTGATTCGCTTCCTTATTCAGTCTGGAAAAAGCAGAACTGCTCGATTAAGTTCTACAGCTCCAATTATTTTTTCGAGTAGTAGATAGAAGAAATCGTACGATAGGGAGTCGTTGTTGTTGTTGTAGCGGCAGAATTATGCCGAGTTTTACAGTCCTTGGCCGGATAAAAATCCGGGTCCGTTCCGGTTACGTGGACCCGACTGTAGTGGGAACGGAATAGGGAGTCGTCTAGTCGTTTAGTATCGATCGGCTCGGAGAGGTCCTTCCCAATTCCTGACGGAGCTTTTGATATTGCTCGAAGTAGTATGTTGACACGGTCGTATTAGTTTTGCGGGAATACCAAATTCAGACGTAGCGGCATAGAGGCAGCTCCTTTTTGCGCTGTTAAAAGCAGCTTTAAAATCGACGAGGCAGTGGTGTGAATATCTGGTATGTTGATGATTTTCCAGGCCTAAAGCCACATTGATAAGGTACAATCAGATAGAAACATATATGCGATGTTGAGAAGGCCATTCCCATGGTAGTTGGCACTGTTTGTGGGGTTTTCCTTTTTTTGGATTGGGCAGAGCACACTAAAATTCCAATCGTCGGGCTTTCGTCCGACCATATTCTACAAAGAAGCTGATGCAGTTCTCTCTCTTAGCAGTTCTTCGCCGCCGTGTTTAAATAGCTCGTTCGGCAATCTATCGACCTCTGACGCTTTCTTGTCCTTCAGACGGGTGATTGGTATTCGAATTTCTTCATGGTCGCGCAATGGAACGTCGTCATCGATTAGATTATTGCGTTATTCTTCCAGCGCCTTTCACCACGGTGGAGAAGTGTTCCTCTATAATTTAGTATGCTCTAGCTATAAGTGGAGGTTCTACAAAAGTTTTGAAATCTTCTGTTAGTCGCCGCATCTTCTCGAAGAATTTTCGAGATTTACTTCTGTCGGCTGTCAAGCTCGATCTCTCTTACGTTGTTGCCCACCCTAAAGTTAAAGTTGCCAAGTACGATTTTGACATCGGTATCCATTTCACACGTCTATATTTAGCATAATAATACTTGATGGTTAAATGCCTGGGGCATCGTTTGAATGTTAAGGTTAACTAAAACTCATGGATTTAATTCTAGTAGCGCCATCTATGTGCCAGGATATGTTTCTTGAACTGCGCAAATTCAGATTGGTGCGTGGCAGATGGCAGATGTTTTGTTATACTTACATGAAGAAGTCTATACTTGTATTATTTATACTACTTAAATTCTGAAACAAGTTGCGTTTTGCGAATATTCTCGTCAAAATCCTTGCTCTCTTAAATTTAAGCACTAAATACCTAGTTAATACCCAAATAAATCACATAAAATTATCGTGTACGAATTATCGTAATTACCGCAACAATCTAGATTTATGGTTTATATTTTCTAAATTTTCGAGTTATGCTGTACACCAGGCAACCTTTTCCAAATAATTTGTTGCAATATGTAAATACTTTTAGCTGACTGCTGGGAGAGCATATGAGTGCTGCTGCTGTTATTGTTGCCGCTGGCACCTGTGCTTGGCCACACATCCATATGTAGGTATGTGGGTGTGTGGTACATGAAAATGCGTTTGTATTAAATCGGGCACGTACTCGTAAACGTAATCCAATTGATGACTGCAAGCGCAGACCACTTGAAAGCGAGTGTGGCGTTGGTCACTGGCGCCGACAGACGCTTGTTGCACTTCATCATTTCCACTTGAATTTGCGAAGCACACAACAGCCGTTGACGCCGATGATGTGCTGAAGGGTGGTAGCTGTAGTGTGGAAAACTGATTTATATTTTCGCACGTAAACGCATTTTGATTGCTGCGCGGGGCTGTATGTGGGTGTGAACAACACCCTTCGGCTGTCGTGTTTACCTATGCGTTAAAATTAAAAAAGATGAGCGGGAGACAGGGTTGCCTGTGCGGGTGTTTATGAAGGCAGTGCGATGCTATATGCTGCTGTGTGTGATTGTGGACTGTTGGGGGATGTGTGGCTGGAGCGTAGGTGACACCAATTCAACAAATTATTTTTGTTTCGCATATTTATTTTATTTTTGCACAAAAAAATGCTTCAAGTAGTGGCGAAGTATATCTTTTACTTCATTCACTGTAGTTGATTGTCGGAATATATATTTGTGTGATATGTCCCATCATATTCACCAACTGCAACGATTTCGCTTGATGGAAAGTATAAAAACCACACCACCGGATCGAGAAACAACAAGTACAACATCGGTCGCAACATCTGTATGCCCTTAAACTAACCAATGGCTCAGCATTTACCATAAACTAGAACGCACACAAACATACGCGATTTTAGAACCACAACTCCTTACCACCCTTATTAACGTAGCATATTCAATGCAATCATAAGAGTCCTTTGCAGAGTTTTTGTTGTTTATAAACCGCAATGGCGGTTACCAACACAAGCGTAAGCTTCAGCCTGACGCGTAGTAGACTTGAATGGCGCAATTGTTGCGCGTTGCACGGCAGTCAGCTCGTTTGCGTGCGGGTATTACAACACTACACACATATGTGCATGTATTTGTGTGTATTTGCATGAGCATGCATTGCATTGCGGCTTTGCATTGAACTTGCCGATTTCGCATTTGTGGTTGCGGTCTGCAAATATGATTGTTTGCCGTGGTAAACTGTGGCAGAATCGCTTAGTATATGTATGTCTAATATGTAAAGGGTGATTTTTTAGGCTTGGGGTTTTCAAAAAGGCGTATGTGAGCAAGTATATTATCCACCAGCGTAAACTTGGTGCGAAATTGATTCACAGTTGCTCGAATTACCGACTCTGCCAGGCGATTGTGTCGGCCGACAAGAATTGAAGCCGTTCGACCTTCCCAAGAGACAATATTTTGCTCTATGGGCTTTTGAAAAGTTCCACAACGGCTTGGTGTAGTTTGTGGGCCGGTGGAATCATCTTTTCATATTTCTTCAAAAATGAACCTAGCCGTCAATGGTGAACTTGATAACAATTATTATATTAAAGCTCGTGATCTTGGCGACATTTTGTTTCAACAAGACGGTGCCATTTCCCACAAATCGCATGAACCAATGGATTTATTAAGATTACACTTCGGCGAGCTGATAATTTCACGTTTGGGGCTGTTCGATTGGCCGCCAAGATCTAGAGATATCACACTGTTAGACTCTTTCCTGTGGGAATATGTAAAGTCTAAAGTCCATGCGGACAAACCCGCTTCAATCCAGGCGTTGGAGTAAAACATCATGTGTGTCAATCGCCAGTTACCAGTTGAAATGCTCGAACAAGTCATCGAAAATTGAATTCAACAGATGGATGTAGCCGCCACCAACTTTTGAAGGAGATAATCTCTATAAACTAAATGCCAAGCAATGTTCTTCCGAATGATAATGAAAGTTTTATAAATTTTTGTTATAAAATAGTTTTAAAATAACAGAAATTTTTTTATTAAAATTTATATTTTTTTATATAATTTTTTTGTATATGTTTTTTTATATATATTTATAATATATATTTATAATATATATATATTTTTTTATATATATTTTTTATATATATTTTTTTATATATATATTTTTTTTATATATTTTTTTTAATATTTGGTTTTTTATTTATTTTTCTATTTTTATTTTTTATTTTTAATTTTTCATTTCGGTTATTAGAGCTAGAAATTTTTAAATTATACTTAATAAAAAATATATTTAATAAAAAGTTTAAAAAAATTTGCTAATTCGATAGCTGAGGTAAGAAATTTGAAAATAATTTTCAATTACAAAATCAGAATTAAAATTTTGAACATTAAATATCCGAAAATTAAATTATTTTTAAGAAAAATTTTCGGTATAACAAAAAACTATATATTTGAATTTTACTTAAATTAAAAAATTTTAAAATCAGAATTAAAACATTGAAAATTTAATTATTAAACCCAAAATAAAAATTTAAACATTGTAAAATATTTTTTTAATTTAAAAATTCTATTTATGATATTTTCAATTGAATTTAAATTTTTTTTTGAATTGTTCTTTAAATTTATTTTTGCTCCCCCTTTTTTTTTTATTGAATTTCTCCTCTATTATTATTACAGGAAAAATTACTCATCTGTTAATATAACTAAATTGGCACCTCTTTCACTGCTCTCATAATTGGCCACATTCGGCTTGCCAACCTAATTATAATTATATGCTCTTCGGCTATTTGTAGCGGCGTTCGTTTGTAGGCATGTGTTGCTGCAGCTCATTTAATGACTAATGCCAATTTTATACAAAATTTCTATTCAAGCATGTCATGCATTTAAATCACAATTGTTGTTTTTGGCAATAAGTTGGCAGCATTCCGCTTCATTCCTGCTGTTGTGCTTTCTTCTTCTTTTCAATTTTTTTTTGCACGTCAAAGCGTAGCGTTTTAATTGCATATATGTACATATGTATATACATTATGACTTATGAGTAAGATTCTGCACCTGGCGCAGCTTTGTTGCATTAGACTTCTTAATAAACAATTTTAATTTCATATGCATGTGTATGTGAGTGTATGTGTTAGGGGCAAAATGCCTATATATTTGCGCCGCTCTATGTCTGTGAAATAATTATGGCTTTGTGCCGCGGCATACGGACACTGGCACTTGCTTTTTTATCGTCGTTAATTTTTGAAAAATTACGTTTTTTTATTCGGTACTTTGTTTAAGCTTGATAAAGTGTGTATTTTTTAATTTTTTGCGTGAACGTTTCATTTTGAAATATTTTTTTAGTTAATCATTCGTATACAAATGTATAGTATCTTGTTTTTTGTTCTTTTCTTTTATTTATTTTTGTTTTTTTTTGTGTCACATGGCACTGTTTGGATTTGTCATTTGCCAGCGATTTGACATGTGTTTAGTATATAATTAATATTTATGCCCTGAATAGATCTCATTTTCGGAAACGTCGACATCAAAACATTACAGCATATCTTTTTCCCCAGCCCAAGCCTGTAAAAAACTGACGATATAAGTTTATGGAAAACTTTTTTATTTGACGAGATATTTTAATGAAATTTGGCAGAGGTTATTATTATAGGCAACGTTACAATTTTCCAGGAAATCGTTTATATCGGACCAATATAGCATATAGCTGTCAAACAAACTGACCGATCCAACTCAAGTCCTCGTATGGAAAACTTTTTTATTTAACGAGATATCATCACGAAATTAAGCATGGATTATTTGAAGAAACAAGGCTACAATATCCGAAGAAATTTTCCAGATCGGACCATTATAGCATATAGCTGCCATACAAACTGACCGTTAAAAAGCAAGATAAATATTATTTTTTACATTTTTTTGTTATAAGAAATGCACATGTGTAGGGTATCAAACTTTCGTGTAGCCAAAATTTAGGTTTTTTCTTGTGCTTATTTATTTTTAATCACGTTCGCATTTGTCATTTGCCAGCGATTTGACATGTGTTTAGTATATCAGCACATTGATATTTTTTTGTTTCAAATCGTATTATTTGAATTGCTTTTGTTGTTTCATTAATTACTTTAATTTTCTTTCGCGTCAATTTACTTTTTAAACGTTTGCAATTTTTTTGACAGCTGGAGGCCATGAGTCGTGCCGGATTTCTGTTTTTGAAATATTGAACAATATTATTATTATTTTTGTATTTTTGTAGTGTCGAAGAAGCATTTTTAAATAATGAAAAATGCAAGAGAAATAAAGTTAGAAATGTTTTTCGAATAATTGAAATTCATTTGACAAAGGCGTCACAATCATGCCCCAGCATATTGTGAAAATCGAGTCACTACCAATGGCTGTGACAATTGCTGGAATAATAATAACAGCAAAGCTCACTACAACTGCGTTCTCAATATTGAATAGCAATTTCGGCATGCCACTTGAGATTAATTTGTTCACTCTACACAAAGCAAATAGTGTTTGTATGTGTGTGCATGCAAAAAGGAAAAGTCGCCGAACGAACGTCAAATAAACGTCACGAGTGCAATCAATCGATATCAAATGCACTTTCTGCTGTTGAAATATTTTTTTTTTTGTTTTTGTGTGCATGTAGTTAGGCGTTCAGCACTCTCGGCTGGGAAAGCTGTTTTGTTTGATTATTTTTATTTTATTTTTTTATATTTTTTAATTTTTTTAAATGTTTTTTTTTATATTTTAAAATTTTTTTTATATATTTTTAAATGTTTTTTTTTTAATTTTTTTTATATATTAAATTTTTTTAAAATATTTTTTATACATGTTTTTACATATTTTTTTTAATGCGTGCATATATTATTTAATTTCTTTTAAATTTTTTGTTCAATTTCCAATTATTATTTTATTTTATTTTAATGATTTTTTTTTTAATTTTTTATACATATTTTTTGCATGTGTTCTTATATGTACATATTTTTTTAATTTTAATTTTTTTTTAATTAAATTTTGTTTTTTAATTTTTAAAATTATTTATTTTATGTTAATGTTTTTTTGTACCTTTTTTATATATATATTTTGTTTTTGTATTTGCTTTTGTATTTTTTTTATAATATTTTTTTATATTTTTAATGTTTTTTTTTTTTACGTTTTTAGAACAATCGAACATTTGTCAAGCATTATTTGACAGAATTTAATTTAATTGACAGACAATATACAAATAATCGAGTATTTCCAATAGTCAAGTAGAAATAGGTCATAAACTTTTGTTGTGTGTCAACAGAAAAGCAGTGGGCCTTATTGTTTTTCAACGGGCTGTGCAATAGCACGAGTTTTTTGAAAAACTAGACAACAAAACGAGTTCTCATACGTTCCTCACAATTTGTGACCAATAAATGTCTTTTAGCCGGAATGTAGGCAAAGTTCACTGTGTGCAAAGGGTGACTCAATATTTTCCTACACCAAGGAAGCTCTACTATATACACTGGTCGGCCTCGCGTTTCAATATTAACCACACACAAATCAAAAATAATTGATCCCATTGTGTTCCATTAAGCTGCACTGTCAAACTTTGAATTTGACTTCATTGAATGAAATGCCTGCAAAACAAAAATAAAAAGCTATATAAGTATAGCTGTGACCCAGGCTTTTACACACACCAACCCAATTTACGCCGGCATATAACAGTAAACGTATCTAGTAAATAGAAACGCCAATTGCTTTTTGACTCACCCCGACCTTCTTGTTGCGTGGGCGTACTGGCAGGTCTGCTGGGGTCGCACTTATTTGCTTGCAGCTTTTGCCGTTTTCACTTCATTGCAATTGGCAAAGCATATTTTTGGGCACTCTAGTGGGCAGATTTTCGGAATATAGTAGGCCGGTTGTCAGTAGAAATATGAAAAATAAAAACAAAGCAATTGGATTTACTTGACGTGGGAGTTGAGGCATATAAAAAGTTCGCTAACAAAATGGAATTTATATACGTTCACAAATGTATTTACATGTATAGGCATAAATCTACTTCCATACTAGGCTGACACTTAAATTTGGAGCCGCATAGGTTTTAGCTTTTAAAATAACATACTGAAGTTTAAATCGATAAAGCAATTTAAGTACCACTTTAAATTTTTGGATATGGTTTTATAATAGTTTTAGATAGACAAGTCTATAAGAAGGTGCAGTAGAACCTGAAATAACTGACGATAACTCACGTTAACTCAGGACCTACTGGACTGAGTTGATTTTGAAAAGGAAAAGCGAAAAAAAAAAAAAACGTTTTTAAAACTTCGCGAACGGGTCGTACAAGTTGCTATATTTTCTTTGCTGCGTACTGAACGTGGTCTACTTGGACGAATATTATTCTAGAATGAATGCTGGATCTCAAGATGGGTGATGGTGTTGCTTAAGGTGAGCAGTTCCTGAATGTAGAGCGATGAAACGGAAAACTGTTTTTTTTTTATTTTAATTTTTTATTTTTTCTGTGCCACCCTAATGCACATGTGTACCTATTGTAGTATGGAAATGCTTTATTTCCGTGCGTGTTCATGGCCAGTAGCCTATAAAAACTTCAATGACCAGCAGTGAAGAATCAATTGAGGCAACGAGTGCATTTGTTTTTGACATTTTTAATGATTATATTGTT